>CM046330.1:4499114-4899101 GCA_025403435.1 Artocarpus heterophyllus | reverse complement strand
ATTTTGTGATTTTTACCCGTTTTCACTGTTTTGAACCCTGATTTAAATCCCAACCTTATAGGATGATTTTAATGATACAAATGGCACACTAGGACATCATGAAATGATTTAGTAACATAGAATGTTTCGAACTAGATATTGATCGACTTAGTTTGTATCTAGGATCGTTCGTGGTTCCGTGGAGCTAACGTATAGCGGACCGGGATTGCGGTGTGGGGTACCGGCACGAGTATTGAGGTAGGACTTCTATCCTATTTCTTTGGTAGCCTGGTTTTGAAATGATTTGGCTTTGAAAATGATTTCTATCAAAATGTTTTCAACGGTTGTTTGAAAATGGTTTTATCGGTTATATTTTAATATACCGTGATCTGAAATGAATTTCATAATAAATGTATTTGACAACACTCGGTAATTGGGTTTTGAATAATAATGATAATAAACACATGGGCATGATGCCATATCAGAGATCGGGTCGTGTAGCGATCGACCTTGGGGGCAGGTCCCGAAACCCAGCTGGGCCACTACGGTGGTGATATCATGGTTTGCCTAGGTAAAAGAAAAATGGTGTTTTTGATTATACGAGTAGACTGTTTTGTGTCAGAACGGCTCTACTCAAATTATGTATTTAATTATTTATTTATTTAAGTTTTCTTTTGAGTACTCCTAACAATGAACTGTTTCTTTAAATTAAATTATTTATAAAACTTAGTCCTACTGAGCCTTTCGCTCACGTTTTATTGTTTTAAATTTCCCCAATCTAGGTGGTCTTCCATTTAGGTTTGGAGAAGATTCTTCGGACCGAACTCAGGAGCAATAGGAGAGTTTATTTATATTCTGTATTATTAATCAAGGCATGTAAGACTTTAACTTCATTTGTACTTGGACTGTAATTGTATTTATGATATTGTCAGTACTATGTGTGTGCACAAGTTGTGGGTTGTGGAACCCATATTCGCGGTTTTTATTTAATTTTTATTACCTGCTTAATATTTATAAATTCTTTTATAAAATGTGGTGGAAAATCTTCTTAATTTTTATTTAATTTGATTCTCAAACTCTTGATTTTTAATTAAATCCTCTTTTAATTAATCTAAATATTCCGCCACGTCACTTCCCGTACTCCGGGGTGTGACAGACCTGCTATGTTAGAGGCAGAATTAGGCAAAATTAACACCGCCATTGGACTTAGAATGGTCGATTTAGGGGGGGTAGGCTCGAGCCCAGTTGCCAACGGACCCCGATTGACGTCGGTCAACGGTCGGTCAACGTCGGTCAACGTTGGTCAACGACGACTTTCGATTTTTGTGATCCAGACCTCCGATCGAAGATCCGAGACCTCCTCTTGACTCATTTCGATGCTCTGAACGCGATGATGACCTCTGTTTGAGCTAATTCCACTCTGATGAAAATCATTTGGTACCGACTGCACGCGGATCAAGGTGATTCAAACAGTAGTAACGGAGTCCAGAATGATAGTTCCAGTAATGTATGATCTCTAGGAAGTATTCCTAGCTATTCATGGTCACTCGAGGAGCACTGCAGAGGATGCTTCGCATACTGTAGATGCAGCGAGATACAACTGGATCTGCTTAGCTTGGAGTCTAAGTAAGTAGGAATCTTGCCTACAGTATGAA
Organism: Artocarpus heterophyllus; assembly: GCA_025403435.1. Taxonomy (NCBI): domain Eukaryota; kingdom Viridiplantae; phylum Streptophyta; class Magnoliopsida; order Rosales; family Moraceae; genus Artocarpus; species Artocarpus heterophyllus. Next base: position 4,897,467 of record CM046330.1, on the reverse strand, counting down.
CCATTTTAAAATAAATTATTTTAGATGCTTTCATAAAAATTTATGAAATGCATGATTAGTGATTATTACACTGTTTTATGTTAGAATGGGTTTTATAACGTTACAAGGTTGACAAAAAACCTGTTAAGGGTAAAATCATCATTATCAAGGAAACGGCTAGAACAGAGTCCAACACTCCGATTTAGCATAACATTATTGACGAAAAATGTTCCGTAATACGTTAAGTAATGTAACCGTCATGTGAGACTAGAGATTTAATAAGGGATGTTTAAGTAAACGAGAGGTAAAACGATGGGTTACAAGGTTAAAAGAAAAAGTAACCCAAGTGGGTTACAAAGCTAAGCGAAGGAAAGGTAAACCGATGGTTTATAAGGTTAAGTAAAGACAACGGTAAACGAAAGTATACTAGTCAAGTTAAAAGGAAAAAATTGTTAATGTTTACGTTTTATTATCAATTGAGTGGATTGATAATAAAGAATGTTAACTAATAAGTTGGCTATCGTTTGATCAGGACATAGAGGCCTACTAATAGAAGGAAAATGAATGGAATAGAGAACGCTAGAGTATAGTTCGGGTAAGTTTCAAATCTCACATACAGCATTAAGTAAATGATTTTTAAATGCTTATTTATATGTTTGCAAATGTATTTTCAATTGTTAAGCAAGTTGTTTTTAAAGTATGTTTGCATTTATTATGCAAAAAGTTTTAAAGCTCAAGAAAAAGATTTGCAATGAATTTGCAATTGTTATGTTTAAAGTTTATTTACATATTGACATGCATAGCGTTTTTTTTTTAAAAGTTTAAGTTATGATTTTCAAAGTATTTAAAGTATATTTTGCATTATGACAATGCATAATATTTTATAGTTTAAGTTATAAGTTTCATGATGCATTTGTTATACAATAAGTTGCATTTGTTGTACAATAAGTTTTAGAATAAAAGTTATAATTTGCAAAATGTGATTTCGTTATATGTTGCATTTGTTATGCAATAAGTATTAGAATACAAGTTATGATTTGTAAAATGTGTTTGCATTTTATGATGCATTTGTTAAGCAATATGTTGCGTTCGTTATGCAATAGATTTTATAGTATAAGCTATTAATTGCAAGTGTGTTTGCATATGATGTGATTGCATTTGAAATGCTCACTAAAGTTAATAATAAGGTAATGTAAAGATAAATGAAAAGTATAGTACCAGCCTCTTTGTTATGAGGTAATGAAAGTAAAATTAAAGTTTGACCTCCTAGATGTGAGGTACAAGACCTCAATGTTTGATGGTCTCAAGTCTTCCACAAGGGAAGCATCATGTTTATGATCTCATGATTAATGAGTTGGTACGAACACTAAAGTAAGATAAGGAAAGTTAAGGAACGAAGATAGAAAGTTAAAGTAAGATAAGGAAAGTTAAAGAACAAAGATAGAAAGCTAAAGTAAGAAAAGAATGTTCATAAAATGCTCATAATTGAAGTTAATAATTGAGCATAAATGGAGTTATGCATTCTGATGTTGCTTGAATGCCTTTTTATAAAATATTTATATGTTATGTTATGGAAAACATTCAGAGAAATGTTTTATGATAAATATTTATGAAAAATATTTTCATGTTTTCAAGAAAAGGTTTATGAACGACGTTTGAAGAAAAACGTTCAAGAAATGTTTTACGAAAAACGTTTATGCAAAACGTTTCAGAAATGTTCTATGAAAAACGTTTTCAGAAATGTTTATGAAAAACGTTTGTGTAAAATGTTTCAAGAGAAAGGTTTTTATGAGAAAAGTTTTACAGCATGATTAAATGATTTGTGAGAATATGTTTGAACTTACTGAGCGAAAGCTCATTAAGAGTTTTTCATGCTGTAGGTAATTTATTGGTGACCAATAGGACCTGTTAGAAGAGCTGGGTGCTGCGGAGGACAAATGCGAAGATTTGGGTATGGATACCATCACTGTTTGCTTCCGCTATGCAAAGAAAATGTTTTCCATTGTTTAATGTAGTGTTTGCGATGTTTTAAGAAAATCAGAGTTCTAAGAATTGTATTCAAAGTTTTAAGATACAGTTTACGAACTGTTTTATGTAATTATAAAGTAAAGTTTTAAGCTATGATTTAATAAATGTTTTTTATTAAGTTTTAAGAAATGATTTGAAATGATTTTAAGGGCAAGTGTTGAGCGAGGTCTCAACTTGAAATGCGACAGAGGTCGCATCAGTTTTAAAGAACGTTTAAAGAAAAAAAATATTTCAGTATTTTTCTTACTAAGTAAGTAAGATTACTATTTACGTAACGATATTTAAGATAGTAAAGTGACTGCCTGAAAAGGCGGGTCGTCACAGAGTTTGAAGTCCTATCTTGAGATCCAGTACTACAGTCTTGATTCGCTATACGCTAGCTCCACGAAACCATGAATAACTTTAAAGGTGAACTAAGTTCATCAATATCTAACTTAGAGTATTCTACAATATTATGTTATCTCATGGTGTCTTAGTATGCCTTTAACATTTGCAAAATCATATCACAAGGTCAAAGTCTTTATCTAGGTTTTAAACAGTAAAAACGGGTGAAAAACAACAAATTTTACAAGGCCCAATCGGCCTATCGAACTTCCTGGACCGGCTTGTTGAACTTCCACAGTTCGGCCTTCCAGCCGTACAGAATCGCCCTGCCGAATTGCTCCAGATTCGCATGCCAATAAGATGAGTCCGGCATGCCAGACTCATGAATTCGGCCTACCAATGCTCATGATCGGCCTGCCAAACTGGTAAAATCTGAAAAATTCCAGATTTCGAGTCTCAGCCTCCTCGAACTCGAAATCTCATTTCCAACCTGTTTTCTTAGTTTTCAAGTATGGGTACTGTTCATAAATGATAGAAAAACATATTAGAACACTTTTAAACACTTTTAAACAAGTTTTACATAGAGATTTTCAAATAAATCCAAAAATGAGAAAAAAGGAAAAAACTTGATTTAATTCGATTTTTGGTCAATCAAGCTTAGATTTATGATGATTTGAGTTCCACTAACTTAGATTGAAGGTTTTCTATGCTCAAAGAAACTTGGATTTCAACATACAAAGAAAATTGAAGAATTGGGGTAAAAATTTGACATTTTGAAAAAAAGTAAACTAAGATCGAATTTGAGCTTTGAATTGAATTTGTGGAGGCTCAATTATGTTCCTTGGCTTCCAACCCATAGAGAATCGAAGACCTTTGCTCAAATTTTTGAACGAAATTGAGAGGGAAGGGAGAAAAAGAGAGATAGCGAGAGAAAAAGGGAGAGAGATAGAGAGAGAGTGTATGAGGGAATGAGAGGGAAAGGAAGAGAGTGATGAAATAAATAGAGAGGGGTTTGAGTGGTTTTCTCAAGTTGAAAACCATGTCCAACGCATTGTTTTCAAAGTGGAATGTATTGGGCATTTGACAAGTTGTTTTATTTCAAAATTTAAAATAACAATTAAGGTGATGAAAAATGAAATAAATTAAAAAGTACCACAAAATAATTTAAATTAAATTCAATTTACATTAAGATATACTAATTTATTATTTTACATTCTAATCATACTTAATTAATTTCTAGGTGTTATAGAGTATATATATAAAATCTAGTTCACGTGAAGGATTCAAAACCACTAAACCTTATTTTTTATGCTGGGCGATAACCCTTTCATTGATCTGAAAGGCTTAGTATTAAAGATTATATAACACCACAAAACACAATTAAATATGCTGTAGTTGTACCAAATCCATTAATCAGCAGCTGGGTTTTTAACGACCTATGACGTGGCAAAAAAATAAGTGGCATTATTGAACTGAGTAATAACAAAAATTTATTTAAGCGTTCAATTTTCAGTGGCCTCCTAACTAACGAACTAACCTGAAATCAGAACGCAGACAAGAACAATGTGGTTCAACATGTGAAGCCTGTTTAGGAGGACTTCTTACGAGTTGTTTATGGCTTTTTAGTTCAAAAGTTGTTTTTAAGAGTGTTTGAATCTGTCCTTTTTAGAAGTGTTTCCAATCAAAACCACAAAATATAGCTTCTCAAAAGAGTACTTTTAAAATAAACTTTAAAACTTGCATTAACTTGTAAATAACACATTGTAAACTTAAATATAACATTTTTGAACTTATTAAAAATTTAAACCATTTTCATCCAATTAAGTTCTTTTAAAAATATAGTTCTAGAAATATGCTAAAAAACTACGGTTTTTGTTTCTTTTATTGTATTGATCAAAAACACGAGCAAAAGTTGTATCAAACGACTTGTCCGCTTGTATATTAGTTTAAGCATTCTTTGGGATTTTTTTTTTTTTAAAGCTTTGGGATTTGCTAAAGTTAGCAATGAGTAATCGTGCTTCAAATTTGCTACCTTCTAACCACTTTGGCTATTATTTAATTTTTCAAAATATGGGTACGTTTATTAAATATAAGATAGACATATATATATATATATATATGTAATAGTCTTAAATAATTAGGCACATGATTCATATGCTTAAATTAGGTTAAAAAAAGGCTTACATTAGGGAAAACATATGGCAATGATTTATAGTTATAATATTACTCGAATCGAAAGCAAAAGTTAAACATGTTGATGTATGTGAGCTTTGTGGGGTTGATTGTTTTTGACCAATATTAGAAAGACGAGCCTTTTATTTGATGTGAGTTAATTTATTATTAATCTCTGAGGAAGCTTTATGACTAATAGAGGATTAACTTCTGTGTTATCTAGGTGGGCCAAGAAAATGATACCTCCACATTGTCTCGTAAATATAATTTATACATGTAATAAGGACACTAAATTATTGCTAATGAGTATACCAATGCACATTGGCAACGTTATAGTATTATTTTAATCCTCTATAGTTGGTCCCTCTTCCTATGTCACTAGCCCTAGGGATAGTTCATAAAAAAATATATAGCAAAAGGAATCCTACACAGATTAAGCTTGTTTTTAGCCCAAATGTCGGAATACGGAGGAAAACAATGCGTGTAAAAAAAAAAAAAAAAAAACTTTATTAGGCTCCAAATTTGTTTAGCAAAGCTATTATTTTTATTATTATTGTTTTGGCTAAACAATATGCAAATTCAATGATCAAAGGTGTGGAGAATTTAAGGTTGTGTTTGATAGGAGTGAAAGAATAATAGGAAAGTTAAAAGAAAAAAAAAACCAAATAATTTACGTGGGAAAATAGATAGGAGGACGAAGGTTGTTTTCTAATTGGATTGGGTATGAATTATTTTCTCTTTTTTCTTTATATTAGAGGAGATTAAAGTTTAAGTTATTTGAAGGATTTAAAATCTCTCATTTAATCTATCCTCTTGTCTTTTTTATCCTACCAAATAAATGTAGTCACAAAATCCTTTCACTAATCCAGTCACCTCTCTTTCTCTCTCCTTCCGCTTGAAAACATTAATTCTTTGTCATCTTAAATATAATATCTATATGATGCAACCTGAAAAATTTATCGAGAAGGCACAAGAACAAAAAATTGACAAATTAAATAAGTTTGTTTATGGATTTAAGCAAGCCATTAGATTAGCAAACATTATATTGAGGCAAGTGGTTTAGTCTTATAGCTCAAGTGGTTAGATGTGTAAGTGTATGATATAAATAAGGCGAGGAAGTATTATGCTTTTGATCAAAATGTAGACAAGCAATGTATCTACAAGAAATAAAAGAAAATAAAGTGATAATCCTCATCTTTTATGTCAATGATATTCTGATAATTAAGAATGATGTAGAAACATTAACGACAATTAAAATTGGTTGACAAAACAATTAAAAATGAAAGATTTGAGAGAAGCTAACTATATTTGTTCGTGAAATTCAACTCATCTTAGACTTTGGTACCATATAGTTTTAAATTGATATTTTTATCACTTCTTTGACTACCAAATTTCATCTGTGGTTGTTGTGGGATGCTAAGTTTAGAATTAGGGTTCATATCACCCACAAATTAAGGAGAAGAATGCTAAACTAGAAATTGACGGGTGAAGTTGGGTCACTGTGGGTTGAAGGTGTTTACAAGTGTTAGGGCCTGTTTGGAAGGCTTCTTGAAAGCTGCTTTTACTTTCATGAGTATAAAAGCTGCTTTTAGAAATATTTGTATAAACTACCAAAAATGCTTTTGCTCTCTAGAAGTGTTTTCTGCCAAAACAACAAAATGTAAATTATCAAAAAAACGCTTCTGAAACAGAATTTAAAATTTATACAAGAGTATTAATAATACATTATAAGCTTAAGTTTAATATTTCTGCAACTTTTAAGAAAAATTGAAACCAGTTTGACTCAATAAAACTCTTTTAAAAATATGATTTTAAATACTTATTGAAAAGTTATAGTTTTTACATATCCTCTTTTACGGACTAAAAGCACAAATAAAAACTGTGTCAAATAGACCCGAAAGCATAAGTGCCAAATAGGCCCAAATCATGGCGAGGCAAGCCATCTGGTGGTGCGTGTCAATTGCTTCGTCGCCGATAGCGTGTGTACTTATGCCAACCGCTCGCCTTTTCTTCTGTTTTCTTTTGCTAGTGTTGCTGGCCTCAATTTCCTTGGTAAACGCTGTTCTGTCATAGATTTTTGTCAGTTACTTGTTTGTAACAGTGGTGGTTCTTATCCCGATTAGTTTACATTTTTGTTTTGTTTATTTAGTATTTGCTTCTTCTTTTTTTCCGGAGAGATTTGTTTCTTTGTCATTTTTTTTTTTTTTTGGTGTGGCAATGGTGCCATGGGTTTCTTGATACTAATTCATAAGATATTTATCTGCATCAATTGTAGAAATTTTGTTAATGGAGTGCCACAAGTGTGCTAAATCTTTGGTGTACTTTTTTGAGCGTTTTCGTTTGTGAACTCTGGCATACATAAATTCTTATAAGCTACATTCAAAAAAAAATTCTTTTAAGCATTTCATTTAAATTTATTGATAGAACCAGTTCACTATTTATAAGGTTTTGTGTGTAGATTATTTGATGTTTGTAAGGTTCATATGCTTTTTAATTTATTTTCCTTAAAAAATTAAAAGGGCACACAAAGTCATAATCAAGTAACATTATTATTCGGATAATTTAGCCAAAAAAAAATAAAAAATAAAAAAGGTAACATTATTGGAGCGGCAGAAAAAATGTCAAACCCTGCGGAAGTCACGTTATCATTTATGGATCCCACGAAGGGAATTTACCATCATCAATCAACATTTTTCTTGCACTACACGGTCCCATATCAATGAGCCTCACGTAACAAAAGTTCGTTTATAGTTAGAATATAAAAAGTGTGTGAGAATCAACTTATAACACTAAAGTTTAACTACTACAGCGTATACAAATTCTCACATGCTATAATATAAAACAAAAATATGCTACGATATAAAGCTCACACATACTACAGTGTTTTAAGTTCTAATTTGCTTTCCATACACTCTTATAATTATGATCAACAAAACAGTAAAAAAAATTGGTGTATCAAAAATTTGAAGGTAACGTAGCATACGTAATTGGCGATAGTTCCTTGAAGAGGAAAGGTTAATTTCGACCTGAAGAATACTCCAACGTATATCTTAGGTTTTTTTATCTTATCGAAGGTATACTTTTAGAAGAGATTTAATACATGAATCAATATCATACCCAAATCAATAACTGATTTTGACATTTAAAAGAGCAAATTATCTTTAAAAGAAAAAAAAAAACTAATAGGGTGTTTGGTATGGTGATTAGAACTATTGGTTAGAACTGTAAACACTGTAGCATGTGAGAGCTTTACACTGTAGCAACACTTTTTTTTTCCTTCTTTTTACTGTAGCATGTGAGAGCTTTATATTGTTCTTAATTGAAAAGTTGGTTAGAACTAACTTTCCCAAATAGGCCATAAAATTTGAAAAGATAATTAGGAGAAAACGAAAACAAAAACACAAAAAAAACCTATTTTCGAGATCAAACCCCTTAGTTTTTTTATTTTTTTGAAGTTTTCTTCCTTTTTTTTTAATTTGAGGGTATTTTAAGCAAATTTTGTAGGTTAAAATAAAAGGTTGACTAGAAAAAGATATAAATTTATGTATCAAATTTAACATGAAGCTTTACATTCTATGATATCATAAACCAAAAACATATTGTTTGAATAAATCTAAAATACTTGGTATAACAAGGTAAATAGTCCCTCGTTTTATATTATTGATGACACTTGCCTTAATACTCAGTTGGTGAATTGTATTAAATCTAAGCTAGTTATAAGCAATACAAAATTTTGTCAATCTGAATTAGATTGCTTAGAAATTAATGGTATAATTAAGATGCTTATTGTTTTATTCCAACAGTCAAGATTTTTTTATATCTTACCTTATATTCTTGGCAAACCAAGACACGCAAACATATATATATATATATATATATATATATATATATATATTTCCTTGATATAAAGGAATCCATATTGTATTTGCACACGATACATAAAATAAAGACCGCAAGAGTCATATCATATATCTTATGATTAATATTAATTAATGGGAGTCAACAAAATTCCACGCTTTGGGCATTGAAAAAATGAGTATGGCAAGAAGAACGTGGCTTTGATTTTTGAGAGAGAACATAAAACCATGATAACAGAATACGAATAAAAATAAGGATGGATGCTACGAAAGAAGGTCGGTGTGGCTGCTGCACAATTATTTAAAAATTATTTGTATCTGGTTCGAGTGGATAAATTGGTCAGAAATTATTCGAATATGAAGGCCATTACCAATAAGGTGGCAACTTTGTCTGCTTGACTGAATTTCTTCTTATTCTTTTGACTTTTATCATTTTTGTTGTTGTTGTAACACTGCTCTTTTTTTGGGTAAGGCATATTTGATGCTTTTTTTTTTTTTTTGGCCATTTCACCTGCTCGATCGGTTGTGATTCATTTCAATGAAAAACAAATTTACCCATTATTGGTTTCCAGGATAAAGAAATAAGTATTATACATCAATTTTTGCACTAGTAATCCAAGAATGGAAAAAAATGAAAAATAATCATTTTAGGGTATATATAATATGAAGTATATAGCACAAAGATCTCGTTATGTGATCTGGATCGAATAAAACTTTTTTTGTAATATTAACCTAATGTGTTCCCTCAAAAAAAATATTAATATAATGTGACTATGTGAGTGGGAAGAATATTATGTGATCTATTTTAGGCGATCATGCATGTAAAATAATGAAATGTAATCTAGGTAACCATGCATTTGTTTCCACGAGTAAAAGAAGATCTTGAGTATCAATTAGATTAATGTGTATAGTTTTTATAATTATGTACTCAGCTACTCATTTTCTCATAGAAAATGATGGCAATAATCTTATACTGGCCATCATATGGATGATTAAAGGGCCATTTGGTATTTTATTAAAATAAAGAGTATGATGTATTTCAAAGGCTCCAAAAAAGATCATGTGGTGATAAATAAAGCTAAACTGAATTTCTTTGTAACCAGATATGTAGGTTGGGAAGCTTACAATCTGGCCAATGCGCACTAAAATAAATTAAAGCTAAAAAAGACCACGTGGAAAACAAAGACATAAATTTAGTACCATCTTATAATTAAGACTATACAATATACAAAATCACCCACATATATGTTTATGCTACATGTATATATCCCATATTTTTAGGGACGGAGAGTCAAAAAATACAGCTAAGGATAGTGAGAATATGGCAGTATACGTACGATATATTGGAATGCAGAGGGACACTATCCAACTAAGAATATGAATATATATATATATATATATATATATATATATATATATATATATATATATATATATGAGAAAGAAAAGAAAATGAAAAGGAGGAAAGGGAAAGATCTCTCGTGTTTCCTTATAGTATCATTGTCGCAAAGTAAAGAAAAAGAAGCCCTAGAATTCCATTTTATTTTTCTGAAAGCTTCTTTATACTTTCCCCTTTTCTCTATGCATTGTAAAGTACTATTTTCTTTAAACTTTCTAAAGGCATAATATAATCTATAAAATCCTTCAAATTAAGATTCTGTCCTTCTTACATGAATAAGTACTATTAAAGTGCATGCGTAAAAAAACTTGGAATGGAAGGAACCATAGAATGTAATTTTTTAATTTTGGAAGTTTTGGTTCATATATTTATTTTTTTGGAACAAGGGTCAAGCAACATGAGAATTCTATTAGAATAGAAGGGGGAAAGAAACTAACAGTAGAAATCAAATTTTTAACTGCTACCATCAAATTAAAATCAAAATAAAAAAATTAGCAAAATTCAATAAAATTTGATGGAAATAAACAATTTCCTCTTATCGATGATCATATCTCATCAAAAAAATCCTAATAAATTGAAACTAAAACTATAATCACTACCAAAAAAAAATTGAACTTTTAAGTTACAAAAGTTTTTAGCGAAACAACAGTTTTTAGTGTATTATGACTAAAAGTTTCATGGCTAAAAGTTTTAGTAACAATAAAAATTAAATTAAAAATTATGATGAAATGCGCATCAGTGTTGCTAAAAACTATTATAACTAAAAATTTAATTTGTAATAAATTTTAAAAGTTTATATATGACAACATTAATGCAATGATCAATTACAATTTGGTGTTTTTATATTAAGATTTATATTAATAATGCATGTTGGATGCAATCAAAATCATATTAAAGTAAAAAAAAGTATACATAATATATATTGTCTAATATAGATTTGGCATGTGTAAAACAGAGTCTATCGATGGTCATTTTTTCAGGTCTTAGGTAGAAATTTCTTGGCTATTTAACAAAAAAGGCCGACAGTAAACGACATGCACATGGTAGCCTTCACATCAATCATCACTACAATAAAAACTAAACAAATTAAAAGAAAAAGAAGACAAAAGTTGAAATTCATAAATAAAAACCTGGCCAATTGAACACTGGTGTCTGGTCATAATCATCTTTGTTGAACAGTAGTATAAATATATTGGTTGTTGTAGCTCATCAGTGGTGTTGATAGTAACAACCATTATGACATCAATCTTTAAGGACCCCACATAAAAAAGCCCACCCCATGACATCAATCAATACCATAAATATTTCTTCAATGCCATAAATCAATCACCCCATGACATCAATCACTTTAGCTCTAGTATACAACTACACTATTATACTTTCCTATATGTATATAAATACTCCTCATTGAGAAACTTTCACAACTAGAAGCAAGAACATGGGTTCTCCAAAGAAGAACGACGTCGATGAGAATACGAAGAAAACAGCGGAGACGACAATGAAGGCGAAAAATAGTACTTCAAATCTTCTTATAGTTTTGAGATATGCGGATTGGGTTGATGTTTTGCTCATGATTTTGGGTACTATTGGAGCTATTGGAGATGGCATGTCTACAAACATTTTGCTGGTCTTCGCAAGCCGTATTATGAATAGCTTGGGGTATGGGCAGACCCAACAACAGCAACAGAATCGTGGGCATTTCATGGACGAGGTTGAAAAGGTTTGTGGTCAACACTTTCCTTCTTGTTTAGGATTTATTTTTTTTTTAAATACATTTCCTTACATTTTCGTCTTTTTATTGTTGGGGTTTTTGTGGTTAACAGTGCAGTTTGAACTTCGTATACTTGGGATTATCGGTAATGGTGGTGGCTTTTATGGGTAATTTCAAAATCACTTTTTTTTTTTTTCCGTCTTCTTTCTTCCTTTTGCCTTTCTTTCTAACGACAAGTTTTTGTTTGGTTATGTTAATCACAGATCTAATACTGTTTCAGATGGCATCTAAGAAACAACACAAGTTTAGTAGTCCCACAAGGAGACACTTAAAAAAAAAAAAAACTTTTTTTTAATGAAACCCTAGAGTGCCCTATTCATATTAAGAAGACAAGAAAAAAAGTACCTAATCAAAAAAGTCCCTAACTGACTAGTTTAAAACAAGATCTATAGCTTGGATTTGTTATGTAAAAAAAGATCTATAAAATAAATTTGGGCTAATCAAGATTATGTATTAATGGTGCAGAAGGATATTGTTGGAGCAAAACTAGCGAAAGACAAGTTCTAAGGATGCGTTACAAATACTTGGAAGCTGTTCTGAGACAGGAAGTTGGCTTTTTTGATTCACAAGAAGCCACTACGTCAGAGGTCATCAACAGTATATCCAAAGATACTTTGCTCATTCAGGAAGTTCTCAGTGAAAAGGTACACCACATATCATTTTGGCTGGACACAATAATTGACCTCACAATCTTTGAAGTGATAGTACTTGTTTCTTTAGCTAGAAAATCAGCGTGTAATAAGTTAGAAACACAATCATTATCGATGAAATTATAAATCATTATTCGGAATGTTCTAGTCTGCCTTCTCACTTTCCCTTTCACTCATTTTTAGCATTGCAAAAGGACTGTTCTCTAGTGCAATCTTACGATTTTTTTTTTTTTTTTCTGATACATAGTGTGTGTTTCTGAAGGTTAAATATAATTAAATTTGTATAAAACAAAGAAAGATTACAAAACCAACAAAATATGATAAAAATCTAAATACCCTGTTGGTAAGGTATTTTTTCTTAGTCGATCCAAGAATTAATCTTATAACCTTACAGGATGATTAATTCTCTTTTTTTTTGTTGTATTTTAATTAGGTGCCAATCTTTTTGATGCACTCATCGGTGTTCATCTCCGGTCTGGCGTTCGCCACTTTCTTCTCATGGAGGCTCTCCCTAATGGCCTTCCCAACATTACTCCTCCTGATCATACCGGGAATGATCTACGGAAAATACCTTCTTTATTTGTCGAGAAAGGCTCACAAAGAGTACGGAAAGGCAAATTCCATTGTAGAGCAGGCATTGAGCTCCATCAAAACAGTTTATTCCTTCACTGCCGAGAAGAGAATTGTGGAGAGATATTCAGCTATATTGGACAAAACGACAAGGTTGGGAATCAAACAAGGCATAGCAAAAGGCCTGGCTGTGGGGAGTACGGCGTTGTCGTTTACAATATGGGCATTTCTTGCTTGGTATGGAAGTCGTTTGGTCATGTATAAAGGCGAGAGCGGTGGAAGAATCTATGCAGCTGGCATATCCTTCGTACTAAGTGGACTGTATGAACTTTTTTCTTTTTCTAAGATCATATACATATATGTATATATATATATACGGCTTTGTTTATAGATGTCTATTTGCCTTATGAGTTTAGTTGATTAGCATAATAAATCAAGGATTAATGAGAATTGGAAATTTTAGCGTGTGCATATATATAGGATCTAGGCAAGGGTGGAGCCAAAAAAATTAATCAGGGTGAGGTGAGAATGTGATAATAAGGTAGGGCACATAAAAGAATTTAGTTTAAGTGGTCAAAATAAAGTTTTAAAAATGAAAAAACATAAATTTAGAAAATTTTATATACAAAATTCAAAGAAAAAAATCAAGATGATAGCCACTCACCTTTATTTGTGAGTGGCTCTGCATGAATCTCGGTCTAGGTGAGGTGATGAGAATATAACTTTTTTCCTTAACCCTTCGTATATATCGTGAAGAATAATGTTTTCCTCAACTTTTTAAAGTTAATTTATATCTCTACACATTAAATTAATTAGAGTGAGCTAGAAAAATTAATCAGGGTGAGGTGAGAATGTGATAATAAGGTAGGGCACATAAAAGAATTTAATTTAAGTGGTCAAAATAAAATTTTAAAAATGAAAAAACATAAATTTTATAAAATTATATATACGAAATTCAAAGAAAAAAATCAAGATGATAGCCGCTCATCTTTATTTATTTGTGAGTGGCTCTGCATAAATCTCAGTTTAGGTGAGATGATGAGAATATAACTTTTTCCCCCTAACCCTTCGTATACTTTTTGAAAGTTAATTTATATCTCTACACATTAAATTTGGTCTTTATTCATTAGTTTCCACATCATTTTTGTAATGAGAAGAAAATAGTTCTAGCGATGTGTTTCTTTTTTATGAAGGTTAAGTTACCGCGCGTGTCTTAATATAAATACCAGATTTATATATTTGCTATCAATGTTTTTTATGCATGTATGTTTTTATCGATTTCTTGCTCGTGAAAAACATGTGTTAGTTCACGTGTGTGCTTCTAGGAAGCTAGACAGGACTAATTTCCTAGTTTCTTCGTTAGTTCTAATTGGCTTTACTCTTTAATTTTATTATTCTTTTTTTCATTACTAGAACACTTGTTTTGAATTTTAACTTATTGGTACCTTATAAGCATTCTAATAAAAATAATTAGCAATTTTTTTATTTAAATTAATTTTAAAAAAAGTCGCAAGTTTTATTTATTCATTTCATCAATGTCCAATGAAACTAGTATAGTACTTAAGAATCTAGGGTAGTAATCATAATAAAGCAAAAATACAGATCAAAGAGGATAGCTATACATTCAATCTAATTAAGCAGAAAATGCTTAAGAAATTAGGATATTAGTTATAATAAAGCAAAAATATATGCAATCTTTGAGCCTATTACTTTAAAGAAAATGTTATAATAGTTTTGATTATGTTTACCAAAATCCATGCGAATATCGGAATGCAGGTCCCTTGGAATAGCCCTTCCGGATTTGAAGTACTTCACAGAAGCCTCAGTTGCTGCACAACGAATTTTCGACAGGATCGACCGGATACCGCTGATTGATGGAGAAGACGCCAAGGGGCTTGTGCTGGACGAAATCAGAGGCGAGCTTGAATTCGAACATGTCAAATTCACATACCCTTCTCGCCCGGACGCCGTTGTCCTCAAGGATTTCAACCTCAAAGTGGAGGCAGGGAAAACGGTTGCCCTTGTTGGCGCAAGTGGAAGTGGCAAATCAACTGCAATTTCGTTGGTCCAGCGGTTCTACGACGTGGATGATGGGGCGGTGAAGATTGATGGTGTGGATGTGAGGACACTGCAATTGAAATGGATAAGAGGGAAAATGGGACTTGTTAGTCAAGACCATGCTTTGTTTGGGACATCAATAAAGGAGAACATCATGTTTGGGAAGCTTGACGCCACCATGGCAGAAGTCACGGCCGCTGCCATGGCTGCCAATGCTCACAATTTCATAAGACAGCTTCCAGAAGGGTATGAAACCAAGGTTAGTTCTTACGGCTGTTTTACTGATAATCATGAAGTGCTCAAGGCAAATTAGTCTTAAAGACTTCTTTGCATCCGTTTGGTAAAAGTGGTTGGAATCGTTTTATACTTCCAACCATTTTTATTATAATTCTTTTTCAAAAAAAAGGTTCAAAATTCTGTCTCAAATGGACGCTTAATTACAAATGCTTGATTAGAGATTAGGCTTTCTTTTGTTTTTCTTTTGGTCAACACAAGAAACTTGTTCAAATTGAAAAAAAAAAAAAAGGAACTAAAGGGAAACAAACTTCAAGGGAATTTTTGTTTTGCAGTTAAATTCTCATGAAGTAAGAGAAAGCATTTGATTTGCTTTAACTTGACCCAGCTTTTTAGGCAAAAAGTAATGCAATTATGGGTTATTTGCATCATATTAGTAATATCTTTGCTTACGACAACATGGGTCTAACTTTGTAGTAAAACTTGACAAATTAATTATCAACGTGTGACAGATTGGAGAGAGAGGAGCACTTTTATCAGGTGGACAAAAGCAGCGGATTGCCATAGCCAGGGCAATCATTAAGAACCCTGTGATTCTCTTACTTGATGAAGCAACAAGTGCGCTTGATTCTGAATCAGAAACTCTGGTCCAAAATGCTCTTGATCAAGCTTCCATGGGAAGAACCACCTTGGTAATTGAATCATGCATATATCTTATTTACCTTATCAAACATGATTCATAGCAAGAAATTCACAGTTTTTCTTTTTGGACTAAATATGATCAGGTGGTTGCACACAAGCTCTCCACGGTGCGAAATTCCGACTTAATAGCGGTGGTCAGCGGCGGCTGCATAATTGAGATTGGCTCGCACAACGACCTCATCAACCGGCAAAATGGCCACTATGCCAAACTCGCCAAAATGCAGAGACAATTCAGTTCTGCTGTTGACGGCAACGACCAGTCAGATACCTCTGGCCTAATCTCCTCCGTCGCGAGAAGCAGCGGCAGCAGGCCAAGCACCGCCAAGTCAAGCCCACTAGTGTTCTTAAAATCACCGAATCCATCCGTCGAATCCACACGGCAGCAAACAACTCCACAGCCCGCGCCTTCCTTCGCTCGCCTTCTGTACCTTAACGCCCCGGAATGGAGACAAGGCCTTATCGGCAGCCTCTCCGCCGTGGTATTCGGGTCGGTCCAGCCCACCTACGCTTTGACCATCGGTGGAATGATCTCCGCCTTCTTCGCCCCCAGCCACGACGAAATGCAATCTCGAATCCGCACGTATTCCCTAATCTTCTGCTCACTCGCCGCCATCTCCATTGTCCTAAACCTCCTCCAGCACTACAATTTCGCCTACATGGGAGAAAGACTGACCCGCCGAATCCGCCTACGGATGTTGGAGAAGATCCTAACGTTTGAAACCGCCTGGTTCGACGAGGAACAGAACACAACTGGCGCATTGTGTTCACGACTAAGCAATGAAGCTTCCATGGTGAAATCCCTCGTCGCAGACAGACTCTCACTCTTGGTCCAGACAACATCCGCCGTGACGATTGCCATGATCATGGGGCTAGTCGTGGCGTGGAAGCTGGCATTGGTAATGATCGCAGTTCAGCCATTAACAATCCTCTGCTTCTACACAAGAAAAGTCCTCCTCTCCAGCGTTTCGTCCAACATCGTCAGGGCGCAAAACCAGAGCACGCAAATCGCCGTCGAGGCTGTTTACAACCATAGAATCGTGACATCCTTCGGAAGCATTGGGAAAGTTCTAGAGCTTTTCGAGGAGAAGCAGGAGGCGCCGAGGAAGGAAGGGAGGAAGAGGGCGTGGATGGCGGGGATGGGGATGGGTTCGGCGCAGTGCCTGACGTTCACGTCATGGGCGTTGGATTTCTGGTACGGAGGGAGGCTTGTGATGAAAGGGGAGATATCGGCAGGGGCCGTTTTCAAGACATTTTTCATATTGGTCAGCACTGGTAAGGTCATTGCGGAGGCTGGGAGCATGACGTCTGACCTTGCCAAGGGATCCGCCGCCGTCGCTTCCGTCTTCCGGATTCTTGACCGGAAATCACTTATTTGTTCAGGATCTCATAATGTGAGTATAATGCATACTAATCTCACCTCTAATTATCGTATTTAAACTAATCTTGAAACGAGAGCTCCCAACTTAAAATATTAGATGACGTGGTAAAGCTTAAATTTTTGTTTTATTATTATTATTATTATTATTTTCTTTTGAATTTGGGGTGTTCCAATTTTATACCTTAAGGTGGAATTAAATATGGAATTATCTTTAGATTGTGTATAAAACTACACGTGACAAAGCTTACTTGATGAAACAATGAAAGAGACGTTTGTATTTGTTGGGTTGGTGGGGGAGTAACACTATGTTTAGTATGAGAGATGGGAAGCAGGAAGCATGGAGTGAATTGGAGGGGGGTGGAGAATATAAAGCATGAAAATGATTATAGTCATCCTTTGTGTTGTTTGATAAGAGGGAGAGATAGTTGAAAGGATGCATGATAATTATTTATCTAATTATAATATTATATGTTATACTATTTGTTAATAATTTATTTTGAGGGATAAACAAAACTTTTAATTTAAATTTGAGTGGATTGGTTGGATCGTTCAATTAATAGAAAGATCCAAATTGGTGGGCCCGAAAGGAGAGACTCTCCCTCCCTGTCTCCTCTCCCTCTTCTACTCCCTTCAAACAAACAAAGAATTCCTCCTCTCCCCTTTACCCCTCTCCCTCCACCCCTTTTCCTCCTACCAAACATAGCGTAAGAGAGACAATTTGTATTCATTTGAGACTGAGGGTGGTGCAATACATTTTTCAATAGAGAAAATTTTGTGACATATCACTGCTTTTATATGTTTTCGGGTTATTCAGATTTATATCATTTTTTGTTGACTTTTGATAAAATAAATTACCTAAACTAAGTAAATTTTAAGTTTGAAGTCCGTTTGATTCGTTTGTTTGAACTATTTTTTACAGTATTTTTTCTTACAAATATTAAACTTTCGTTTAAAGTTTTCATTCAAACCTATCAATCAAGCGGTAGTTTGAAACAAACAATAACACCAGGGGTACAAGTAAAATCTAAACTTGAGATTTTGCGTTTTCCTCTGTTGTATATGTTCCAAGTTTGACAATGTTTTTTTTTCCTTAAATGTCAGCAGGGTGAGAATGGCAGTGGAACCAAGTTAGAAAAGATAAGCGGAAGGTTGGAGATGAAGAAGGTTGACTTTGCATATTCAAGCAGACCAGAGACACTAGTATTGCGGCAATTCAGCCTAGAGGTGAAGCCAGGCACAAGCATTGGGCTAGTTGGGAAAAGTGGGTGTGGAAAATCAACTGTAATAGGATTGATTCAAAGATTCTATGATGTTGAGAAAGGTTCTGTGAAAGTTGATGGAGTGGACATAAGAGAACTAGACATTCAATGGTATAGGAGACACACAGCATTGGTTAGCCAAGAACCTGTGATCTACTCTGGCACTATTCGTGACAACATCATATTTGGCAAGCTTGATGCTTCGGAACATGAGGTTGTGGAGGCTGCTAAAGCTGCCAATGCGCATGAATTTATCTCGTAAGTAAATCGTTTTTTTCCCTCGTGCCAAACAACCTAAACTCTGGAAATCCCTCTATTAATCCTCTCACTCCTTTATTTTTTCGGGGGTGTGTGCGAAAATAATGACATTTGGTTTTGTGTGGTCTGGCGCAGATCATTGACGGACGGGTACAAAACCGAATGCGGAGAAAGGGGGGTGCAGCTATCAGGAGGGCAAAAGCAGAGGATAGCGATTGCAAGGGCAATAATTCGGAACCCGACCATACTACTACTAGATGAGGCAACAAGTGCTCTTGATGTGCAATCAGAACAAGTTGTGCAGGAAGCACTTGATCGGATCATGGTCGGAAGGACAACGATTGTGGTGGCGCATCGGCTTAACACCATTAAACAGTTGGACTCCATTGCGGTTGTCGCCGACGGGAAGGTGGTGGAGCGAGGAACCTATGCTCAACTCAAGCACATGAAGGGTGCTTTCTTCAACCTCGCAAGCCTTTCAAACTTAGGTCCAACTAATTAAACATTTTGTGTGTTACATTTTATATAATGTAGTCTACATATGCTCTGAGTGTATAGTGTTGGGCTTTAAACGTATAAACAATATGAGTTGGGTGGGAGCATTGAGACAGAGCTGTTAGAGCTCCGTCGGTGGGCGATGGTTGGTGTAAATCGAAGTGCTCCTTGGCAGGCCGAGGCCTACTTGAATTGTTGGCTTTAGATCTGTTGTAAATGGGCCAGTGATGGATCGATGGCTTGACATGGTCAGCTCTCTCTTGAGGTCCAAATGATTAGGCCGTTGCCGACCTTGTTAATATAGGATACGTGGAATAAAGCCTTTAACTGGGCAAGTGCAAAATATGAGAAATTAGTAAATTACTCTATTATCCTTGTATCTTCTTCCCCAGTTGCCTCCTTTTTTTTTTTCTTTTTTCTTTTTTTTTGGTGAATCAGAGAATGATCAATCCTTACCTTTTAGATGGAACCTTATTTGATTAATTTCCTTTAGTTTGAGTGAGTATGGGTGGCAATTCGGGTTTAACACAGCAATAAGAGTTGAGTCAATTCAAACTAAAGAGGTGATGGACTTAGAAATGATTCGATTTATTAAATACTTCATAAAAAAATATAAATAATTTTTTAAAATATGTGGTCTAAATTTACATTATAAAAGTATAGATAAATAGATTGAGTAAATTAACACTCCGCTTATTTATAATACTTGTGATAATATCAATTTGGACGATATTTTTTTCACTCAATGATACACGTGAATCAACTCAAAAACGACATGAAAATTTGGACGATATTAACACTCCGCTTTTTTTTTTTTGACGTTTAATTAGCTAGTAGCTAGAGCATCTAAGGTAAGATTTGACCAACCTAGCCACTTGGACAAGGGGCTATCTGTCTCCTCTCTCGAAAACGCAAAGAAATAAAAAACGCCAAACGACATATTTCATTAGGAAATTAATTCGAACAATGTAACATACTGATAGAGCTTTTTTTAAAATGGAAATCCTTTGTCTATGGAAAGAAAAGAAAAGAAAAATAATTGCTTACCAAAGAAAAAAAAAAGGGAAAAAGATGTAGAAATTATTTGTTTAAATCTATAGGGCTTTTAGGGCGTTGAGATTTCCTGGATGGCTCAACTTGGTGCAGCAGCTGAAAAGAAAAGCACAAAAAATCAAATTAATTTCACATATAAATTAAATTTTGTAAAACTTACAAGTCCTAAATTTGTTGTCTTATAGGGTGTTTGGACCATTGATTTAAACTCAAATAGTATAAAGTTCTCACATGCTACGATATTTTGAACCAATTAAATCAAACTAATATTTTCAAACACCTTATTAATTTTAAAAATATATATCACTTTTAATGAACATTTTAAATAAGTTGGGAGATCATTTCTTTTATTTATTTATTTATTGCTAGGAACTATTTCTCTTAGTAATTTACAAGTTGAAAGTAGCAGTAAATTCAGGAAAAATCCATAGAGTATTATAAATCAGTACAATGAATCAAAAATGTTAATGTTTTTTATGGTCTGAGCAGAAAGATACCTTGAAATAAGGCTCCATTCGTCCTTCCAAAGTGTCACGCTCCTTTTTGACATGCTCGAGGGCAAGCTTAGCCCTGCCACCATGCATTTATGCCAAAGGTGTCAATTAATAATACACATGTATGCACTTTTGTACTACTATATATATAAAAATATAGATTGAGAGTTAAAACCTGTTACTTATAAGACAACGGGTCTCAATCGAGTAAGTATAATACCTATTAAACTAGTGCTTGATGCTTGGTGTTTAACTATTTTGTGAATAATAGAGTTTTAACTTCATATATAAGGATATATAGGTTTGAAAATGATTTGTTCAAATAGATTTGGTTTTGATCTTTTTTTAAATTTAAATTTTTACCTCTAATAAATAACCAAAAACGATTTCATATTATCATCAATATTCCTATCCGGTTTTGTCTGAAAATATTAATGGATTTCGTTTCTTCATATAGATATATATATATATATATATACATATATAATCTATATAAATCAATCTGTGAATAAGCAAATGTTCTCTATTTGAGGAAGTTCCATTTAAACAAAAAAGAAAAAGCAACGTTATCAATATATATATACTAGTGGACTTTGCACCATTAATAATTCTAATGTAAGAAATTGGAGTAAATAATCAGTGGAGATCCTACATTTCCATGTCGCCATTGTTGATGCAATCCATCAGTTTGTCTAATTCAATCCGCACCTTGCGCGCCCCAACACTGCACATATAATAAGCATGGTTAAGATCAACCGATCATAATTAGTAATTAAAAAGATGATTAACATTCTGATAAGAACAAGGCAAAAAAATTGTTTAAAGATTAATTAGCTAATTAATAAATTAATTAAACTACCTGCTGCTGCTGCCTTTGAACTGATAAATGTGCATTTTCACTTCAGAGAAATCGCTGGGGCTTCTCCCTGTGTAGAAAAATACAATAAATAAATTAATTACTCACAGTGCCTTCTGAAAGATGGCAATCTTTTCAGCAGAGGACTGAAAGAAAAGGTTCATGGTATCCTCGGCAAAGTTGGGTTTGTTTGAGTCTTCCAGTGCCTCCACTAGTCGAAAATGAACATCCAGCATTTTCTGCAATTCCACCGTATCAATAGTTTCAAAATGGAGTTGGACCATTCTACCCTCCCTTTTTTTTCTCTAATAAATCTATTGCGTATAAATTTGGGGATCTTTACAAAAATGCACATTTATGCCATGAAAGAAACATATTTGCAAAGAATGCCACACAGCGCCGTCATCACTTATATTAAAAATACCCAAATATACCCTTAATATATTGACCATTATCCAAAAAAAGGAGAAAAAACTAGGTTTAGTTTATGGATATTTTGGTCAATATATAAAATATTACATATACCATTGTGACATATTTTCAAAAAGTTTTTGAACATGTGGTATAAATCAATCCAATTATGGAAGTGGCATATAACATAAATATCTCTATTCTTAATGTGGGAAATTTTTATAGATCTATCCTTAAAACTTACTTTTTTATAAATGACATACATGTTGAGTATAACACAATTTAAACATGTAATGTGAGTGGTAGTATGACATAATTTTTTTAAATTAATGTGGCATAAATAAACACATATTTTAAAAGTGTGGAGTAATATGTAATTTTCTTATAAAAATATTATATATTAATTGAAACATACCTCGTATTATATATATGTGTGTGTATGAACGTATGTATATTCCAAAAAAAAAAGTAATATCTTTTTTATGACAAAATTTATGCAGAAATCAACAAATGTAGTTAATTTTTTCCCACTTAACATGATCTATTTGAAGATGAAATGAAGTTCAAATATATTTCTGTGCAAGAGAAGAAAAAAAACCTCATCCAAGAGGGAGTTCCTCACAATGGCAAGTTGTTCGCGCAAAGGATCAACGGCATTGTTCTCCATCTTAACTAAAAAACAGATATTTACAACAATGCAAGAGTAAAATCACTTCATTATGAAGACTAAACTAGCAACAATTAAAGTGCAAGCCTATGATATAGGAAGAATAAACTATAAACGTTGTTCAAGAAAGAATGCTTACAAATCTAGACAAGGATAATGCTTTGGCAAAAATGACTGCTTCCTTTTTTTTTCTCTCTCTCTCTCTATGAAAATTATGAAACATCGGCGATTACAAGGTTATATATAATAACAAGTTTTGGTATATAAAGACATCAGAATAGCCGATGTGTATCATAATATGATACATGTTAAAATATATAAAAGATGCGTTATGTTTAGAAGATTTTTTACTTTTTTTTAAAAATTCGCGTTTTCATCTTTGACAATCAAAAGGATAGAACACTTCTCTTGGATTTGCATTTTAATTAGCTGAAGAATTATTAATACCTCCATATCTACTCTGCAGATTATGAAATAAATGATATGGCATTTTCCAGCATTTAACTTTTCCTACTTTAGTAGTTATGGATTCTAGATTTGCTTTGAAATTCAATGTAATTGCACATTTCATTTTTAGTTTTAGATTTTGCAATAGCAAGTGGCAGTTAATTAGAGTACCTTTTTTTTTTTTCCAAAAAAAGAGGGCTACTATTTACAGTTATATTTATTTGCCAACCATATTAATTTAGTTGCACATTTCATTTTTAGTTTTAGATTTTGCTACAGCAAGTCGCAATTAATTAGAGTACTTTTTTTTTTTTTTTGGAAAAAAAGAGTGGTACTATGTACAGTTATGATTTCTTACTACCAACCATATTAATTAGTATAGAAAGAGAAAAGCAACTCGTCGTAGAAACTTCCATCTGAGACAAAATAGAATAAAAAAATGGACTTGGCACAAATCGGAGAGTAAAGACCAAAGAGAGAGAAAAAAGGGACACCTAATCAAGCACTACTATATATATGTATGTGTGTGTGTGTATCAGGTTGTTATGTAGATTAACAACAATTGTATTGTCTATTCTATTATTTTTGTTGAGGAGATTTGCTACGAACCAAGCAAAAGTAACAGAGAATGAAAATAAGAAATTAAAAAGAAAAGCAAAATCACATCAAGAATTTTTATATAGGTTTATCAATTTAGCTATGTCATGTTTTTCTAGTCGTAGTTTTCACTCACTTGTTAAAGAAATTCGTTGCAGAAAAATCACTCAATTTTTTTTGTGTTTTTTTCATGTTCAAAAGATGTTTACAAGCCTCACACTCTCAATTTTCTCTCATAAAATTAGTCCACCTATGTTTCCATAACACTAAGCATTTATAGGTACAAGAAAGAGAAAAAAAAGCCCAAAAAACCGACTCAAGAAACACATCAGAGCCCCAGCGTTGTGGCATTGCCTTCCCAACCTATTCCTGAGCGTGTGCTGGCTCTATGGCGTCGCCTAGAAGAAATACGGAGTGCCGCCTCAGCGTCGTGGCACTGTCACCGCGGCGCTCTCTCTTGGCGAGGCAGTGCCTTGCTTACTGCATTACTCGTGTGATTTAAGCACACCAGCATCGTAGCACCTGTGGCCAGGGCCACGGCTTCTGAAGCCTTTTTTTTTTTTCTTTCTCCAATCTTGCTTCTTCCAACGCTTCACCGAAGCTTCATTGTGATTAGGCTCTACATCTTCAACAATCTCTCACTTGGAGATTAGTCCATCTTCAATGTCTTTACTATGACGGTGAAAACTCCTCAATCCTCATAGAGAAGTCCACCTAAAGTTACTCACAATTTCATTTTCTCAATCAAAACTGTCTTTGTCAACATATCTAATGAAGTGATATCACCTTATATGCTTAGTCCTAGCATGATAAACATAATTTTTTGCTAAATAAATAGCGCTCTAACTGTCACAATGCAATGCTCTCTTCTCTTAATTGTGACCCAACTCCTCCAAGAATGACTATCACCATATCATCATCTTGCTTGCTTCAGTCACTACTACATACTCTTTTTTTGGTAGTGGAAAGAGTGACTTATCTTCTGAAGCTTCGAAACCTAACTGATTGTCGTACCACCCACCTTATAAACATACCCAGTAGTACTCTTTCTACCATCAATATCATCAGCCATGTCAGCATCCACATAACTTTGTAGTCCCAAGTTAGACTTCCTGAAACTTGAAGCTAAACATGCAATACCTCTCAAATACATGAATCCACTTCACTACTTCCCAATGCTTCTTGTCTAGATTAGGCTCCACATCTTCTACAATTTTAAGTTGCAAGATTGCTCAACAAGATCTTTATTTGCTATTTCTTTTTTCAACATCATTGGGATTAAGAGTTGCTAATACCGATTGTAACCGAAAAAGAAAGGAAAAAGAAACACGATTTATTTGAATCTAAAGACAAGAACAAATTAGTATCTTAATTGGTTGTACTTTTCTCAAGATTATGATCTAAGGGCTTAGATTTTCTTACAATGAAATATGAAAGAATAAAATATTAATCTTTTCTCTGAAATCTAAAACCATACCAAAAGCCTAATTGGCTCCTTATTCGATTTTTTCTGCCAAAAACAACGGTAATAGAAAAATTTATATAATTTATTATACTTACACAAATCCATCTTTATTGTGTTCTGTTGAAATCTTGGATATAATTCTTTGTTTTCTTTTTTTTTGGTGGAAATATTGAACATGATTTGCTCAACGATTAATGCTTTGAAATTTAATCAAGATTAATCAAGAATGCACAAATAGAAGAATTAAATTAATCAATGAATTATTCAAGAACACTCTTATATACCAATATGTACGGTTGTCCACTAAGGAAATGCTGAAATAGTCTTCATTAATAACCATTCACCAAATGCAAATTACACAAGATTTTTTAACTCTACTCTTTGTGCAAGGGAAGCGAGGAAATTACTTTTTAAAAAAAAAAATTGAGAGAAAAGGTTCATTAGTGATGATCTAATATATCTAATAAGCTTCTTATGTTTACGGAGCAATCTTTTGGAAACTATATATTGTAGCCATCTTTTTACTCAGACCCTGTTTAACTAGTCGGTACGCATTTTTCAAGTTTGTTTGTTGTTTTGATCCATTTAAATCAGCTTCTAATCCAGAAATTTAAGGGTGTTTGGTAAAATCAATTGATTCACATGTTATCACAATCAATTCTTTAGTTGGAGGAATGAGATGAGAGAGGGGAGAGATGGATGAAAAGAGTCTCTCTCCGAGGCCACCAAATTGAATCATTCAGCCAATGGAAGGATTGGTCCAAAAATTCATCACATGCAAGTTTTAACATATTATTGTACCTTTGTAAAAAAAAAAAAAAAAAATAAAGTAGTAAAATAGGCGATATAATGGTTAAACAGATAATTATAACCCATTCATTTAACTTTGCTCCCTTCTAACATGAATATGATTATTATAATCTTCTCCATCATTGAAAAATCATCTCTCCAGCCTTCTCCATCCTTTATATACTCTATCTCTACAATCAAACATGCCCCCTAAGGGAAGTGGAGTTATCTAAAAAAATACAAAACAAAAAAAAAAAAACAAAATCAAAAATCAAGAGACACTGAAGCAATTCGACTGATTTTTTTTTTTTTTTTTGGTGCATTGCCAAAACGATTGTGGTCATTCAGTTAACAAAAAATTTGATCCTTATTTTCAAATTTCCGCATCTTGATTTTTTTAAAAAATTGTATGTATAATATTCTATGTCAATATATCAAACGGTGTGTCGTTTACTAGAAATAATGCGCCGTTTTCAACAGGGAGGAGTTTAATTTAAGAATTTAGGGATATTGACTGAACTCCCTTCCCCTTTTTATTTTATTTTATTTTATTTTATTTTTCCGCGTAGAGGAGGAAACAAAAGAACAACAATAGCCAATGACATTTTTTAACACAAGAATATATTATTATTATTATTTTTTTTTTTTTTCGCTTGTGCAATTCAACAACATACTTGAGTTTCCTAAAGTTAATGGAAATCCCCTTATTTCAGACAGAAAATAAAAGGACTTGAAAGAAAAATAAAAACAGACTCAAGACACATTCGAACCAGGTCTACCACAGAACAATGTCAGGGTAATATTCTCTTCTTCATTGATCACTGACAGTCACCAAAACACATTTGAGGAAACTTTACGAACAGTCTTATACTCGTTAACTTGGTACTACTGGCACCTCCTCACAGCTGGATATTCCACTTATATGGGCCGTTCAGCTATTTCAGCAGGCCCAACTTGTCGCAACATCTGAAATGTGAAAAAAAAACGAAAGAAAAGTGTTAATTAAACAGTAATTAGGTAGCGTAACATTTTTTTTTTTACTATTATTGTTATCTTTAACCGTTTTTTCTCCTTTGATCCATATTATTTTTCATAGTTTAAAAGACAAAAATAGCTTCATATAGCATATATTTATCTAATTTTAACCCAAAATCCTAACCTAAAATGGTATGTGTCAAATTTTCTCATAAAAGTTTGAAAATGGAAAAAAAATTGCATAATTGTTATTCTCAAATTGACCTGTGAATTAAGGAGAAAATTACATGTTAGAATGAGGAAAATGTCATATTTTTAAAACTTTTTGAAATAAATATTAAGATTTGAAAATATTTATAGTAAATAGTAGTAAAAAATTACTAGTAAAAAACTTTTTTACTCACAGTAAATTTATAAATAAATAATATTTTCACGAGTAAATTTTCTATTTACTGCTATATACTACATATATTTTGAAAACTGATATTTACTTCATTAAGTTTGGAAAAAGAGACATTTACCATAATTTCCCTAAAAAATATTTATTTTTTTCACGCTTAAAAAAATTGCATCACACTAGCATTTTAGGGGTAGCAATTTGGGTTGGCGGGTCAGGTTAGTGGCAGGTTGGAGTCAATTCTTACAAAAATTAAGTCGACACTAACTCGACTCGTAACACAAATGGATTGAGAACTCTCAACCCAAATATAACCCGTTTTGATATGGGTTGACAAGAACACGGCCCCTGCCAACACGTTCCGTATTCATAATGTTAAAAACAATGACCTGTAACCTGAATTTGACCAGCAACCTGACCGTGACCTATAACCCGCCCATGACCCGCATACACTAATATATATATATATATATATATATAACATAAAAACAAACATAAAATTAGATGAGTTTCATACCACATTAACAAAAAAGTCTAGTCCTAAATTTTTAAAAACATCCAACAAGTCCAAAACATATCACGAGCCATCATAGCTGTAATACCCGTATTTTTAACGGGTATGATTTTGTAAAATTTAATGAATAAAATGTGACTATTTAAAATTACTAAGTTGTCTATGATCATTAAAGAAAAATACCACTTTAGTATTTTCTTACCAAGTCTTCCTAAGAAACATTCAACATTTACCAATACTCACTTCTACCAATCTTGTCTCCCTAAATTAATGCTCAATTATGTAGCCTTCTTCTCATTTTGCTAAAGGTCTCCGAAGGGGATATTGAATTATTTTCCCTCGATTAATAGAAGACATGGAGATATTTTCTCAACCACCTATTTAATTATTTCCTCATCTTCTTCTATAATTCACTCTAATTGTTCCCTCAATTGTGTTGGCATTATTTGCTAAAAGTTTCCACGGGAGACATGATGATATTTTCTTTTAATGCTCTTTTGTTTCTTCTTACAACTTTCCCCCGTAAACTTCCCATTCCTCTCAAGCATTTTGATATCTTTTTATTTAACCATCACCACCTTCTTCTCTAGTTTCTCATTCTCTCTCTTTCTCACTTCAAATTCTAACTAAAGACATAGAGCACAAAGCTCTCTTTGTGGCCAAGACAATTATAATTCCCAACCATGGTCGAGGCGATTTTAGAGTTAATTCAAGCTTGATTTTTAACCCAAACTTTGGTGCTTTTCAAAAGAGTTTTGAGGGTCAAGGATGTGTGGAGCTAACGTTAATTAATTCCGAGATTAAAAGTTTGTTGTTAAGCTTTGAAGGTAGGGATTCTATTACTCATCTTTTGTGAGGTTTTTGATAAATTAAATTTGGTTGTTCTATGTTGTAAAATATGTATATTGTATAGCGATGAATATAATGATTTGACATATGTTATAAATTGAGAAGCATGGTTAGGAAATTGACTCTATAAATAAAAAAATTGAATACAAAGGAATAGTGAGATGTAAAAAGGGCGACGGTTACGTCCTTGGGCATGAATACCCTAAAAGGTAAAATAGGGGGAAGGTGATGACGCTTCCTTGGGTTGAAAGTCCCAGAATGCACTGTACAGGAATCGATTTGGTGAGGACTCGGGGCTTGATGTCCCCTCACCGGAACACCCTTGGAATGTTTACAGGGTGATCAAGCGCGCCCATTTGGGTTTCGATGAGTTGAGTGATACTCTATTTAACATGGATACCTAGGAACAATGATGATTTGTAATATTTGTATAAATGTGTAATTATGAAACTTGGTAATGATTAACTATGGTATCCACAAGATGTGATCATAATAAATCTCATAATCTGGAATATGATGTAGCTTACTAACCATGCAGTTTTAATGTGGTAATGGATAAACCATAAGGTGAGTCATGATTTCCCTACTGGGCATGTCGATGCTCATCCCTATCATATCTTCATCTCTCAGGTGGAACTCAGTGCAACATATCTGAAGAGGAATAGGCGAAAACAACCCTGCTGTTTTCGTGTTAGAAGACCTTGTTTATTTGTAACTTATCTACAACATGTAAGAGTTGTATTATTTTTTTTATGATGGCTGTGTTAAGTTATTTGGGAATTGTACTATGGTGATGATGACTGTAATATATATATTTGGTGCTACACTAAAAACTGTGGTTTGTATTTAAAACGTTTATTTTTATTTTTCTTGTTGTTTAAAGACCCATGGGTATTGTTTAATTGATTTAAATAATATGAAATTTAAAATTATTTTTATTTATTCAAAACTGTTAACCCCCACATAGGGGTGTTACAATAGCAATTGTTGATACTGTTACTAAATGCATATTTTGATGCAACTGTTGATATCGGAATGCTTAAAATGTCATAAGCCATCATAACAATGATAGGATAACGGAATTGATTTGTCTTTCAAAGTGAGAGGCAATGTTTAGGGTTATACTATTGTCTATTTCTGATCTGATATATAATAATAGAATAAAAAATATCTAAATAAATATCAACGACAGTTACAGGTCAGTTTAGGGTTGTCGAGTTGACCTAAATCTGACCTGTTTTTAGACGGGTCAGTTTCGGGTTGACACTAAACTGACCCGAGGTTAATTTTTTGGACACTAACCCGCACAAATTGGTGTGGGTTCATGTTGTGTCCTCGTGTCGTAATCCATATTGCCAGCCCTGCTATCACTTATATTATATATTTAAGTTGTGTCATAATTAAACATATATTATATTTATAAAATGTACGCTTTATACTACGTTTCAAGTTTGCTATTGTCTGTACTACTTTGAACTAAAAATTGAGGTTAAGTATATTTAAAAAATCGTATTTTAAAATCAAATTTACAAAAGCCTGTATATTTTATAAATCACCCAGATAGATATTAGTGTTTATATATAGATAAATACAGGATCAAATAATGAGTCATAAAAAATATTTTTACCCGAAAATAAGGCTTAATTCGTCCTCGCAAGTTGTCGTGCTCTTTCTTCAGCTGCTGAAGAATAGCCTTAGTTCTGCAACCAATGCATTGATACTGAATTTTCCCACATAGGAGGATATAAAATAGTAATGAAAAATGGCAAAAAAAGTTATCAAATTCAATAAAAATGTAATCACATTTTGTATCATGGAATATTATACGGTAAGAAATGGTATGATAAAGTTTAAAGCCATATAAATTTTGACTAATATGAATTAATTAACATGAATAATTACCCTTCAATGTTGCGCTCCCTGAGGCAATCCCTCGTTTCATTGATTTTTTCCCACACCTTCTTGGCACCAATGCTGCGCATGTATAATAAAAGAGGGTCTTATCAGTAGTGTCCTGTGGCTCGTTTGTTATATAGGTTTCAACGTAAAATTTAAATTTTGTGAAAGAAAACATTATAATAAAAAAGGTTTGAACTTTAATTCAAATCTATAAGATAAACGGGAACAAATTTCTTAAGAGGATTTCTGTAGGTACAAAACACACACACACATATATTTGTAAACACACTATAAATAATATTATTGAACATGAAAAAGTTGCTCAATAACTATATAATCTAATGCCCCAAAAGCACAACGCCTATAAGTGTTTGCTAATAATAATTGCAAGTTATTTTATTTATGAACAAATACTTGATGTATAACTTATGAGGTTGAAATATGAGTAAGGTTGTCTTCTTCCTGAAAAAATAGGCATACATATATACATGTAGATAATTTTGCGGCAGAAAAAGTTAAAAGGTTAATAAAAAAATACATAAATCTCATCCTTTTAAATTTATTTTTTATAAACGCTACACATATAAGTATAGTACAACTTAAACATGTATTATGTCTACTAATATGACACAATTTTTTTAATTGTGACATAAATAAACATTTTTTAATATGGCATAACATGTAATTTTCTTGAAAAATAATGTACACAGAGAAGGGTAAACATTACCTGCCGCTGCAACCTTTGAGCTTATGGAGGTACTTGTCAAGAAGAACGAAATTAAAGGGAGGGTTTTCCCTGTGAAAACGATACATGTAATTAGTGGGGTATTATTGTCTTTTTAATCACCGATGAAAGTCTAATTAACTAATTAATGAATATTAGAAATAGAAAACAACTTGATAATAGTAATTTGGAATTCATGATCAGTAGTAACACTTACAATCCCTTTTCAAACATAGCTATAACTTTAGTGGAGTCCCTAAAAAAAATGGACATAAACTCCTCGGCAAAGTTAGGGTGGTCTCTGTCTGACAATAGCTCCAGTGTTTTAAAATGGCGATCCAGCATTCCCTGCAATTTCAAGCCCAAGGACCTTTTGCAATTTACCATTCTAGATTTATATTTTTTGACAATTACACATAAACCCGATCTAGTCAAAGTCTTGCATGCAAGTGGGTTTTTCTGATATGTTTACGGGCAATTTTTGGTGGAAACGGAATAAGATACCTATAAAAAATATTTGTTTTTTAATAATCAGATTTGAAAAAAAGATGATTTTTATATGATCTAACGGTTTTATAATGTGTATCACTGATGAAGATTCACACCGGAGAAATCCCTTGCTTACAAATACAGGCACAAAATCCTTTAATTCTCTTTGTGTAAAGAATTAATGAGAGACGACATGCAAATTCGCAAATTTAGGCATGTTTGGCTATGAAAATGAGATCCTTGATATTTACACGCCCACACAAGCATATATCGAGTGCAACACGTCTCATGGTTCTGAAATATGCGCTGTTAGGAAAAAAAACATGATCTAAACAAGAAATTGAAATTAACACACAACAAATGTCTTTATTTACGATGTAATGAAGACTAATAAGGCGTTTGAAACATCGATTTGCATAAAATAAACAAAAAATGTTGTAACAACATAAATTTTGTAAGAAAAACACTGTAACAAATTTAAATCTTATGAGAAAAAAACACTGTACACAAATTGGACCAAACATTGCTTAAATGAAAACTACCAAATGTACTCTTGAAAAAGTTAGAGAAAGAACCTCATCAAAGAGGGATTGCCTCATATCTGCAATTTGTTGCCGCAAGGGATTGTTCTCCATATCTTCAATGAAAACAGGAACTAATTACAACAAATTAAGAGTAAAACCACTGAATAATAATTAGTTGAAGCTTGATTATTACAATTTGCAAGCCTGCAAAATTATATATAGCCGGAAAAATCCTTCGAGAAAGTTTGACGACAAAATATAAACACTAAACAGGATACGCAATTGCTTGTTTTGGACAGAAGGATTGGTTTTAATTACTAAACAGTGGGTGCAAATGAAAATTTTGTTGGGTCTATTACATGTTATACCTCTTAATTTTAATTATTTCTCAATTTGTCTATTTTTTTAAAAAAAATATAAAATTTAAACACTAAATCCAAACACAAGCATGCTTAATCCTTTGATAAAGTTTGACAACAAAATCTAAAAACAAGATACAAGATTGTTTGTTTTAGATAGAAAGATTGGTTTTAATTACTAAACAGTAGACGCTAATGAAAATTTTCTAGGGTTAATTACTTGATTATATCTCTTAGTTTTAATTATCTTTCAATTTATCCCTCTGTTTTTAAAAACTACAAAAGTATCCTTTAAATTTAAAAAACTAATCTCAATTTTATCCTTATAAATGAAAAAAATAGGTAAAACAACATAACTACCCTTAAATAATATTAAAAATATTTTATAAATTTAAAAATATAAAAAACTTAAAATAAAAAATCAAATTTTATAAACAAATTTTATAAAATAAGTTTCACAGCTATTTAAATGTAATAACATTTTTTAAAAAAATTCTCTAGAAGAAAAGTATATTTTATAAACAAATTCGTATAATTAAGAGTATTTTTTTTTATCTTATCTCTATGTTTTTTCTATCAAAAAAGGCTACGACGGATAAAATTGAAACAAATTTTTTAAATGTAAAGGATATCTTTGTACTTTTTAAAATAAGAAGGATAAATTAAAAAATAACTAAAACTAGGATGTATAGTTTTATAATCAACCCAAATTTTGCACTATTTTTCTCTTGGAATTTTAGAACATCGGTTACATAGAAATGACACGTTGAGGGCATGCAATGATTTTATGGTAGCACGTGTTTAGCATAATGTGACACACGGAGAAATAAAACAAAACAATTCTTTGTGAAGATTTTTGTATTAAGTTTTCTTCTACCAGATTTTTTTCCCCCGAAAGGATAAAACATTTCCTCTAGGACTTAGATTTACATTTTGATTAATATGGTCATTATTTTCTTTTTTTGAGGGAAAGATTTCCTTTAGAACTTGGATTTACATTTTAATTAATGTAGACATTATTCAGAGCTACGTATCTTATTTTCAGATTTTGATATAAATGAATGGAGATTAAATCCTGTTTTCCCTATTATATTCACATCTTGATTCTACATTAAATTTCGAACTTAATTTGGCAGAATCACTTTTGAGGATCTAGATTGATATTGCAAGTCGCAATTATCTAGAATTATTTCCATAAATGTATATATTATTTATATGCATAAATATATGCTATAATTAACTTGGTTTATTAGTAGGCCATTTGGAAAAAGAGTTGCAACTAAGATTTTAAGCTAAAAATATTGTTGCATGTGAGAGAAAACACTGTTTAAAACTTTGTTTGAACCAAAAACTATGTTTTGGACCACGGGCAGCTCTTGAACGGTCCGGATTTTCACAACTTCAACTGAATCACCAATGTATTTTTTTTCTTCTTCATTTTTCTTTTATTGAGGGAAACAATGCCAAAAGCTTTTATTGAAATAATTATTATTCACTTCTTCTAATAACAATAATGCAAATTTTACTGTAGAGAATGGTACAATTTTACT
This sequence comes from Artocarpus heterophyllus, assembly GCA_025403435.1. Lineage (NCBI taxonomy): Eukaryota > Viridiplantae > Streptophyta > Magnoliopsida > Rosales > Moraceae > Artocarpus > Artocarpus heterophyllus. Next base: position 4,863,274 of record CM046330.1, on the reverse strand, counting down.
TCAACGATAAGGCATGAGTGTTTTAACTATTAGATTATCTTTTTAATCGTTTGATCTACGACTAAAACTAATTTTGTGTCATACGTTATAAATTTTTAAAATATTTAAAATAAACGGTCACAGATTAAACTATTAATCCTAATCCAACAGTTAAAATGCTGTGCTCTGTCAGTGAAATAAAAGTTTCCTTAAAGAAATTATAATCAACGTAAGGAAATTACTTGAAGAAGCTTCTAGAAACCAGAAAGGAAGCAAACAGTCACCACAACATTTGCAGCAAGGGACGTCATTAATTAATGCCTTTTCCGCTTCTGCTGATAAAGGCTGCAAGCTGTACTGCTTAATGAAATAATCCCCAAATAAAATAAAAATTTATACCAGACGTCAAAATTGTAACGGTGAATTTTGATTTCAATTGAATTTTCAGAGTATTTTAAAATAACCTTTATTTCGTCATAATTATCATTAGGGTGTATCTACTACATCCCTCATCCTATTTTTTATATATCCTTTTATTAATAAAATTTCTATATTATCTATTAAAAAATTACTTTTAAAGACAAAAGCATTTAAAAAAAATGCTCATCACATATCTTGCTTTTTAAAAATTTATTACCTTTTTAAAAATTATTTTATTCTAATTTTTCAAAAAAATAGAGATAGATAAATTCTTATTTTTTTTTCATTCAGTTTTTTGTTGTTTCATTTAAACGAATTGTATAAACTATTGTTTGTGATTAATCTTTGATTTTTTTTTTTAAAAAAAAAAACTTACGATTACTAACGACTGTAATTTGCAGTGAAGGAATCAAGTGATTTGAATAGCCTTGCTTGGTTTTATCGGTGAGTTTGGTTTACAATGAAGAAATACAATAGTTTGCAGTACATAATCAATGGTTTTGTTTAATAGAAAGAAAAAACGAGATAAAAAAATAAAGTAAACGATATAGCTTTTTTTGGTGTAATGAAGCATTTGTACTGCTTGCTTCTTCTTCTTCTTCTTCTTTTTTTTTTTTTTTCCCCCAAGCACTTGCAACTTTATAACCTTTGTTTCCCACAATTTCATAGAATACGATATATATTGAAGCAGACAATATTTCTGACCAATATACATGATACTATAACACACGATGAAAAGTGTACTTTAATTTCTTTTCTCACGTAAGAAACAAAAAAGTTTGAAAAAAATGGTAAGTTTGTTTGATGGGTGGGTGGGTAAAAAAAGAAAAAAAATACCATTTATATGTATTTGTGTAGGGATTTTTAAAAGGGTGTAACAAGTAGAATGATAGATGTCAATAGATGCATTCTAATCATATTGATGTCTTATTAAAAATTGTTTTAACATTCTAACAATAGAGAGCTTTGCACTGGTTAATTTTTTTGCTTTATACCAAAACAACAGAGAGCTTTAAATTATTTGATTTCAAACTAGTTATTTGAACTAATTTTGGAAACGTATGCTAAGGCTCTTAAAAAAAATTCCATTACCTTCTTAGCGAGCTGGAGCTGGATTCAAAGAAGGCATACTCACTCAGCTAAAGCTAGCTTTTAACCACTACGGACCGTATAAGTAACGATTGAGAGCCCCTTAAAGTACTGTGTCCTTTGATTGGTAGCCCAAGAATGACCAACCAAGAAGGGTGAATTATTTTTAATTTTTTTTTTACAAAATTTTTTACAATTATGGAAAGTTCTTAACAAACCAAAATATCACAAATTATAAATTTTTTTTATAAATTATTAGTATAGATAATTCACTAGCCCCTTTTTTTTTTTAAGTTGCTTCGAACTTTTAATCTGGGAAAGTGAAAATGACTAGTGAATGGACACTGGAAGATTTCTTGGACAAAGCATGCTCGACTCTGCAATTATCCCAAATTTCTCTTCATTCTGTAGCTTAAGTAGGACATATACATGAAAGAGAAGAAAAAATCTCTCCAAAGAAATCTTGCAAGCCATTTCCTTGGAATTTTTTTCTTCTAAATCCTCAAGGAAATACCACCTCGTCCTCTTGACCAAGCCAATTAAAATTGAGGATTGATCTATTCTTTTTTTTTTTTTTTTTTTTCTGGTTAACAAACCGATTCTTCTTGTTTGTAATAAGGTCTGTACAGGTTGGAATAGAAAGGTAGCTGAAGCTCAGGCATGGACTTCACTAGATCAATCCTGCCCTCACCTTTGATCGAAGAGGGTGAATTAGATCACGTTGGCATTTTCAAGAGAGAGAGAGAAACAGAATGAGATTTTTTTCCCTCTCCTTTTGCCTTTTCATTCTTAACCCACCCCCATTTTCATTGTCTTGGCTGGCGTTTTCTCTTGGATTTGAGATCAACAACAATTATAGAAATGTTGTCAGAACTGTTTTTTCCATACGCAATCTCAGTGAGATTGTCAGCAACAAATTGTGCTGGCGATATCTGATCATCAGTACCACTATTCAACGTGGACCGACGGCGTCTTCTTAGAAGCTGCCGCGCCGCCTCTCCAACCTCGTCGTTGGTCATGACATCCCAAAGCCCATCACTTGCCAAGATCAAGCACTCGTCCTCATCGCTCCTCGTCGTGAACGTAAGCTCAGGCACTGGAATTATCCATGGTCTTAGATACCGATCACCTGAAACATTTCCACTGTTCAATAAGTAACATAAGATTATTGTGTGGGACATGAGAAGAATTTCAATTGACCGCTGAAAAGCAGGATTATAAAGTGGTTATGCACAAGCTGGTTGGTTAGTCTTATGTGCAGGACTTTGTCACAGGCAACAGTTAGTCCTACCTCCGAATCAAATACCGAAGCAAAACGATAACCATTAGCCCAGCTTGAATGTCTAGTTTTTACGCCAAAACAGACAGTCCCTTGATGATTATCATGGGACTGATCAGCAGAACCGAATTTCAACATTTTGAAACAAAATGCATGACAGTGGTGAGAAGGATCTCGTTGTCATGTTAAGATCAGTTTGAGAAACTACCAATATTATGAAGATCATCTCCTCCAGCAAATAGTCTCTGAAATTAAAACAATCATGTGTGATTCATGATTATAGCATAAAACATGATGAATTAATCAGCTGGATGAATCATAATGAAACATCAACAAGATTTGGGATATGCTCGATAGCAGGGATATATAACCACCCGAACTGATACAGTACCACACATCAGCAGGAAAACACTGAACCTTTTAATGTGTGTGCGCTCATGTTCTTATGCTAGTAAAGGAAATTGAGGATAAATCAACTGGTGCACGGACGATTAACGGTTTTATTTGATTTCGAAGGATTGGCCTTTGAGGCCTCTTATTCAACAGAGATTGCTACTACAACGACGATCTATCCTTTCTTTCTCATTAAAGACATCGGTTTAGCTGGCTGATAGCTAAAGTAAAATACAGCTTAAACATTGAACAAGCTTTCTGGTATAGTGAAAAATCTATCAAACTCAAGGAAGCACCGGAAACTACCTACAAGTATCTTCATTTCTCTTACAGTTCCTAGACTTCTTGTTCACTCGTCTACAAAAAAAACATTCAGAGAACAATGCCTTTCTCTGTGACAATATAAGGCAGTAAAAGGTGACATGTTATTTGATACTCTCGTAGCTTCAAGGAAGTTTTATTGCAGACATAATTACACTCATTAATCTTGATCTAATTAACTATTGAAAACTGCTGCAAAGGGCAAGATGTCAGCATTTGAATTCTCTAGTACTGTCAGGGTGAGGATGTAAATTAGATAGCTTGATAAAAAATCCTATGAAAACTGCTATATAGGAAATTGGAAACAAAGAAGAGAAGAGAGATGAAAACCTATGGCCCTGGACATGGCAAGAACTCCAAATACTCTGGCACCATTCCAGTTTATTACTTTTCCTCCCTCTCCTTCAATTCTCATGAGTTCATCTTCTCTATCTGGCTGTAGAAGCAGCGACGAAAAAAAGAAAAAGCCATTTTCTTAAACTTTATCACAAAATAACGTTGTTACATAAAGAAAGCATTTCTCAACATTTTAGTCCCCACATTGTTTCAAACATTTTGAAACTTTTTAAGCCATTGACTAAGAAATGCTTTAAATCTTTTACATCGAAGAGTTGCATAACATTTTCGAAAATACTGTAAAGCATTTATATCCATGTACCTATAATCATTCAAAACGGTATAAGAGTTTCTAATATGACCTTCTGATCGACAGTCAAGGGGATTGTTTGAGTCCCTCGACAAAGAACTGCCCTGGAGTCTCCACAATTAGATGTAATAATCTGGCAACTAGATAGAACCACAACAACTGCAGTTGATCCAACCATCTCCGGCGCAACTGTCTCAGACATGACCTCATTGTCAGCTCTCTCAAAACCAACGGAGAATGCAGTTTCCCACCTTCTCTGCCACTCATAACCAGCAATCGTCTCCCGAGTCCACTCTTCTGCTATCACTTCATGCATCCTCTCAGCACAAAATTTGGCCACCTATAAATTAAAACCCATGTGTTGCATTTAGTACATACTATAATTCCCAGTCTTTCCATGTTCGTACTTCACTCGAGTGGAAATATAACTATTGTGATTGCTGCAGAATGAAGTGGGAACTTTAATAAAATCATGGTCACGCCATTCACTCTAGAATAAAAAGAGGCAGTGGATTAATAGGGTGTTTGGCGTGTTGGCATTGGTTTGAGCCAACAATATTGATAAAGCTCTCATAAATTACAGTGTAAATAAAAAACAATTACAGTGTAAAGCTCTCACATGCTACAGTGTTTAAATTACAAGTTTCGGTCCAAACTAATGTGCCAAACACTCTATAAGTTGTTCACGAAGGACCTACCCTACATGTAATATATAGAAGTTGATGATGTACCATGGCATTTTTCCGTACGGGGTGAGGCCTATAGCTTTTAGCATATTAGGAAGATAGAAAACTATCAAAATTTAAATCTTAGGTCAAACACTGGTGCTACTTCACTTGAGAAAATATAACTTTCTATGGTGATTGCTACACAATGATGTGGGAAATATATAGAGTCATGGTTATACCGTAGAATTAAAAGAGGCAAAGGATTAAGTTGTTCATGACGGACCGGTCCTACAAGTAATATATAGGAGTGGATAGTGTAACATGAGATTTTTTTTTGTTTGATTTAGTGTGGATTGGTAGCTCTCATTATATCAAATTTAAATAAAACTACCATTATTTATATCTTGGGTCATAAACTCACGCTAGCCTGAAGTAACAAAAAGTTAATGTACAATTGACTTTGGATGGGTACAACAAAAAGTTCATCCATCGCAGACCAATCTTATATATTTTTAAAGTCGCCGTTGTATTAAATACACTCCCGAATTCTACATATTACAATATAACATAAGATGAGCCTTTCTAAAGGACAAGAGACAGACCCTTACAAAATAACAATAATTAAAAAAGAGACAAAAGTGATAGCACAAATATAAAGTTATCCTCCAAGTAGAAGTTGTGCGTGACTGAATTGGGCATTGGGGTGTCAACAAAAATGCAGGTTGAGCCGCTGTACAAAATATTTGACTCTTGCAAGAAAAATTGGGAGTTTAGGACACGCCATATATAAAAGTACTGCTTTACTCGTACTCTCATATCTTGATCCAAATCTTAATTTATGTTTTATTTTATTTTATTTTATTTTATTTTTGAGAAGAAAGGATAAAAGAGCCAGCATTCTTTTCAAAAAAAAAAAAAATTATTAGGTCTTTCAAATTTTAGAGTCTTTTTTATTTTGTCCATTAAACTTTAAAAACTATTATTTTACTTTTTAAACTTTTAAAATTTATTATTTTACCTTTTAAATTTTAAAAATCACCATTATGTTCTTAACCTTTCATAACTCCTCATTTTGTCTTTTATTTTTTGATTTTTCATTCAAAAAGAAAAATAAAACCCATGTGATTAGCACATAAGTCAATTGTGAGGGCAAAAATAAGATTCTATTTCTCAAGTTTTGTTTCACATTTACATTCTCATTTAACATTTTTTATCTGCTCTTATTTAAGAATAATCTATATCTACATTTCTTCTAGATATTGTTTGTCGATATCTCCTCATCCTTAATGTGTAACTCATTTTTTTTAGTATTCAAATTTATATATCAATAAACATTATCGACTTATGAAATGAGTTATGAATTAAAAATAAGAAGAACTATACAAACTAACTCTTTCTAAATGAAGTTTAGATAAAAACAAAGGTATTAAGTAAAAATGTAAACATAAAACAAAATTTAAGAGTAAAAATATTATTTTTGTTCTTATAAGTAACCCTATGCTAATTACTTGGCTTTATTCTATCCATTTGAACAAAAAACATGAAAATAAGAGATAAAATTAAGAGTTTTAAAATTCAAAAACAAAATAATAATTTTTAATATTTAAAAAGTAAAGTAAAAAATTTTAAAAATAAAATAACAATTTTAAAAATTTATAGGATAAGTGAGAGAAACTTCATAATTTAAAGACCGTCAATGTTAATAAAAAAAGAAAAGAAAAGAAAAAAATTAAAGAACCAGTATTTGAACCATGTTAATCATGGAGGGGAAAAGTCTTGGGCCCCTTTGTTTGTCCCAAGTTTGTCTACGACAGCTGTATCCTAATGTGAATCCCATTATTACTATTGGACTCAAAACGACATCACGACCTATACCCTTTGGGACATTATTACACGTGTAACATAAACCTCTCATTTTCAGAATAAAAATAACAATAAAGTTAAAATAAAAGATAAAATTAAAATCAAAACTAAAACGCTACTTTTTATCACTCACTTTTACATACAGTTTGCCAGGTGGATTTCAGGGGACCACCATCGAAAAACCAAAAAAAAAAAAAAGCTACCTGTTTTTGGAGGTGATAGTGACACGATCATTGGTGGCAGAAGGCACAATCAATTTCTCCCAAGAAAATTAATAAAAAAGGGGCCCAACTGGGAACCCACCGCCACGGTATATCACCTACACGCAGGCGCACCAAAGACGCTGTGGTCCTTCGTCTCCTTTTCCCCCAACAAAAGTGGAACCTCTTGATCAATTCTATTAATTAATTGTTTTATATATTAAAATACTCAACAAGTGAAAAATCTTTTTTACGCTTAGTTATAATCCTATTACATATAAAACTATAAACTATAATTTAATATATAGTATAAATTTTAAACTAAGTCTTATTATTTAATTAATAATAAAATTAAGTTTAAAATATATTTGATACATCATATTGTATTATAATGTATTATATTATACATAAAAAATACAATATAACATAATATAATATAATATAATATAATATAATGTGTCAAATAAATCCGTACAAAATTAAACAAGATCGTTGCAAAATAATACGCGCCTAATCAATTAAGGAGATTTTTTTTTTATATTAAAAAAACAAAAAAGCGTCAGGTTGCCAGACAAAGCGTGGTGCATATAATTCCACGGTGGGTTCCAATACTATTGCAATCGTCATTGTACACCAGTGGTGATGTGTCTGTGACGACCACTACTACACAAGAGAGTGACGCTAGCAAAGCTCCGTCCGAAAATTCCAATTTCCAAATGTTTTGCGTGGATATTTGGAAGACACGTGTCCGTGTACAAACGCAACCCACACTAAATCCTCTTCGTAGGAAAAATAGTAAAAAGTACAAGAATTGTTCACGCTCATCCGTTGGATGCGGTCAAGATCCTATAGAAATTCAGCTAATCCGACGGCCTTGAAGACGTACTAGAGTATTGGGAATGACCAAATGACTAATGGCCAACTCCTCTTAACATGGACTAACCGTACGACACGTTTCAAGTATAAATTGAAATATATATATATATATATATATATATATATATATATATTTCAAAGAAAAGATGGAAAAAAAGGAAGAAAGAAAATTACCATTTTTTGCATTAAAAAAAACCCGTAATATTACTATCACGTTTGCGTTTCTATTCAGTTTCAATGAAAGCAATAAATAGTAATTAAATAAATAATGGATTTATTAACACCTAAAATTCAGAATGTTCCAAGACATCTTTTAATATTTATATAGAAGTCGTCACCGCCTTTCTTACCGAAACAATTTTATTTTTGTGAACTTACCTAACCTCATGGTCGTGTAATTTAAAATTATAAAATCATAACAAATTAAAGTAACAATATTAATATTTTTTAAAAAAATTGGAGGTTACCTGAGAGCCACCATGACCGTCATACACACCGAAGAAATGAACAGGCAAGATCTCGCCGGAGGTTCTAGAGCCGGGAGCCGTACAACCACCGACATGATCGCATGCCCGCGACACGAACCCCGGGACGACGGCCACCGCGTCCTCCATCTCCCTCCGCCTCCCGATCACCGAAGTAAACCCCCAGCTCACTCCCTTGTTGCTCCTCCCGACGCACTTCAGCCTCCCCGTTGCCGGCACCATCGCCGTCGTCGCACTCTCCTCTGCTGTTGCATCTCTGGACGCGGAGGATTCCGGTAGCCTCGGAACCACCGCCTCCGAAACCATAATTACCGGAATCTCGCCGGAGCTGCTGCTCGTCATGGAGACCTCGCAGGAGCTCGTGGTGCTTCTGGAATCGTCGGCGGTGAGCACCGACGAAAGGCCCGAACTGGTGGACTCCAATTCGAGGTCAGCCACCAATGAGTCCACTCGCTCGAGTTGCTCGTCCTCCAAGTTTTCCATGTAAGGAAGCTGGTTTGAGAGAGAATATGGAGAGGGAGAGAGAGAGAACGTTGTGATGGGATAAAATGAGGAGGAGGGGACAGCTGCGAGGTCGACACGTGTGAGAAGATTATATAGCATTTTGAGGAGAAAGTAAAGGAAAAGAGGCATTCAATTTGATTGATTGATCGCAATGTCGTACTTTTTCACTTTTCGCTTTACTGCCACGTGTCCTTATTCGACTGTCCCTGCCACGCTGGTCTCCGATCCTTCACCAAAACACCCACTCACACGCCCTTTCTGTGAGAGGAAAATAATCCACTGCAGCTGATCCATGCCCCTTTCCCCTTATCCTAATCCTTTTACCTATTGATGTTATGTAGTATCATGTGTCATATTTTTATTTGATAGAATTTTGATGACACCATGAATCGGGATCTACCAGATCGAAATCGGTCTATTTATGAGGAATCTAGCGGACGCATAGAGTGGGACCAGCAACGGTTCACCATCTGTGTAATAGCTATGTGTCGTGCTGGCAGGCGTGGGACCCAGACATTTGGTAGAATTTGACGTTTATTTTAGACGCACAGAAAAGTGCTAAAAAGAATTGAGTTTTCATATTTTTTGCATTTTTTTAAATGAACTAGGAAGCCAGAACCTATTCAACTGCCACGTGGTACAGTTGTCGTTCTCTTTCCCTGATCAAACAAAAAGTTAGATCGGACGGCCGCTACGTCTCCCAGATTAATTGGTCCGAGCGTTTAGATGGGGACGCACGGCATCCTTAACGGGGGTCCCGCCAGGATCCAAAGCTGGATTGTGGGACCCTTAGAAGTGGATCAAAGCTAGCAAACCACCAAAACGACGTGTAATGTGCCGGGCTTAGTCTCATCTAGCGGCTGTCCGTGGAAAAGCAGGTAATAATCAACTATAATAAGGAAGATAGCTGATGGGGTCCACTTCTTGGGCCGGACACGTGTCGGCCCATGAGGGAGGAGATTTCTCCATAAGTGTTGGATTACGGTCAGAGACTTGGGTGTAAGTCCATGAAATGACTATATTGACCTCGTCTTGATGAGTATGCAAAAAATTTGATCAATGGAAGAGCGACGCACTGCTAAAGAGTTAGCAAAAAAAAAAAAAAAAGGTTTGCTGTGTGTGTTTTATCTGGTAAATGCAATTGTCAAGTGAAATTGATTGATTATTATCTTTTGGTTTTTTTTTTTTTTGTTTTAAAATCAGTGTGTGTGTTGAGGCCAAACACTCCAATTAGTTTTTCTTGCACACCACTCCAATCGTACCCTTTTTCTTTTTTTTTTTTTTTTGCCCTTTTTACTCTTTGTTTTTAGCTTTTTAAGTAAGTTCCACGTGTCAACATATTACATGGAAAAACCCAATTCCAACTTTGATCTTATTCTTACTGGGTCCATTTAATTCGTTTGTGTGAAATGTAGTGGTTTGAAATTTTTATACAGTTTATTTTGAGTTTGCAAATAGAATAAAATTTAAAATTGAGTTTGGACATGTATTAAGAAAGATATGTAAAATAGAAGGGCGAGCCTAAAGCACTATTCAAATAGGTTTGAAAACCTTGAAAATAAGAGTAAGATATTTAGAAGTGTTTAAAAAGGTGGTAGGAATAGTTAGTTAAAAGCAACTTTTACTATAATAAGTGAGAGCTTTACACTATAACGATTTTTTTTTATTATTATTGTAGCATGTGAAAGCTTTACACTGTTTATAACTAAAAAAATGATAGTAGGAACCGTTAGTTAAAAGCACTTTTACTGTAGCAAGTGAGAGCTTTACACTGTAGCGATTTTTTTTTATTGTTATTGTAGCATGTGAGAGCTTTATACTGTTTATAACTAAAAAAATGATAGAAACCGTGGTTTCCATTCTTATCCAAATAGCTGGGAAAATAAACTACTTTTTGGTTCAACATGTCTAAGGAGAAGTTCAAAACCAGCGTAATTTTTCTAAACACTTTCTCCCATGAAAATCTGGGTTTAAAACTCTTGATTGAAACAAACGGCCCAAAGTTTCATCTTCATCAGAAGCTTTTGTATGAAAAGGGGAACTCAACATGTAGGAAAAATAAAGGTGGTTTTCCAATTATGTCTCTATTGTTCTACAAAAAAGCACGTCAAGTTTACATCTTGACAACTGTAAGTGAAAAAGTTATGTCAAAACCGATCCATATGAAGTGTTGTACATTACTTATGAACTATCTAGATATGAAGATAACATGGTATTATTGAGACCTTAATAGCAAGGAATAATTAGAGGAAATATTGTGTTTCGACCAAACAAACTAAATAAGAAATGGATTATGTGCATATCTCCTCTTTTTCCTCGAAATCATCAACCCGTTTAAAAAGGAAACTCAGTGGTGGCAACAAAAAGAAAACACTTTAATTTACAAAAAAAAATAAGGAAAAAAGGAAACACTTTAGATGAGCAAAAAGTTTCTCTTGAGGGATTTTAATTAATTTAATTTAATTAATAGAGTGTTTGAAAGGGTGATAGAAACTGTTGATTAAAACCACTTTATTGTAGCATGTAGAGCTTTACACCGTAGGAAAATTTTTTTTATTATATACTGTAGCATATGAGAGCTTTATACTGTTGATAATTGAGTTTGGTTCCTACCACTCAACCAAACAGTCGATAAAAAGTTAAAACTGGCTTAGCCATGCGTCCCTCCTGCCTTTGCCTTGGTCCATCATTATTTTAATTTTTTTCTATTTTAAGGTAGATTCCAAGGCCCTACTTTACGGGTTGGATATGGGAAATCAAGGATTAAGATTGCTAATTATTGAGTATATTATATATATATATATATATATATATAATTAACTAAGTTGGAATCCACATTTGCTTTTGCATTTTTAATTATAGGGGTTTTAATGCTAATTTTTAATAGAAAGATACTACTATTAAGATTATAGATTACTTGCACTAGTCCGTCTCTCATGATTCCGAATGGTTGTTCTGTATGTATAGAACTATAATTAATAAAGCGTAATTTTAAAAAAGAAAAGTCCACGTGTTAAACATAAGAATTAATAAAAGATGAGCTCCGTGTGTCAGTCTTGTATCAATGTGTGGTATTTGGCACCACATATGTTCTATAGTATTGTTGTTTTAAAAAAATAGAGTTAATTTTAGAAATGGTCATTGAGCTTTATTTTCACTCTTATTTTAGTCCATAATATTTTAAAAGTCTCACTTTGATCTTTTATCTTTTATTTTGTTTCAGATTTGGTCCCTCCATCAGTTTTATATTAAATATTTAATAGAAAATTCATAAATGTCTCCTTTTTGGTCTATAATATATTACTTTGTTTTATTTTTAGTCTCTAATCTGTTATCTTGTTTCATATTTAGTCTCTAATCTAATACTTATATATTGGTATAAAAAATTTAACTTATCTTTTTCTAAAAGAAAATTCATTTTACACTATGATAAAATTATTTTTTTAATTACATAAATCAAAATCATTATATTTAATTTTTTACTTTAGATTTTTCAAAATTTAGCCCCTAATGACTCTCAATTATTACAAAAAGACTAAAAGTGAAAACAAAATAATATATTACGGAGCAAAGTGAGACATTTTAAGCATATGTTGTTAAGTATTTAACATCAAACTGGCAAAAGAAACAAAACTGTAACAAACTAAAAGATTATAGACCAAAATAAAACTTTTAAAATATCATAGATTAAAATAAAACTGAGAGTAAATCTTAAAGACTATTTGTAAAATTAACCAAAAAAAACATATTTAAGCATAGAAATAAAATAGAAGCTGTACTTAGGTAAATAATGTTTTTTTAGGCTACGTATAGACATATATATTGTTGACACGTTCCAAAACGAAATGATTCAATCACGTTAATATTGAATATTGATACACCGTAGGACTAACAGCTTAGCACGGTACAATAACTAGGCATACTTTTTAAACCTTTTACATAATTCAACGTAAAACTAGAGATGCCAGTCAACACTTTATTTTTTCTATCTTGTGACATTGAAATCACAATGACATTATTTTGAGGCACAGTAAAATAAAAGAAAGTCAAGAGAACATTATCATAAAGAAGAAATGACGATAGAAAAAATGAATGAACGAAAAAAAAGGGGAGGTTTATCAGTATTTGTCAAGAAAGTGGCGCAAAAAACAAAAAAATCCTACTCATACTACAACAAATGGCACCTTAGGTGACTCTGATTAAGCGACGGTTAATCAAAAAACTGTTATATAAAAGCACGCGACATTTATCAACGTTATAATTCACGTTACTTAGATGATAGTTTCTAAAACCCCTCATCTAATATATATCTTTAGATGACAGTTTAAATAATCCATTTTTTAAGGTGTTTTATAATCCTGTCTTTTGAAAATCAAACCCCTCTCGTAGTGTCAATCAGTCCCTCTCTCTCTCGTTCTCAAATCCTTTCTTTCAAATCTCCATCGTATGTGGCTCTTTTTATGTTCGTCAGCCTCCTTCTATGTCATCGAGTCCAAGCCGCCGCCGCCTCCCTCGCCTCCTGAGCTACCGCCTCCTCTTCTCCCAAGCCACTGCCTCGTTGCCCTTCCTTCATCGTCTCGCCGTTACTTCACCTTCCAAGATGGGTATGTTATTAGTTTGTTATGATTTTGAACTTCATGATTTGGGTTTGTTGGTTTTAGGTTTGTTTTTAATATGTTCAGTTTTTTTTTTTATAATGTATGGGAAATATCTATCCGGGAATTGTATATGGTTTGTGAATTGAGTATGTTAATTTGTTTAATTTTTGTGTTAGTTTTAGTTGTGGTTGAAGTTGATAATATGAATATATTAATTTTAGTTTTGGTTCACTTGATAATGTGGATATGTTTTGTTATGTTTACATTGTTGATAATATGAGTATTTTGTTAACTTGATAAATATATTAATTTTGGGTTTAACTTATGTTTGCAAGTGGATTATTTAAAATTAGTTAGTAATTTATTTATATAACTTGTTGTTAATTTAATAATTATGTTAGTTTTGTGTTTGTTAGTTTTAGTTTTCTTTTATTATTATGTAATTGCCTGTTTTGTGTTTAATTATTACATTAAGTAAATTTTGATTTTATTTTGTAATATAATGAGTGGGTTGAGGATTTTATGGCTTTTGCTAAGGCTAATGTGAAAGGGATACGATTTGTTGTCCTTATATATGTTGATTGTGGAAGCATTGGAAGGTAAACATATGATGAAATTGGGTTTCATTTGTGTCGATATGGGATTGATTGGACCTATCAAGTATGGATATGGCATCATGAGGAAGTCCCGACTTCATCATCGGCAGTGATGGAGATTGTCCATGTTAGTAACAGAATGAATGATAAGGATGATGACAGTATTAACATGATTGACATTATGAAGATATGGATTTTGTGCACTGATCGGACTTATTTGATACGATGTTGCAAGATGCTATACACCGTTGTATAATAGGTGTTTGAAGTATACGAAATTATATGGTTTGATTAGATTATGGAATTTGAAGGCAACAAGTGGGTGGTCCAATTCAAGTTTCATGGGACTTTTAAAATTTTTACATGATACATTTTCGGATAATAATAAAGTGCCGGTAAGAAAGTATGAGGCAAAGAATTGTTGAGTATTCTAGGAATGAAGTATGAGAAGATACATACTTGCCTAAATGATTGTTTGCTATACCGGAAAGAGTGTAAAGACTTGGATGAATATCCAATGTGTAATGTGGCTCGGTGGAAGAAAGCTAAGGAATTGTCAAAGGGAAGAAATGGGGTACCGGCTAAGGTGTTATGGAAGGCAGTGATATTCCATCTTTTAGCAAAGGATTGCTGTCAGTGAAAGAGATTAATGTCTTTGATGATGATGATTCACACTTTGTTTGTTTCGATGTTAAATGGGCTTGTGTTGATAACTCTAATAAAGGTAAAAGAAAATAATAATCACTTCTATGTTATTGTATTTTTTCGTTGAACTATTTAATAAGATATTTCATCTGTATTGTAATTATGTTATATTTCATTCTCTTGAATATTGTAACGCAAACTTTGCTGTATTTTTAATTGACATATGATACCAAGAAGAATGAATGATGTGAGAGTTTATTGAAATTGCATGTTGTTTGTTTTTCCTTTTGTTTGTAATTGTTTTAAATATTTTGTGTTATAATTATTTATTTTTTCAAGTGTTGAATAAAGTAAAAGGTTAATATCTGTGAATTGTAAGGCCAAAAAATAGAATCACAAGCTATTTGGCCACCCATAGGAAAGATAACCAAAACATCATTTTGTTTTTTTAGCACCAGACTTTAGACAATGATTTTTTATCAAAACCGTCATCTAATCTTGCTATTAGACAATAGTTTTTTTTTTTTTTTCATAAACTGTTATTTAATGTCAACGCCTTACGCCAAGCCTCACATTTGGTTGACTTTAGACGACTGTTTAAAACTATTGTCTGAAATGAAAGGATTTTACGACTATAGATTAAATAAGAGTTTCCGCAACCGTCGTCTAATCTCCTACGTGTACTAGTGTCAAGGACCAAAGGCCAAGGAGGCTCCAAGGCCAAGACGTCTGACAGAATGCTCAGCCTCTTGTGGAAGAGACACTGCATTGTTTCTCGATTAATCGTTAGATTGAGATGCTACTATAAAATTTAAATTAATTTTGATGTTGAGTCAATATTATCGGTCTTGAACCAATTAATTAGGCGTTATTTGGATATGGCGGAAAAATACCTTGATAGTATAAGGGAAAAAAAATAACTTTGCCCAAAGAAGAAAGAAAAATGAAAGAATGAGCCGAAAAAAAAAATCGAAAACCAAAATTTGGAATAGCTGAACAGAATTGGACTTATATTAATAGTAAAGAATTGGACTTAATTAAAAAATAGCCTTGTTATATAGGTTGTTAAATCTTAATTTATTTATAAATAGGAAATTTCATAAATGAAACAATTTCAGGTCTACTGTTTTATAAATGCCACGTATTTGTAACTTATTATGTCACTAAAACATATTTTGATAGATAAGAAATAAAGACAGAGAGTTGATGTTAGAATTTGTCTATTTGAATCAGTTGAAAAAAAAAAGATTTAAACAACTTACGCTAATTATTGTTTAAAAAAATAATGAGTAACAGTACGGCACACTTTTAAACACATGTTTTAAAAATGTAACATATGTGACTTTCTCCTTATAAATTTTAATTCTAATAAAATCCTAATATAGACAAGCATCCTAACCCCATCCTAATAAAACTCAACCAAATCTAAACTAAAATTTTTCTAATCTATGGCTATTGCGTGCCTTGTCCGTGCTAACCCGTATTTGATCCCTGCTGTCCCTCTCTCTTATCGTCACCGACGCCGTCGAGTTCCGTGATCGCCAAAGGTACGCTGAATTCATCGCTTCGTGCATATTTTTTGCCCATGGAAGTACCTGCCTGAAGAAAAACATCAGTCCACAAAAGTGATTGAAGAAACAAAAATGTGAAGAACAAAAAATCCAATTGAAGTATGCGTACACATAAAGGTCCGTTGCAATCTATTTTACATGCCAAGGCAGAAGGGTCTTTGATCTTGGTTTGCGAATTACCTGTAATGTGGATCACATCATGGATTCCAGCTGCAGTCAAAGACTTGGAAATGTGTGTTCATTCTGAAACATTTTTCGAAAGAGTGCAGACGTATAACTCCACCTCTCCTTTGGCTTCTAAGTTGGCTTTCATTTCCAAAGCTTCTTCTCCCTTCATTGCGTGAAACGAATGCATGATATTTTGCAGAATACTACTTTACATTAAGCTATACGGAAGCAAGAAACCAACGAAAAGCTATCAACAAAGAGTGCGCTAAACTATCAGCAGGAGTAGAAACTGCAGCAGTTAAGAAGTTGCATCCTTCTAAATAAGAACTTGTTAATCCATGAGTATACTATGAAGTTACAAAGGTTGTACCTGTAAAATAGACCGGACCAACCTAAAAAACGAAACGGTCCCTCCGTAACCAGTCATCCATATTATCAAATAAATCATTTTCGTCTAACACACCTCCAAATCTTCAAAAGCTTCTTTTCGCTCCCCTTGAATGCGAGACCCGGGTCTCTCTTCACCGGAGTTATAAACAATTTATGAAACCACACATGCATCATCCGTCAAATTGAGACATCCATTAAATAAAATAAAAGAAGAAGAAGTGTGATCAGAATATGGCATTACCTGCACTTCTCTGGGCTCTGAGAATTTTTCGGCAGCAATAAGTGCAACACCAAATTTTTTCCTATCATGAAACAGTAAACCAACACTCCATGAGTATGTATCCTGTTCTTAAGTGGACAGAGCATGTTGTGGATTTAAAATCTTCTATTATGCTGGTTTTCTTTTAATGTTACTTCTTTGGGGGAAAAAAAGTCATTACAACAATGGGAGGAACATTAACATAAATAAAAAAGAAAACATGTAAAAAGTACATTTAAAATTTAATAAAAAAATAATTAGTAAAACATATTTTTTAGAAAATATAGAACACATATTAATGTGTGGTGTCCAACGCCGCATATATCTACAGTATTGTTGTTTAAAAAAATAATTAAGCATGAAAATAAAATAGAAACTGTAGTGACGTAAATATTGTTTTTTTAGGCTAGTGACGTAAATATTGTTCCCACGTTATAAAACTAAATGATTCAATCACGTTAATATTAAATCTTGGTACACCGTAAGATGAACAACTTAGCACAATAAAATAATTAGGTGTACTCTTTAAGCCTTTTATATAATTCAAAGTAAAACTAGATACAGCAGTCAACACTTTTTTATTTTTTCTTGTGACATGTGAAGTCAGCGCAACATTGTTTTGGCGCACAGTAAAATAAAAGAAATTCAAGAGAGCATTATCGCGAAGAAGAACGGGGAATAAATTAATACATGCAAGATGTACATAACGAGAAATTCGTCATTAGGATGGAAAAAATTAATGAATAAAAAAAAAAGGTTATCATTATTCGTCAAGAAAGTGGCAAAAAAAAAAAAAAACTACTCAAGTACCAAAGGCGAACGAGGATCCAAGGCCAAGACGTCTGACAAAATGCTCAACCATAATGACCCATTTAATTTAAGTATTTAAATAAAGATTTAAATTTTTATGAAAAAAAATACTGTAGCAAAATAATTCAAACTGTAATTCGAATATCGAAATAAATGGGTCGATATCATGTCAATACTCTGGGTCTTGGACCAGTGTTTGGCTAACGGTGGAAGTTATTAATAAAATTGTTTTTATTGTAACATATGAGAGTTTATATTATAATATATTTTTTTATTATAATATGTAAGAGTTTTTTACTGTTTATAATTAAGTTTATAGTGTAAGCCACTCTTAGCCAAACACCATTTAAGATGTTATTTGGATATGGTGGGAAAATGCCTTGACAGTCTATGAAAAAAACTTTGGCAAAACCAGCGGGAAAAAAATCAACCAAAATTTGGAGTAACTGAATAGAAAATACTTTACAAGAGCTCTGAAATTCATATTAATAGTGAAAATTTGAACTAAATTAAAAAAAGAGCCTTATTATATAGGTTGTTAAATCTTAGTCTATTTATAAACAAGAAATTTTCATAAATAAAATCTTTTTAGATCTATCATTTTATAAATGCCACTCATGTTTGTAACTTGTTATGTCACTAAATATATTTTGCTGGATAAGAGAGAAAAAAAGAGTTGATTAGAGAATATTAAGATTTATCTATTTGAATTGGTTGAAAAAAAAAAGTTTTAAACAACTTACGCTAATTATTTTTAAAAAGTAATACAAGTAGTAGTGTAGCACATTTTTTAAAAATGTGAAATGATTTGTAATTTTCTTCTTATAAATCTTAATTCTAATAAAATCCTAAAATGGATAAGCATCCTAATGCCAATAATAATTAATAAAAGATCCTAATAAAACTCAAAACTAAATATAGTCTCAAATTTTCTAATTTTCTACGCTAACCCGTATTTGATCCTTGTTATCCCTCTCTCTTATCATCACCGACGTCATCGAGTTCACCGTGGTCACAAAAGGTACACCGAACTCATCGTTCCTCGCATATTTTTTGCCTATGGAAGTACCTGCCAAAAGAAAAAATCAGTCGTAAGTCATCAGTCCACAAAAGTAACTGAAGAACAAAAAATGTAATTGAAGCAATGTGCACGCATAAAGGTCCATTGCAATCTATTTTACATGCCAAGGGAAAAGGGTCTTTGATCTGGGTATGTAAATTACCTGTAATGTCGATCGTATCATAGATTCCAGCAACAGTCAAATAGGCTGTTTAGACTGTTAGTTTGGAAATTGTAACATGTCAGAGTTTTATATTGTAGCTTTTTACAGTAACACGTAAGAGCTTTACACTCTTAATAAATGTAATTGATGGTTAAAATCGTTCTTCTAAACCAAGCACGGAGCCACAATGGTACCAATAGGGCCAAAATTGAAAACTACTGTTGTGGATTCTTAAAGATGTGCCCCTACTGTATTGCCCTCTACCCTCTTACTTCAATACTCTCCTTTTAACTCTTTGGGCTTTGTTTGTTTGCGGACCTTATTTAAACATTGTTTGCCTCCATTTCAAACATTAGTTAGAACATATGTTTTAAATTAAAACCCTAAATTTAGGTTTGGTTTATTATCAGTTACAAGTGATGTTAAGTCTAATCAGTTGAAACTAATAGTTTTAGTTTCAACTAACATTTTTGGTTCAAACATACCAAACATAGTTTAAACTTCAAACTATGATTTTTATTAATTTTAGTTCAAACTTACTTTTTTTTTACATACTTAACAAACAATGGTTACAACTACAAATTACGATTCTAACTCCTATTATTAATTTCAATCAATCTTAGTTCTAATTGACAGATGTAACTGTTCTTTCAAATTGAGGCTTCATATTGTCGGATGAGCATTTCCTATTTTTTTCTTTTGCCAGTACGTTTCACAACCACTTTAAATTTTTCCCATTTTCTTCTTTTAATGGGACAATTCTTTCCATTTTAAATTATCCATCTCCCCCTCTCTTTTTTTGGGGTCCTGTTTGGCTTTTAACTTGCTCTCTCTCTCTTCGTTACCTCGCTACGTTCTTTTTTTTTTTTTTTTCCTTACGTATATTAACTCTTTACTTTCTTTCTCTACGTTCCTTTGTTTCCAAATTTTATCCACTCTCTTAGCCTTAAGGGTATGTAGATTTTTAGGACCTATTAACCAATATCATAAAGGTTGTTATAAATGGATTAAATTTTATATCATATTATGTTACCTTTTAATTAATTTTTTTCATTTTATGTCCCCATTAGATTCAAAGTCTGGCTCTGTCACTGTTCCAAACGGTCATAAAGACTTGGAAATGTACTTTGCATCCTTCTCAAATTGTTCATTCTGAAGCAGAGGGAAAAACTGCCCACTTTGTACGTGCAACAAGTGGGAAGAACCGAAATACATTCAACTGTTCATCTCCGTCTTTGTTTTATCTCATGTGGTAATTAGAATGCTCGAAGTGGCAATACATAATTCGATCAATACGAAAGATGGCTTGATTACTGATAGCGTGAAGGATCTTTGGTGCTCTTGCTTTTCCTCTTTTGAAATTGTCACCATGCTCTTCTTAATAGTTGCACTTTTTGAAACAGTGTAGACGTAAAACTCCACCTCTCCTTTGGCTTCTAAGTTGGCTTTCATTTCCAAAGCTTTTTCTCCCTGCATTGTCTGAAACGAATGCAAGAAACGCACCATATGTTGCAGAATCGTGCTTTACATAAAACTATGAACGGCCTGATTGGGAGGGCTCGTTAAAAACTATTTTTGGTTTCTTGAGTTCAAAAGCTGTTCTAGAAGTGTTTTGATGAACTGTTAAAAGAGCTTTTGTTCTCCAAAAGTGTTTCTTGTGAAAGCCACAAAAGATAGCTTCTTAAAAAAGTATTTCTGAAATTGACTTAAACTTATACCAAAATATTAATAATACAGAAGAAACTTAAATATAACATTGTAGTAACTTTTAAAAATAATTAAACAATTTTGACTCATCAGAGTTCTTTAAAATATAGTTCTGAACATTTAATAAAAAATTATAGCTTTTGTTTTTTTCTTCTGTTGACTAAAAACACAAACAAAAACTATGCCAAACGGATTCGAAACCATGACCTAATGAAAAGCAATTCAAAGACTCACCTCCAAAGCTTCGACAACATTCTCTCCGCTCCCCTTGAATGCGAGACCGGCTCTCTAAACCGGAGTTATAAACAATTTATGAAACCATACATGCATCATCAGTCAGAGAGATAGCCATTAAGTAAAATAACGAACAAGTGTGATCAAAACACCGCATTACCTCCACTTCTATGGGCTCTGAAAACTTTTCTGCGGCAATAAGTGCAATATAAGGGAAAATAAATAAAAGAATATGCAACACCACTTTTTTCCTGTCATGAAACAGTAAATCAACATTCCACGAGTATATATCCTAGTCATAACTGGACAGAGCATGTTATAGATTTAAAAGTTATGCTCTTTTTTATTATGATCGTTTTCTTTTAATGTTACTTCTTTGGGCTAAAAAAAAGTCATTACAACGACGGACAAAACATAAAAGATACCCACACAAGCAATCTCAGCATCCCAACAGTCAACAGCATAGTGAGCCCTTTCATTATTGAGGTGTTAGCGGAATCGCAAAAGATTTTTGTTTTTTTTATGTGTTTGATAAAAGAGAGAGAAAATGTGACCATTTTCAAGTGAGACTTAATATAACTCAAGCCCTCAACGTATGGAAAGGACTTACAATCAATTAGACTGCTCTCACCCGTTAAAAAAATTTAAAAGATATACTCTCCCAATGAAGTAGCCAAGAGTTTTACAGTTAACATTTCTTTAAGTGACATTAAACAACACTGTTGTCATACACTAACACACATATAAGGAAAAAGAACAGTTGGAGGAACATTAACATGAAAAAGAAAAGTTGTAAAAGGCACATTTAAAATGTAATAAATAAAAATAACAAGTAGAACATATATATATATTTTTTAAAAAAGTCGGTAAATCAAACAACAAATTAAATAGGAAGTACCACGAAAAAATAATAGTTGAGAGAGGTGATGGAAAAAAATGTTTGGGTAGATATTTATATTTTACAAAAATTATTTTAATAGAAGAAAATTAGAGAAATAGTATTTAAGATTAAAAAAAAAAAATTGGAAGTAGAAGTGTGAATTTGAGATGGTTAGAATGGGCCGGTCTAAGGCCCTGACATTTAGCTTGGACCAGCCCAAATAAAAACTGGGCTCAAAAAGCTGGGTTGGGTTGGGCCCCCTGGCCTAATAAGTTTTTTATGTGAAAAAAATTATAATACGTAAGGGTGAACGGTGGGCGGTTTGATGGTTTTTAGATGGGTGCAATGCGGTTTTTTTAGATAGCAGGTTGGCAATTAACCAACTCATAAACCTCCCACCACATGGCGGGTGGTTTTGGTTTGGTTTTGGGTGGTTGCGGGCGGTGCAGGTGGGTTGAGGTTGTTTAGACCTATGCTATTGCTCAATGTAATTTTTTAGACATTTTTTTTAGAAAGTGAAGAAAATTTGTAAAAAATATAAAATGATAATATATAAAGCATTCCCAATAATAAACAAATTTGATGCCTAAAGACAGTGACCATATTCAAAACTACAAATTAAGAAACATAATCATTCACTGTAATAAGAAACATCAACTACATATAAAGTGATAAATAAAGTCAAGAGTCCATAAAGATTAAAGCCTATTCACTGGGTTCGAAAATAATAGAATGCTACAAATGAAATGATGAACAAAGTCAAGTGTTCTTTTTCTTTTAGGGCTTTCTCTACTAATTTACTTGATTTGAATTTTGATCACTTCACAAAATAATAGGAGAATTTTTAATTTCTAATATGTCAAGAGGCAGCCGAGCCTATGCTTGAAGTGTTGGATTGTTCAATCATCTCTAAAATAAGAACAAAATCAAATAAATGATAAGTTTTTTTAAAAAAAATATATAGGCGGGCGGGTGTGGGTTGAACCCACCCTCAAAAACTTAAAACCAAACCCGTCCACCGAATATATTGGTGGGCGGGTTCAACCCGGCCACCAATGGGTTGCTAACGTAAACCCGTTTTTTTTTAGATGGGCGGGCGCGGGCGGTTGGCGGGTACATGGCGGTTTTTGTACAGCCCTAATAATACGTGATCAAATTATTATTATGAAATTAAAATTTAACATAATATTTAAAATATTTAAAAAATATCTTTAATGATATTGTAATTATCTTGACGATTTCACATATTGTACTACATAATTACATAATAATAATTTTAATAATATTATTAATGATATTGTAATTATCTTAACAATTTCACATATTATATTATATAATTACATAATAATAATTTTAATAATATTATTTTGAAATATTTATAAAATTTTTATAAATTAAAAATATATTTTAATTTAATAAATATAATTGGTTAATTGTCCGGTTGACCTTTCTTGTAGTTCACGCTTATGTATCCGCAGCCCTGACGAAGTCATTCAAAGTTTACCATCGAACGGACAAATTCATACGCTAATTTATTCTCACGCCAGCCTCCACGGCGTGCACAGTGCTGCATATAAAAAACAATTGTAGAAAAAGTTTTCAACGATAGAGACCCAAAGAGAGAGAGAGCGTATTAAAAAGCTACGGCTGGGTTCTTGCTTTATATGGTCAAAACAGAAGGCCATCCTGTTACAAGGAAATCTCATCCAAAAGTGCACTTTTTTTGCTCCCACATATATATATATATATATGCTTATACAGGCTCACCACTCCATATAATTTCGACCGATTATTTCGATTTGTACCCAAAACTACCAAAAACTCCAAAAATCAATTGGTCTCTGTTTAGTTCCATAATATGGATGCTATATGTGCTTCACGACCAAACTGTCCCATTGAGATGAGCTTTGATTTGGACGAGGCACTCACGCTGCCGCAAGATATACCGAGCCCTCAGACCTCGGCGGTGTCGAATAGTTTGATCATCCTCGGCATGCCGACCGTCGTGGCCGCGGCCACAGCCGACATGTGTTCGGTTTGCATGGAAGCCTTCCAACCCGGTGAAAGTGGCTGGCAAGTCCCTTGCGGCCATGTCTACCACCAAGCTTGCATTGCCGCGTGGTCCGTACACAATAATTCTTGCCCTAATTGCCGCTGCAAAATCTTCCAAGAGAATTAATCATGGGAAATTTGATAATGGCCTGTTTGGAAGCCCGATTCTGAGTGAGTCTCTGTTCCAATTGAAATTCTCGTTTAATTTAATAGTGGTTAAAATCAAGTCTCAGCTGTTAGAAATACTTTTAGTTTCAACTAAAATAGTAATTAAAACTAAGCTATCTTTGCTGATTTATTAATTAATTTATAAAGTGTTTGATAAAGTTAATTAAAATCAATTTTTTGGTTAGAGAATTATATAAAACTCTTTTATACTATATAAAAAATAAAAAATTATTATAATATAAAAATTTTATATATTATAATATTTTAAACTAAAAAATTAGACTGAACTAACTTCATAAAACAGCATCTGAGCTTTTTTATTTACCTCAGGTGGAGTCTGCACGTATAATGTTGTATTTTTTGATGGATTTTGACATTTTCTTCTTTCTGTTTTTTTATTTGTTATTGATGCCTGTACTTGCAGAATTGTGTTTTTTCTCTATTATTTTATTGCAACTGGATATACTTGACATTTGCTGAAGTATTTATTCCAAAATTTAGCCACCTTCTGTGCCGCCTTTCAATCTTTGATCATCCATATTTCGTTAAATCTCAGCATTTATATATTGACCAACTAAAGCTGAGGATCCAAATGTTGAAGCCACATTGATATCCAACGGAAATTTTGATTTTTTTAATTGAACATTAATTTTTTTTAAAACATGCCAACAAAAAGAATATATATGCTCCTATATAATAATACAGAATTTCATATGGACATTTTTTTATTTCTTTTATTTTTATATTCTGCCAAACTTAAAAATTTTCTGACTTTTTAAATTAGTATGATGGCTTTCACGGAAAATAAGTTCTTGTCTTGACTGGATGGTTACCGATTCTGCAATACATGATGTTTACACCAATTATCTAGTGCGAACATATAAATCTTTATTTTGACATTGTTATTGCTAATTATCAACTGAAAAATGCTAGCTTTTTTTTTTCATTGCATAAAAGTACATGCAAAAAATAAGGCTAAACACGCCATGTATAGTATATTATTTAATAGTAGTTGGTGTTTGTATATATTGGTTTTAAAAACATAAAATGGAGTAAAATAGTATTTTTATTTTTATTTTTATTTTCAAAAAATAAAATCCAACTTATTATGTTGCTATATAGAATAATCACTACTACATAAATAGGATTAAACAAATGCTCAGCATAATTACAAAAATTAGCTATTTTGGGAGCATTCTTTCATATCACCCATAGAAATAACAGGGAAAAACAACTCATATTTCCAATTACATCCCATGTATAAATCTCTCCAATCCTGTCTATCTTTCCCCTTCTCAGCCCTACTCTACTCAACAAAGCATATGATATGGACCGTGTTCTTTTTCTCTAGCCAACTTGCCAAAAAAGTTGCAAGAGTTTTGTAGCGTCAATATTATAAAGTCAATCGTCTCGTCGTTTAAACCTAATAGAGGTTCAAAGCTGGCGCGCCAATCGAGCTTTTTGCCACTTTCTCAAATAAGTCACATTCACAGTAAACGCCTTTGTGGGTGCACTCGCTATGGTATAAAAATGTTGCTTGGCTTAAGACTCACTAAACCATGTTTAAACCCACTTGGACAACCGGACCGACTTGCCATCAGCCACTTGATCTGTTTATATATAAGGTGGAGCCCTCCACATGAACGAGGGTAGATGACATCCGATTTAGACTTTTTTTTAATCACTTTTATAAATTCTTCTTGAATTATGTGCTTTAATTTGAAGCGTCTCATGATTTTTTAAAACCGTTCAAAGCATCTCGATCTATAGAAAATTGTTTAAAATGCTCTCTTAGTCTAATTCCCTTTGTAGAATTTAATGGTTTTAGTTAACTTTTAAGGGCATGTCACGTCAATAAATCAATTAGGATTATAGTAAGAGGAGGACAGGAGGAAACATAATTTTGAACTGTTTTCTATAAATTAAAGGGTGCTTTAGATGGTTTTGCAAGATCGTGCGGCACTTTGAATTAGGATATATACTTCTAAGGGGATTTTTCTTTCAATTTTGTATAAAATTTTTTACAAAATTCGACTAATAAACAATAAAACCACAAAACTAGTGCGTCACTAGTTAATAATTTGCAAAAACTACGTCCATTTACTTCAAAAACAGTCATTTATCTCCCAAAATCCTTTTGTTTTTCTTTTTTTGGGTAAAACAATTTTTTTCTCAAAAAAAAAAAGAGAATCAGGTGATACCTTCATCCCCTTTGATACATTGATAGTTTTAAAAATTATCAAGGAGTGAAAAGGATCGGCTAAATTTCTAGGTAGACCTCATAGGTCCCCGTATAGCATACACATTGAAAATGCTTTTTTGACTTCAAATCAATTATCACAATTGCAAAATAGATTCCAGATCTCTCCTCTTGTTTTTTTGTGCTTTATGACATAATTAATTACAGGATTGCTAGATGTCTCCTTATCTAGTTTCGATGCCTTGTAAGATTGGGGACTTACTTGTCCTCAAGTAAGTGGCAGAAAGTATGGCAGAAAGTACGGAAGAGACGACTTTCTCTGCCTTAATGCAACAACTTTTCTCTTCAGAAAAAGTCAAAGACGAATTGTTAGCTTCAATTAAACAATATAATTTTTTTAAAACTCAGTAAATCAAACAACAAATTAAACAGGAAGTACCACGAAAAAATATAGTAGTTGAGAGAGGTGATAGAAGAAAAATGTTTGGGTAGATATTTATATTTTGTAAAAATTATTTTAATAGAAAAAAATTAGAGAAATAGTATTTAGGATAAAGAAAAAATAATTCGAAGTAGAAGTGTGAATTTGAGACGGTCAAAACGGGCCGGTCTGAGGCTCTGATATTTGGCTTAGACGGATTAATGAAACAATTGGCCTAATTATATTTAAGGTTAATGAGACATATGGTCTTTTTTATTAATAGAATTAAAATATGTTTTTAGTTTATGAATATTCTTTATATGTCTTAATGTATATGTATAAAGATATTAATGACCTAAATAATAATATTATTAGTTTTAATTTATTTTTTAAAATAATTAGAATATACGTATCTAAGATTTTAAACGGATTATGATATCTTTATATTTTAAAAAAACTCTGAAATTAGGCTGTTTGTTGTTTAAATTCAAATTGGTATCTAAAATAACGATTTAAAATTCCCTCAACAAAAAGATAATTTTTTTTATAGAATCACGATTTTACTGACAACTTAGAATTAGGATGTTGTAATTAAATTAATGATATAATATTTATTAAGTCTTTTTTTCTGTGTCTTACTAGTTATATAATTAATATATCATTAAATTAATGAAAAGTAATTACATTCATTTTTGTAAGACTTCAAGTGGTAATAACATTTTCGTTTTTTTAGTAATAGGTAATTAAATTCATGAAATAGTATTTATTAAGTCTTTTTGTGTGTCTTATAAGTTATATGATTGATATATCATTAATTTAATATGATACATAATGATAATGATATTTAATGACAATCATTTTTTAATACTTTAAGTGGTAATGATACTTCCTATTTAGGGTATGCTAATGTTATGGATTGGTAATACAAATAATATTACATTAAGTTAATGATATTTATTTTTATTGCTATTTGTATTATTCTTTTTGAAATTATATTGTAGGTAATTAAATGACATGGATTTTTTTGTTGTTTAAATTATATTGTAATTACTTAAGTATATCTATATTTTTCTAATATTATTTTTTTGAACTATTTAACTATGAAAAAAATAAAGACATTTGTTAAAAAAATAAAAATAAATACATGATAAAGTCTACTTAAAGGGTATTTTTAAATTCTCAATATATGTAATTTTTAAAAAAGATATATAAGTGATATTTATAAAACAAAGATATTTTAATTCACTTATTAAAAAAAGATCATATTATATAATTTTTACTTATGTTTATTGAATTAAAACATAACTGCAGTTTGTAAAAATTTTACAAATATATCAAAATAATATCATTAAAATTATTACTATATAATAATATAGTATAATATATAATATTATTAACATAATTACTATATCATAAAAGAATATTTTTATGATATTTTAAATATTAGATTAAATTTTAATTTCATAAAAATAATTTTATCACATGTTATAATTCAAAAGTTTCCTATCATAAGGATATATTCATACATTAATTTAATAATATATTATAATATAATAGAATATAATACGACATGCCTTAATTTTTTCCGGCCGGCCTCCATGGCGTGCACAGTGCTGCATATAAAAAACAGTGTAGAAAAAGTTGTCAACCATAGAGACCCAGAGAGAGAGAGAGAGAGAGAGCGTATTAAAAAGCTACGGCTGGGTTTTTGCTTTATACAGTCAAAACAGAAGGCCATCCTGTTACGAGGAAATCTCATCCAAAAGTACACTTTTTTTCTCCCACAAATATATATATATATATATATATATGCGCTTATACAGGCTCACCACTCCATATAGTGTCGACCGATTATTTCGATTTGTCCCTAAAACTACCAAAAACTCCAAAAATCAATTAATCTCTGTTTAGTGCCGTAATATGGATGCTATATGTGCTTCACGACCAAACTGTCCCATTGAGACGAGCTTTGATTTGGACGAGGCACTCACGCTGCCGCAAGATATACCGAGCCCTCAGACCTCGGCGGTGTCGAACAGTTTGATCATCCTCGGCATGCCGACTGTCGCGCCCGCGGCCGACATGTGTTCGGTTTGCATGGAAGCCTTCCAACCTGGTGAAAGTGGCTGGCAAGTCCCTTGCGGCCATGTCTACCACCAAGCTTGCATTGCCGCGTGTTGGGGAATTAGACGACTCCTAATTCCAAGGATCGCAAGAACGAGCAATTGCAGAAAATAAATAGGAGAAAAGAAGAAAAAGAGACACCAAATTTTTATACAGGTTCATCCAAAATTGAGACTACGTCCTGTTTCTGCCGCTTATAGATTCCACTATGATGAAGGAGATTACAGATTACAAGAGCAGTTTCTCACACACTCACAAATTGTGCTTACCAAAACTCTCTTCTATCTAACACCCAATGGAAATTTTTTTCTCTCTCTCAAGGATGAAGCTCTCAAGAATTTTGCCTCTCACAAAATTATGCCACTCACAATTTTCACACACATAACCCTAGCCACCTTGTGTCTATTTATAACCAAAGGAGGAGAAAATTCGCAACTAATAGGAAACCCTAGTGGTTTCCCCTTTTTGGGGCGTTTGAGTTCGACTCTAACTCAAAGTTTCGCAACAAACCAGACTCCGGGCGCCGCGGCCCTCGTTTTGGGCGCCGCGGCGCTGGTTCGTTCTTAGACGGGCGCCGCGGCCCTTGTTTTGGGCGCCGCGGCGCTGTGTCTCTGCCCTGCAGCGCACTTTTTTTTTTTTTCTTTCTCCTTTGCTAGGTTGATTTGGCTCCACATTGCAACAATCTCCCACTTGGAGACTAATCAATCACCATGTCTCCCACTGCAGCGGCAATGACTTCTCACGCCTCATAGAGAAGTCCAACTGAAGTTGCGCACAACTTCAGTTTCTCAATTGGAACCATCTTGGTGAGCATATCTCTGGATCCTTTTACCACCCACCTTGCCTTATATCGTTTGCTGCCAGCACTTTTATCTTTTACCCGGTATACCCTTTTGTTGTGCAAGGACTTTTTATCCTGTGGTAACTTTGCCAGTTGCCATGTCCGATCCAACTCGTCCCTCATGGCTAACTCCCACTTGACCGAATCTCCAGCCTCCATGGCTTCATCATAGCTCTCTGGCTTACCTCTGTCGGTCAACAAGATATAATGCAGAGTTGGGGAGTATCTATGCGGTGATCTGATTGTCCTGCTAGACCTCCTAACTGGTGTGGCAGGAGTCCTCTAGTTTCCTTCTGGAGCTATGTTTTCCTGGTCTTCAACCTCTGGATTTTGCACCTCCACTTCAGGCAGATCCTTCAATGGAATCACCTCAGGCTTCTTATCTTCAGAACCTGAACCCCTGAAGTCCGTGTTGTCTCTGTCGTTGTACATAACACCTTCGTTGAAGATCACATCCTTGCTCCTGATAATCTTCCGGCTTTGGTCATCCCAGAACCGATAACCAAACTCAAGTCCGCCATAGCCAACCAGAAAACACTTCTTTGACTTGGCATCCAGTTTACTTCTAGCAGTAGAATCAATGTGTGCATAGGAAACACAACCAAACACTCTCAAGTAAGAGAGATCAACCTGTTTATGGCTCCATACTTCTTCTGGTAGCTTGAACTTCAGCGGTGTGGATGGACTTCTGTTGATCAGATGAGCGGCTGTGTTAATTGCCTCAGCCCAAAACATCTTTGGCAGCCCTGCATGCAACCTCATGCTTCTGGCACGCTCGTTTAAAGTCCTGTTCATCCTCTCAGCTACCCCATTCTGTTGTGGTTTCCCTGGAATGGTCTTCCTCATCTTTATCCCATTCTCAACACAGTACCGCCTGAAATCTTCACCTAGGTACTCTCCCCCATTGTCAGACTGCAAGCACTTCACCTTCAAATCTGTCTCGTTCTCCACCATGGCTTTCCATCTCTTGAAAGCATCGAACACATCAGATTTGTTTTTCAGAAAGTAAACCCATACCTTCCTGCTTGAGTCATCAATGAACGTCACATAGTAGTTTGCGCCACCAAGGGAAGTCACCGGCGCAGGTCCCCACACATCAGTGTGAACAAGCTCCAATTTCCTGGACTTAGGCTCTCTACCCATCTTTGAGAAACTGACTCTCTTCTGTTTACCAAAGATGCAGGCTTCACACAAACTGTGATCAACAGTTTTCAAACCTGGCAGTTTTCCTTTGCAGTGAAGCACCTTCATACCCTTCTCACTCATGTGACCAAGCCTATAATGCCATAGCTCGGTATTCGCAGCAGAATCAGCAACTACTAGGGTATCTCTGCAACTAGAGTTCATGTAGAAAGTTTCAGCCTTGCGTCCCCGAGCAATAACCATCGCTCCTTTCGTGACTTTCCAACCTCCACAATTGAAGGTTACTCTATGTCCATCATCATCTAGTTGCCCCACCGAAATCAAGTTACGCATTAATTTAGGAACATGTCTCACCTTATGAATCTTCCATACCGACCCATTAGGCATTTTTAAACTGACATCTCCAATGCCAACTATATCCAAAGGTTCTCCATCAGCGAGATAAACCTTACCATGATTTCCAGCAACGTAGTTCTCCAGGACATGACGGTGTGCTGTGGTGTGGAATGATGCTCCTGAGTCTATCACCCACGAATCAAAAGAACTGTCGACAGACAAAATTAAGGCATCCTGTTGCTCTTCAGTGGCGGCGTTAGCTTCATCATTAGTCTTGTCTTCATTCTTCATTGGAGCCCTACAGTTCTTTTTCAAGTGGCCCGTCTTCCCACAGTTCCAACACTCCATACTCCTACTGTTCCTTGACTTGCTTCTCCCATTCCTCAACTTGCCTCTCCTGCCATTATCTCTATTAGATTGCCTGTCAAGTTTCCTCCCCCTATTATCAACATTAAGAGCCGAGTTCGACAAAGAGGCTTCTCCTAAGTCCTTCCTGCGAACTTCTTCTGCCAGAATAGAGTTTATGACATCAACAAACTTTAATTTTGCACTCCCAAGAGAGTTAGTAATGGCCACCCTCATAGGTTCCCAACTATTCGGTAATGAGGCCAAGAGGATTAGAGCATTGATCTCATCATCGAATTTAATCTCTACCGAGACCAATTGGTTTAGGACGGTGTTGAAACTGTTCAGATGCTCTACCACCGAGGCACCTTCAGGCATCTTTAAATTAAAAAGCTTCTTCATGAGATGTACCTTGTTATTGGCTGAGGGCTTCTCATACATCTCTGACAGAGCCTTCATCATCCCTGCTGTAGTGGTCTCCTTCGCAACGTTATGGGCAACGTTCTTTGACAAAGTCAAACGGATCACACCGAGTACCTGTCTATCAAGGAGACTCCACTCCTCATCCTTCATGCCTTCGGGCTTACTACCCAAGGGCAAGTGCAGTTTTCTGCTGTACAGGTAGTCTTCTACTTGCATCCTCCAATAGGAAAAATCTGAACCATCGAATTTGGTGATACCGGCTGCCATACCTTCTTCTCCAGTCATCGTTCTTGATCAAAACCTCCTCTCTGATACCAGTTGTTGGGGAATTAGGCGACTCCTAATTCCAAGGATCGCAAGAACGAACAATTGCAGAAAATAAATAGGAGAAAAGAAGAAAAAGAGATACCAAATTTTTATACAGGTTTGTCCAAAATTGAGACTACGTCCTATTTCTGCCGCTTGCAGATTCCACTATGATGAAGGAGATTACAGATTACAAGAGCAGTTTCTCACACACTCACAAATTGTGCTTACCAAAACTCTCTTCTATCTAACACCCAATGGGAATTTTTCTTCTCTCAAGGATGGAGCTCTCAAGAATTTTGCCTCTCATAAAATTATGCCACTCACAATTTTTACACACACAACCCTAGCCACCTTGTGTCTATTTATAACCAAAGGAGGAGAAAATAGCAACTAATGAAAAACCCTAGTGGTTTTCCCTTTTTGGGGCGTTTGAGTTCGACTCTAACTCAAAGTTTCGCAACAAACCAGACTCCGGGTGCCGCGGCCCTCGTTTTGGGCGCCGCGGCGCTGGTTCGTTCTTAGACGGGCGCCACGGCCCTTGTTTTGGGCGCCGCGGGGCTGGTTCGGGCACCGCGGTGCTCGTTTTCGGGCGCCGCAGCGCTGTGTCTCTGCCCCCCCTAATGCAGCGCTTTTTTTTTTTTTTTTTCTTTCTTTCTCATTTGTTAGGTTGATTTGGCTCCATATTGCAACACCGCGTGGTCCGTACACAATAATTCTTGCCCTAATTGCCGCTGCAAAATCTTCCAAGAGAATTAATCATGGGAAATTTGATTATGGCTTGTTTCAAAGCCCGGTTCTAAGTGAGTTTCAGTTCCAGAAATTCTCATTTACCCTAATAACAGTTAAAACCAAGTCTCAGTTGTTACTTTTGGTTTCAACTGAACCAGTAATTAAAACTAAGCTACCTTTATTTTGACATTTTCTTCTTTCTGTTTTTTATTTGTTATTGATGCTTATACTTACAGAATTGTATTTTTTTCTCTATTATTTTATTGAAACTCTCTGTATTTTCTGACATTTGTTCAAGTGTAGTACTTATTCCAAAATTTATCCACCTTCTCTGCCGCCTTTCAATCTTTGATCGTCTATATTTGGTTAAATCTCAGCATTTATATATTGACCAACTAAAGCGCGCTGAGGATCCAAATGGTGGAACCAACGGAGATTTTGATTTTTTTTATTGCACATTAATTTTTTTTTAAAATGTCAACAAAAAGAATATATATGCTCCTATCTAATAATACAGAATTTTAAATGGACATTATTTATTTCTTTTATTTTTATATTCTGCCAAACTTAAAAATTTTCTTACTTTTTCATTATTTTGATGGCTTTCACGGAAAATAAGTTCTTGTCTTGACTGGATGGCTACCGATTCTGCAATACATGATGTTTACACCAATTATCCAGTGCGAACATATAAAACTTTATTTTGACATTGTTATTGCTAATTATCAACTGAAAAATGCTAGCTTTTTTTTTTTCATTGCATAAAAGTATATGCAAAAAATAAGGCTAAACACGCCACGTATAATATATGATTTAATAATAGTTGGTGTTTGTATATATTGGTTTTAAAACCATAAAATGGAGCAAAATAGTATTTTTATTTTCAAAAAATAAGATCCAACTTATTATGTTGCTATATAGAATAATCAATACTACATAAATAGGATTAAACAACACTAATCGCATTTGATTGACGTGAAAGGCATTTAACTCTGGTTTGCCAGCATCCGACGTTAAATGTAACAAAAAATGCATTTTAACGTTAGTTGCTCAGCATAATTACAAAAATTAGCATTTTGGAGCATTCTTTCATATCACCCATAGAAATTACAGTGACAAACAACTCATGTTTCCAATTACATCCCATGTATACATCTCTCCAATCCTGTCTATCTTTCCTCTTCTCAGCCCTACTCTACTCAACAAAGCATACGATATGGACCATGTTGCTTTTCTCTAGGCTCTAGCCAACTTGCCAAAAAAGTTGCAAGAATTTTGTAGCGTCAATATTATAAAGTCAATCGTCTCATGGTTTAACCCAATCGAGGTTCAAAGCTAGCGCGGCCATCGAGCTTTTTGCCACTTTCTTAAATAAGTCATATTTACAGTAAACGCCCTTTGTGGGCGCGCTCGTTATGGTCTAAAATGTTGCTTGGCTTAGAATTCACTATACCATGTTTAGACCCACTTGGACAACCGGACCAACTTGCCATCAACCACTTGATATGTCTATATACAGGGTGGAGCCATTCACATGAACGACGGTAGGTGGCGTCCCACTTGGATTTTTTTTTTATATTTTTATAAATTCTTCTTAAATAATGTACTTTAATTTGAAGTGTCTCCTGATTTTTAAAAAACATTCAAAACATCCCCGATCTGTGGAAAATTGTTTTAAATGCTCTCTTAGTCTAATTGTGTTTATAGAATTTAATGGTTTTAGTTAACTTTTAAGGACATGTCATGTCAGTAAATCAATTAGGATTATAGTAAGAGGAGGACGGGAGGAAACATAATTTTGAACTGTTTTTTATAAATTAAAGGGTGCTTTAGACGCTTTTGCAAGATCAAGCGGCACTTCAAAGTAGAATGTATATTTCTAAGGGGATTTTTCTTTCAATTCTGAATATGAAATTTTACAAATTTCAACTGATAAACAATAAAACCACAAAACTACTGCATTTGTAACACCCCAAAATTTATTTAATGTTATTGTAATATAAATGATGAATTAGTGTGCCATAATTAATGTTTCAACATTAATTTGATTACTTGGTTGAATTTTAAATTTTAGGTTGTTTTGTTAATTTGATAAATTCAAATGATTTCTTATTGTTTTAAAATGATATTTTGAGTTTTAAAACACAACAATTTGTAAAATATTAAAAATATTCCGTTTTACAAAACCATGGGTGGCATTTGGTTTTCGCATAGTAAAACCGCCCACCGTTTTTCTCTATTTATTCTCTCTCCTCTCCCTCTCTCTTCACTCTTAGCTCACACTCTCTCTCTCATCCTCTCTCCCGTGAGCCCCCTCTCTCTCACTCTCTCTCGGTTTCTCTCTTTCCCTCTCAAATTTCTTCAAGATTTTGAAGCCAAATTCGGGTCTAAGCTTCGGGTTAGCGAATAGGAAGCACGGGGACGAGATTTGGCAACCAAAAACGTGGATTCAAAGCTTTGATTCGAGGTTAATTTTGAAATTTTTAAACTTTTTTTAAAATTTTCAATTTTGTGCATTTTTGAGATTTAAGTTCATTTGAGCTTAGAAAACCTTTGATTTGAGTTAAATGAACTTAGAACAACTAGAATCTAAGCTTAGATTGAAGAAAAACGGATTAGATTCAGGATTTTTCATTTTTCTCATTTTTTCCCATTTTTGGATTTTTGAGATTTTTTTGTTTGAATCTTGTTTAAATGAGTTCAAAAGTGCTCTAGTATATTTTCTATCATCCATGATTGTTTTCCATGCCTGAGATTTGAGAAAAATAGGTTAAAATCAAGATTTGGATCTTAGGGGATCGAAAACCTATGGCTGAAATTTTTAGGTTTTCCCAGTTTGGCAGGCCGAACTACGTGTTCGGCAGGCCGGATTCAAGGGATCGGCAGGCCGGACTACACCGTTCGGTAGGCCGAACCTGGGAAATGTCCGGCCGACTGGACCTTGTTTCCGGTAGGCCGAACTGCACAGTTCGGCCGGCCGAAGCAGGGAGTCCGGCAAGCCGGCCGGGCATGGAAAATTTTGTATTTTTTCACCCCGATTTAAATTCCAACATTGTAAAATGATTTTAAAGATACAAATGGCACACTAGGACATCATGAAATGGTTTAGTAACATAGAATGTCTCGAGCTAGATATTGATCGACTTAGTGTGTATCTGGGATCGTTCGTGGTTTCGCGAAGCTAACGTATAGCGGACTGAGATTACTGTGTGAGGCACCGGCACGAGTAATGAGGTAGGACTTCTATCACATTCCTTGGTGGCCTAGTTTCAAAATGAGTTGACTTTGAAAAGGATTTCTATTAAAATGTTTTCAACAGTTGTTTGAAAATGAATTTATCTGTTATATTTTAATATACCGTGAACTGAAATGAACTTCATATAAATGTAAATGACAATACTCGGTAAATGGGTTTTGAATGATGATGAAAATAAACACATAGGCATGATGCCATACTAGAGATCGGGTCGTGTAGCGATCGACCTTGGGGGCAGGTCTTGAAACCCAACTGTGCCACTACGGTGGTGATATTCTTATGGTTTGCCTAGGAAAAGAAAATGATAATTCTGGTTGTCCGAGTAAACTGTTTTGGTAAGAACAATTTTATTTAAATTTATTTATTCAATGTTTCTTTTATATAATTCCCTAAATAATGAGATTTTTCTTTAAATTAAATAATTTGATAAAATACTATCCTATTAAGCCTTTCGCTCACATTTTCTTTGTTTTTAAATCTTTCCCCTCTAGGTGGTTTTCCATTTAGGTTCGGAGAGGATTCAACAGACCGAACTCAAGAACAGTAGAAGGATTAATATATTATTTGTATAAATTAAACAAGGCATGTAATGTTTTTAACTTTCTTTGTATTTGGACTGTAGTTGTATTATTGTATTGTCAGCACCATGTGTGTGCACAAGTTGTGGGTCAGTGGAACCCATACTCGCTACGTTTGTTATTTATTTTTCATGCAATGATTTTCCTCAAACTTTCACAATTTATTAATTAATTTAACCCTTAAACTCTTGATTTTAATTAAATTCTCCTTTTAATTAATTTAAATAATCTATCACGTCACCTCCCGTACTTCAGGGCGTGACAGCACCACTAGTTAATAATTTGCAAAAACTACGTCCATTTACTTCAAAAACAGTCATTTATCCCCCAAAATCTTTTTGTCACATCGGATACAATTTTTTTCCTCCAAAAAAAAAAAAAGAATCAAGTGGTGCATCTTATATCTCAATCGCCTTCTAACACATTGACAATCCTAAAAACTATCAAGAAGTGATAAGGATCACTGAGTTTCCACATAGACCTCAAAGGTCCCCATATGGCATACAGATTGAAAATGCTTTTTTGACTTCAAATCAATTATCACAATTGCAAAATAGACTCCATATTTCTCTTCTTCTTCTTCTTCTTCTATTTGTTCTTTGTGACACAATTAATAACAAGATTGCTAGATGTCTCCTTATCTAGTTTCGCTGCCTTGTAAGATTGGGAACTGACTTGTCCTCAAGTAAGAGGCAGAAAGTGCGGGAGAGACGACTTTCTCTGCCTTAATACAACCACTTTTTGCTTTAGAAAAGTCAAAGACGAATTATTTGCTTCAATTAAACAATATCAACTCAGTAAGTCTCGTTAACATATTCTGAGTGTCCAATTATTTTTTTCTTTTTCCAAAGTACTACATAAAGCAATTTGCTAATACTAATTTTTTTTTCCTGGTGCTAATACATAATTTAAATTTGATTTGAACAAGTATGGAAGGTACTAATTAGTGGGGACACGAATAATCGTTATGAAGTGATATGTGGACTTACTATGTCAAAACCAATAATTATTCATTTATAAATTTTTTCTAGAGTAATCAAGCATTTAAAAACAAATTCTTAATTACATTAAATTTGATAAAAGCCTATACAGAAGTGTGTGAAAGAGCCATTTGAGTGCTCTATAAGTTGTGTGTAATTTTGTTTTCCTTTCATGAAAACTTAATACAGGTTTTACCCCTTGAAACATTTCATTGGAATTTGTTAATGGTTTTGGTCTGTAATCAAGGTTAAGTGGAGCGTCGTGATCGTTTGTGTCTAAATTAAGGTTTGTACTTTCTTAATTTAGAATACAATTACCATTTAAACAAAAGGAGCTGGCGTCAAATTTGCAGCTAACAATCTGTACTAGTCTACAATTTTTAATTACCCTTTGAATTTGTGCCGTCTCTTAGCACGTGAATTTGATCACTAACTTTTAGATCAAACATCAATATTATATTTAGATTTGTCTTTTTCAAATTTTTTTAATTCGACCTCCTCATTTTGTGGTGAAGTTGGTTGCCGCTAGGGCAACCACGTCTTTTTCAAGTTTTAAACAAAGCCTTTTAAATGTAGAGTGCGCCAGAAGATTAGTAGTCTAATTAAAAAGGAATTAAAACTTCTGTTTCAACAAATCCACTGGCAGAAAACAAGGAAAAAAAAAGTCAGCTTAAGAATGACATGCATGTGAGTGAAAGAGCCAAAGTGAGTTTTTGCTAATAAAAGAAGAGAAGTAAGGGTTATGAATCATACTATTTTAAAAAAGAGTTTAAGCGGGTTAAAATGATTTTGAAATCTTTAAATAAATAATAAAAATACTATAATGAAGTTTATAGTGTCATTAAAATTTTTGTATAAGTTAAAATCTATGTTAAAAGCAGTTTTTTTATAAGTCTTATTTTATGGTTTTGACTAAAAGCTCTTCAAAATAAACAAAATACTTTTAATAGATCATCTAAATACTTCTAAAAATAATTTTTGAACTAAAAGGCCAAAAACAATTCTTAGATAGCCGTGTCAAATATTACAAATTAATTAAAATCGAGTACATTATTTAGATAAATAATAGAGAAGCATGTGCCTTGTCTAATATCGGACAAAATTGAAATACAGGTATTTGTCGTGAAACCAATCACATCTCCCTGCTAGAAAGGCAATCAATTGGCAAGTTGCAGTAGTCAATTTTCCCTTTTTGTTTTTTATCAAGCATATCAAGTAACCATATCAAATTGATCTTTTTTTTAAAAAAAAAATTTGGGCATAGAAATTTTCATGTGTGTGTATATATACATATACATATAACTATTTGTTATGTCAAACCAATAGCCAGCACACAGCTTCATTTTTCCTCTCTCTCTCTCTCTGTTCAATTTCTCCATGTCTACTGTAATCTCCGACGTCGATTTCAGAACTTCGATTTGTCCGATGATCGACCAGCAGTTCGATCTCGACGAGGTTCTCACTTTGCCTGATCAGGAGTGGTCCACATCATACGATGATGAGGACAATCATCAGATCACAAGAGTCTCGGAAACGTCACAAAACCCTCTAATTTTCGACTACATGCCCATATCAACGGTGGAGGTTGATTCTTGTGCTGTTTGCATGGAGAGCTTCCGCTCCGGCGAGACCGGTGGGCGAATCAGTTGCGGCCACGTATACCACGAGAGTTGCATCGCCGCCTGGCTCTCCGTCTGCAAATCCTGCCCCCTCTGCCGGTGCCGCATCTCCAGCGACTTTCAATTTTTGTGTGCCGGAAAACATTAAGTATGTATAGTACTGATCAGTAGCTAGAATTAGTAATATTGTTGTGATTTATGTATAATTACTAAATATAGCCGAAGCTTTTATAATTATAAAGAATATAATTTCATCCTTGTATAAGAAGCCTTCCTGGAAATATATAGGCCACTTTGGCTTTTGTTTGGCACATATAATTGAAATAGTGGTTAAAATAGTTTAAAATATTATAATTATTGAGAACTTTATACTATAGTTGTTTGTTTATTTTGCATGCTAGCTACAGAGTGTTTTTTTACTGTGGTTGGTTGGGTGTCAAACAAGCTATTAGTTGAGATTGAAGTTTTAAGTTTAAGAATTATGCTTTGCCTTGTAGTAATTTTTTGTTTTTTATTATAGTTGCTGAGTGTTTTATACGGTAGTTAGTTAGAATTGAAATGCCAAACGGATTGATAGTTATTTTGCTACAATATTTTTTATTTTTACAAAATTTAAATTGCTACACCTTTTTAGATTTGAACTATGTTTCTAAACCGGTAAAAAAAAATGGCTAAGTTTGTTATTGTTTTGAAAATTTTTAGAAATACTTTTACATATTTTTTGAGACAAAAATTTCAAAAATACTCTTAGTTTAATTTTTTAAAAATCTTATTTTCTAAAACAAAATTATTTCCACCTATTTTAAAAGTACTGTCAAACAGACACCGGCTTATTTAGACTACCCGCAGTGTGGCGTTTCTCTATCAATTGCCTACCACAGAGTTCTCCACAATTCTGTTCGTATTCAACCTTTTATCAATATTTCAATTCGATCGTGATTATTGCTCTTTAATAATATAGAATAAAGGGTTCTAACCATGTTAATTATAAGGATACATAACTAGACGTCCTTTATTTTGTTCTCCTTTCTAATGACTTATTAGTTGTTGGGTGAATTTCCACCAAACCAATAGTATACCGACACATGGCAATTTAATGAACGGTATCTATTCTGGACTACAGTGTCGAGCAGGTAACAAGGGGGTAGAGGATCTAATTGACCAACATGGCCAAAGCCAAGGAACTCTGATGGCTCGATCTAGGAGAACAACATATACCTCGATACACCAACAACGGATATAACAAGACACCGAACTAATTGATCAGCAGATAAAGCAAACAACCTTAGGGCGCAAGCACACATGTCTACATCAGGGAAACTACGAATGATGAGACATTGTGTCCCCTTACTTGCATAGCAAAACACATGAATATATATAAATCTTAAAAAAGACGAGTTATTATTTCAATTAGGCTCTTACTTATAAGAATAAATCAGATGAGACCTAAAGCCTAAAGAGGAATATAACATGCCCAAATCTGATGATTGTCAATCATCAAATTACGATAGATCAAGTATAAATAAAACATAAAACACAAAAAAGAGATCATTTCTTCTCTTTCGTCTTTTATTCTCACTCACTAGAATTCCCTCTTTTTCCTGTTCCAAGTTTCTCCACCACCGTTCGTTCAATTAGAGCGTCGGGATGACCTTTGTGAGTAGATATCCGACGTCTTCTAAGGCAAAACAGCAAGGATTTCGGTGGAAAGCAGTGAAGCAAGTAAATGATGTTTGGAAATCCGCTCTAACCGTACTTGCTAGTCTGACTTGAGCAACAAATGTGTCAAAGGTTATACTTCTATTAACAAGTAGATCATTAGTAATACACTTAAAAACTATTAGGAACTGTTAGATAGAATGACATAAATAATGTCATTTCAAATACATGCTAACTAATACGT
Source organism: Artocarpus heterophyllus (assembly GCA_025403435.1). Lineage (NCBI taxonomy): Eukaryota > Viridiplantae > Streptophyta > Magnoliopsida > Rosales > Moraceae > Artocarpus > Artocarpus heterophyllus. The sequence goes on along the minus strand of CM046330.1, from coordinate 4,822,043 downwards.
CTACCTTTCTGTATACTGCCATTTTGCACATTTAACCTTATACATGATATAAAATATACATAATACATAGCATGCAAAAATCTCTATCATCAGCAAATACAAGCATAAAATTCCCAAAATCAATTAAATTTCTATTGATAGCCACTAACAAGCAGTGCTAGATATAACCAAGCCCACAAATCATAGGCCATAGATTCAAGAATTTACCAAGGAAGAAATAGAGAAAACAAAACACCAAACTTTAATATATCACCAAACACCAAATCATAAGCTCGGAATATGTTGTTATCTATCATTGTATCAAAGAATGATCAACTAGCCAACTACTTATGAAACGTCAAACATATGGAAAATTAGTTTTATATTAGGACTGAATTAAATTAAACCTGTGGTTGCACTTACTAACAAAATATTAACCTTTATACACCTCTAATAATTTTCCCAAGTAACAGATAAAACAACAACAAATAACAACAAAGTCAAGACATGCAAGACTGTGTCGCGTTATAATAATATGTATGTAGTTTGAACGTCAATGTCAATTTAATTTGGCCACAGTACTGCTAAAAAATTCTAGTTGATTTTCAAAATTCAACCACGTAATGCAAAATTCCAGTTAGTTATCCTTAATTTTCAATCACGTGCGCAGAAAATTCTCCGACCAAACTTGCAGTAGTTTGCAGAATATTTTCTTAATTGACCTTGAGCACACGACTAACTCCATGCTCACCTCTTCAGTCTCACTTTCTCCTTATTTGCGGGCTTGTTTACTTGTGACTTCTTTTTTTTTTTTTTTTTTGTTGAATTGTTTACTTGTGACTTGTGAGGAGCAGATATGGGCCCATGAAAAGCAGAAGTCTCTGTTCAACAAAGGTTCTGATGAGTATACTATTCAAACTATTTTGGGTGGCATTTCACAATACAATTAAAACTAAAAGTCAAAACTTATTTACTTAGTATGTGAGAGTTTTATACTATAACAATACCAACTATGTAATTGGAACAGACATGCCAAACGTACCCTTGAACTATATTGTTCTTTCCCAGAATTTTGAGTGCCATATTTCTTCACGTTACATTTAAACTGTTAGGTTTGGTGCCATAAAAGCTGTGATATTGTGCATATTGTTAATAAATAAATAAAATGACATTTATTATTATTTTGGTTGATTATATGTATTATGAATACATTTATAAACATCAAGAAAATTTCATTATTATTTATGTGACTATAAATTTAGCATATAAGTGTTATTTGCTTAGGGATAAAATTTATAGATAATAATCTAAATAGTCCGTAATAATTAATTAAAGTTTGGGATCTTTAATTAAAAATTACAAGTACGGTCTAATCTCATCTAAAATGAAATAGTCATTATCCGGACTATTAATGTTGAGACATTGGATTGGAGGTACTTTATATAATGAGATTATATAGGACTGGACCAGATAAATTATGAATCTCTAATAATCATCCGTTACAAATAGAGTATTCAAATTTATCACTATGATGATTACATATTTGACAATCTTAATCCTGAGTATTTATTAGACTCTTATTTATGACATTATGTTTTTTGACTTGCATGGTAAGATTTGTCTAAGCACAAATTAGAACTTAGCATCTTAGAAACATAAAGTAATAAATGGCTGGGAATAATATTATACAGATATGGAATCCATTCTTTCCCTATGAAAGTTAGAAAAATAGTTCTCTTCAGTGATAATTTAAGGTTTGAACAGTAGAGCGCTCGTTCATAATAAGATTATGAATTAATTATTCATTAGAGAATTATTAGAACTCAAGGATAAAGATGTAATAAGAGAGGTGAACGGAAATTGAACCTAGCTCTTATTATGAACTATTTATAGAGGACTGACTTATATATAATGATTATATCAATAGACTACTCGCTAATTTTTTTTGAGTAATTTTACTATAATCTCAAGAGTTCAGTTTCAGGTTTTTAGTGGAGTAACACTGAAACTAATAAATTTGACACATTAATTAAAGAGTTTGATTAAATATCAAATTTATTGGAGCTTGAGTTATAGGTCCATAGGTCCCCAATACCACATCTGTAACACTATATTAGATTTATGCATAGAATGAATTATACATGTTTAATTTGGAATATTGAATTCTGAATTAATTATTTCACACTTGAATTATTAATGTGACACAGAAAAATGTTCTTTGTAACACATAATGTAATGTGATAAATGTTGTCACATTTAACTGAGTATCAGTTAATTAATTGATTCATTAATTTTAAAATCTATTATTAAATAAATGTGATTTATTTTTGAATTTAGATTTAGATATATATATATATATATATGGTTTTGAACCAAATTTTTTTATATATATATAAGATTTTATAATATATTAATATATATATTTAAAATAAAAAAAAGGGGACGTGAAACTACAGTTTCAAGTTTTACTTTATATATAGATATATATATATATAAGTAAACCGAATCACTTGTTGTAAGTGATTCGGTCATCAAAAAAAAAAGGAAAAAGGAAAGGAAAAGAAAGAGGAAAGTAAAATTATTAATGGTTCAGATATAAAAAGAAGAAATAACAGTTATCTCAACAGAATTATTCACGTAATTTTTAGAGAGAAAAACTGAGAGTTCTTCTCTAAAGAAAAAGGTCTGCTATCTCATGTGTTGAGTACATAGCAGATTCAGAAAAGTGTGAGGAAAATTTATTCTTGTAGTTTGACGCCCACTCGTCTTTCCATATTCATTCTTGTAGTTTGACGCCCACTCGTCTTTCCTATGGTGTGGAGGCATGGTTTGAAAGATCGTGGTATCAAAGAGGAAAGCTAGGATACCCTGATAGTCTTCAAAAGGTTAGTAAAAATTCCTAAAGCTTTCTATAATTAAAATTATATATATATTCCCGATGAACAAAATTTTCAGAAAATTTTTGTTTGTCAACGATCATTTCCTTCCACTGCGTTTTATATTTTAATTCCAACATAGACACCACGTAGATTTTTCTTGTGCCCAATTAAGTCCTTCACATAGATTTTGAATGGCATATGTTGTTGAAACGGGGTTGTCAAATACACTTTTGAACTGTACTGTTCTTTTCTGAAATCTTGAGTGTCATATTTCTTACGTAGATTTTTCTTGTGCCATTTTATGTGATTTAATGAAAACCCGTGAAGGAAATTACATGGACGACTTAGATGTAGCGTAAACAAGTAAAGCTTGAACTACTAGAAAAGAAAGTAAGGAAATGCCATACGCACCTGCTCATCTAATCAAACTTCTTGGGTTGTGTAATTAATATAGAATGTAATAAATATTGTACAACGATATTTTTGTTGCTGTGTATCATTTTTCTCCGTTGACCAATGACCATCACACTCCAATGGGTTCATCGTTGAAAACTCTGCCACAACTTTTCCACAAAGCATATTTAGACACATAAACAATACATATATATCCTTGACGATTGGCTTAGTTTAATTAGCTTCCGTGCTCGGCAAGATCAACTCTCACTCTCCAGAAGACTAAAATAACCAAAATATCTCCAACGTTACTACTCCTATTCCAATGCTTTCTCTTCCTTATCTCTCTAAGCCATGGAGTGCTCTCCCAATCACTCCAGGAACAAGAAAAAACAGTCCTTTTGAAGCTTAAACAACACTGGGGAAACCTCCCCTTCATGACTGAGTGGACCCCATCAAACAATTCCTATTGTTCTTGGCCTGGAATCATCTGCACATCCAATTCCGTCACCATGCTGTTACTGTATGCTGTGATGGTTGGCCGACCAGTCCCGGACTTTATCTGCGACCTGAAGAATCTCACAGCCATTGATCTTGGGTTAAACTACATCCCAGGAGAGTTTCCAGGAGCTTTGTTCAACTGTTCAAAGCTAGAAGCATTAGACCTCTCTGACAACTTCTTTGTTGGAAGGCTTCCCAATGACATTGACAAAATGGCTAAGCTTCAAAGCCTTGTCCTTGGAGGTAATAACTTCTCTGGTGATAACTCACCTGCTATTGGGAAGATGAAGGAGCTGAAGGTAGGGGTGAACGACGGGCGATTTGATGATTTTTGGACAGGAGCGGTGCTGTTTTTTTAAGATGACGGGTTGGCAATTAACCAACCCGTAAACCGCCCACCACATGGCGGGTAGTTTCGGTTTGGTTTTGGGTGGTTGCAGACGGGCGCGGGCGGGTTGAGGCGATTTAGACTTATGCTATTACTCAATGTAATTTTTTGGACCTTTTTTTAGAAAGTGAAGAAAATTTATAGAAAATATAAGATGATAATACATAAAGCATTCCCAACAAGTTTGATGCTTAAAGACAGTGATCATATTCAAAAGTACAAATTAAGAAACATAATCATTCACTGCAACAAGAAATATTAACTACAAATGAAGTGATGAACAAAGTCAAGAGTCCATAAAGATTAAAGCCTATTCATTGGGTTCGAAAATAATAGAATGCTACAAATGAAATGATGAACAAAGTCAAGTATTTTTTTTTCTTTTAGGGCTTTCTCTACTAACTTACTTGATTTGAATTTTGATTACTTCATAAAATAATAGAAGAATTTCTAGTTTTCAATATGTCAAGAGGCAACCGAGCCCGCATTTGGAGTGTTGGATTGTTCAATTATCTTTAAAATAAGAACAAAATCAAATAAATGATAAGTTTTTTTAAAAAAAAAGATATAAGCGAGCGGATGCAGATTAAACCCGTCCTCAAAAACTTAAAACCAAACCAGCCCACCAAATATATTGGTGGGCGGGTTAAACCCGTCCACCAGTGGGTTGTTAACTTAAACCTGCTTTTTTTAAGATGGGTGGGCGCGGTCGCGGACGGTTGGCGGGTGCGGACGGTTTTTGTACAGCCCTAGCTGAAGGTCCTGAGTTTGGGAAACAATCTTTTTAATGGCTTTTTTCCACCAGAAATTGGCATTTTGTCAAATCTTGAAGATTTGAGGTTGGCCGATAATGAACTACTTGTGCCTTCAAGCCTACCCTCAAATTACACCCAGTTGAGGAAGTTAAAAAAGCCACGGGTTTTCAACTCAAACTTGATTGGGGAAACACCTCAAAGTATTGGAGACTTGGAAGCACTGGAATGGTTGGATTTATCCAACAATGACTTCCGTGGAAAAATCCCAGACAGGTTGTTCACGTTGAAGAACTTGAGCATAGTTATGCTTTTCAAGAACAGACTGTCTGGAGAGACTCCTCAAGTTGTTGAAGCTCTGAACTTGACGGTAATCAATCTTTCAGAAAACAGGTTAACCGGGAGGATACCAGAAGATTTTGGGAAGCTAACCAATATGTCAGGCTTGGCCTTGTTTTCCAATCAATTTTCGGGCACTACTCCGGAGGGCATAGGCAGATTACCGTCCTTGGTGGATTGCAAATTGTGGGACAACAATCTTTCCGGGGATGTTCCCCATAGCCTGTGGACATCCTTAACTTTGAATTCCTTGATGCTGAACAACAACTCATTTACTGGTGTGCTTCCTGAGGAGTTGGCCTTGAATCTTCGTGTAGTGGACATCAGTTACAACAGGTTTTCTGGAAATGCTCCCGGTGGCATTTGGACATTCCCATATTTATATTTCTTAAAACTCAACAAAAGTACATTTACAGGTTCGCTTCCCGAGCAATTGGGAAGAAATCTTTCGGTACTAGACATCAGTAACAACAGGTTATCAGGTAAGATTCCAACTGGGGTGTCTTCTTTGAGGAATCTAAGTGTGTTCCGAGCTAGCAGTAACCTCTTAATAGGGACCATTCCTCTAGGATTGTTTGCTCTTCCTAGTTTAACAGAACTGTTTCTTAATGAAAACCAGCTCACGGGGGATTTACCATCAGATATACTGTCTTGTGATTTCTTATATATTCTTAACCTCAGTCAGAACCAACTAACTGGACAAGTTTTGGAACTTGGTCTCTTACCACTTCTTGCAATTTTGGATCTCTCAAAAAACCAATTTTCTGGCCAAATTCCATCCCAACTTGGTCTTTCTGAACTAGATTTTCTAAATCTTTCATCCAGTAAATTCACTGGGACAATCCCACGTAAATTTGAGAAAGCTGCATATTTAAACAGCTTCATGAACAATCCAGGTCTCTATGGAAGTAACAAAGTGTTAAATGTAAAGCCCTGCAATCTCAAATCCCAAGATCTAAGAAAACTTTCAACCCAACATCTTGCTTTGATCATATTAGCAAGCATAGTTGTCCTTTTGTTGGCTTTGTCCTTCATATTCTTCATAATCATCAGACGTTATCAGGGGAAACACGAAGTAATTTTGCCATGGAAGCTCACCGCATTCCAGAGGCTAAATTTCACAGAATCAAACATTCTGCCTGGACTGACTGATCATAACTTGATTGGAAGCGGTGGCTCGGGAATAGTCTACGGCATTCCCATCAATGACCAAGATGACATTGTCGCTGAAAAAAGAATATGGAACAATAGGAAGGTGGAACACAGACTAGAACAAGAATTCCTTTCGGAAGTCAAGATATTGAGCTAAATCCAACACGCCAACATAGTGAGGCTCCTATGTTGTATTTTAAGTGAGAACTCAAAACTCCTCGTCTACGAGTGCCTAGAAAACCAAAGCCTAGACCGATGGCTGCACAACAAAAGCAGGCAAATTATGGTCCCAGCTCCTCATTCTACAAATCAAAATCAAATCATGCTTGACTGGCCCAAGAGGTTAAAAATTGCGGTGGGGCCTGCTCGGGGTCTCCACTATATGCACCACGATTGCTTGCCACCAGTAATTCACAGGGACATCAAGTCAAGCAACATATTGTTGGACTCTAATTTCAATCCAAAAATTGCAGATTTTGGTCTAGCCAAGTTGTTAGCCAAGCAAGGTGAACTGGCTACAATGTCAGCCGTAGCTGGTACTTTTGGCCATTTGACTCCAGGCAACCAACTAAATTTCATATATTGCCTTTTTTCCTCTTCATTGTTCTCTTTTTTTTTTTGGTCAAAGGACATTCACATGTTGCTTGGGAAATATCATTTTTTTGGGGCATTAATTCTGTCTCTGATATATAGTTGTTTCTTAAATAAATTACATGCCAACTAAGAAATGCTCATCACTCAAATAACAACACTGTAGTATATGATAAATTGACAATTCTTGTACCATCTAGGGAAAAAGATGTGCACATCCATTGAATAGCAATTTCTGTATCATAAATGGTTTTTAACCAATTGGAAAGAAATATAAGATAGTGATCACACTACTATCACTTTCATTTTTCTTTTTGCAAGACTAAGAAAGCGTTTTACTCTGCACAACAAGAGTGAACGAGAAAATCGACGTTTATAGCTTTGGGGTTGTCCTCTTAGAGTCGGCGACCGGAAGAGAAGCGAAAGACGGCGACGAGTACACGTCGCTTGCCCAATGGGCGTGGCGTCACCTTCAAGAAACAAAGCCCATAGAAGAAGCCTTGGATGGAGAGATAAAGGAACAGAGTAATGTGGAAGAAATGAGCTGCGTTTTCAAGCTGGGGATCATCTGTACAGGTACTCTGCCTTCCACATGGCCCTCCATGGAAAATGTGGATAAATTTTTTAGGCTTGGTTTTTTGGGCGCATAACGACATTACTAAAAAGAAAAAAAATTGGATGATGAAAAGAGTTTTTTTTAGGTGGAGATACATATTGCCTAATTTCTCTTCTTTTTTTTTTTTTTTTGGCGCATAATGGCATTGCCAAAAAGGATTAAAAAAATAGACGACGAAAAGAGTCTTTTTAAGGTGGAGATGCATATTTTTTAATACAAATCTAATCAATGAGCTGCTTTTTCCTATTTCCCCCAGAAAACAGGAGTTCTTGTCTGTGCGGAACATTACATAAAACTAACCAAAAAAAAAAAATTAAAAGACCAACATTGTCCTTTACCATCGTCCTTAAAATCCTGAATTAAAAAAAAAATCCTTAAAAATTCCACGTGTTAAAACCTAAAAGAATCCACATTTTTATTCGTTCTATCTTCGCGGACTTCGAGAAACCAGAAGCACATCCTTTCGTAATTATATATATATATATATATATAAAACCCAAAAAAAATAATAATAATATAAACGATTAAATTTATAGGAGCCAAAAAAAGGACGTTACTCTTTCCCGGTATAAGTAGCTTGGTGTTTTCGTAAAGCGAAGAAAAGCTCCCTCCTTTTTCCAATCCACAAATTCTTCCGTTTCCGGTTTTGACATTAACAAAAAAAAAAAAAAAAAACTTTTTTTCTCAACCATTCTCTATTCTCGGAATTTGCAGCTTTCTCGAGAAAATGGAAAATCAAGTCTCATCAAACGGTTCCGATGCTCCAAACTTCTCAGCTCTCAATTGTATCGATCTCTCCAATCCCGATGTACACAACTCCGTCTCTTTGCTCAAACAGGTTCGTAAAGTCTAATATTCTTTTGTTGGTTAAGTTATTATAACATGAACTGATTAAAGTTTTTTTTTTTTTTTTTCTGGGGTTAAGGCGTGTTTGCATTGCGGGTTTTTCTACGTGGTGAATCATGGGATAAGCCAGGAATTCATGGCCGAGGTGTTTGCTATGAGCAAGAGGCTTTTCGATTTGCCTTTGAGCGAGAAAATGAAGCTCTTGAGGAACCACAAAAACCGGGGATATACCCCTGTTCTTGACGAGCTTCTTGATCCTCAAAACCAAGTTCACGGTTTGTTTTCTTTTCTTTTCTTTTTTCTCTTTTTTTTTTTCTTTCATTTTATTTGTTTGATTCAGTGACAAAACGAACAGTTTTTCTTTAGTTGAAATTTTGGGTTTCTCTTTTTTTTCTTTGTTTGTAATTTATCATGAAGTAGGAGATTACAAGGAGGGGTACTACATAGGTGTTGAAGTACCTGAGAATGACCCAGAAGCAGAAAAACCATTTTATGGTCCTAATGTTTGGCCTAAACAAGGTAACTTGATGAGACAACTAGAATCTGGTTTTTGTTTTGCTTTTCTTTGCTAGTAAATGGGATTTTGCTAAATGTTTATTTGAGGGAGTATTTTACCGTCGTTAGAGATGTACGTGTTTTTGAACGTTAAATTTTGTCAAAGAATTCCCATATGTGAACGTCATATGACTGTATCTGCTTTTGGCTGTCAAAAACAGACACTGATTTTTTTACTTTGGTTATGTCCTTTCTAGATCAATTGCCTGGGTGGAGAGAGACTATGGAAAGATTTCATAGAGAGGCATTGTAAGTGTGTCTCCCCGTGTCCCATGTCACAAGTTTGTAGGCCATTTAGCAACGTAGTTCAACTCACAAAGTTGTTATTCAAACCAATTTTGGTTCAAACCAAGCCTCTCAAACAGCCTATCAGTCGATTTTTTTTTTTTTTTCTATATTAATCTTCAAAAGTATTCCTTTGGATTTTGTAGATTTCCTATTTCTCATTAGGATATGTCCGGACATTTTTCTTTTGCAAAAAAATAATACCTTTTGTGCATTTCAGAGAGTTGGCTAGAGCAGTTGCAAGGATCATAGCTCTTGCTCTTGGTCTGGACGAGAACTTCTTTGACAAGCCAGAAATGCTTGGCAAGCCTATTGCAACGTTGCGGCTACTGCATTATGATGGTCAAATTTCAGTCTAAAGTTTCAACTTTCTTTAACGAGATATCAGTTATAAAGTTCATGTGTTAATTTGATTTCTTTATGGCGCAGGGCAAACTTCTGATCCTTCAAAGGGACTATTTGGAGCTGGTGCTCATTCTGACTATGGCTTGATAACCCTCTTGGCTACGGATGACGTCTTAGGTCTCCAAGTAAGTAGATATAATTTGCCTGTATAATTTCCATGGTTCGGTCGTTTGTTGGATTGTTTATTATATATTTGTTGCAGATATGCAAGGACAAGGATGCTAACCCTCAAATATGGCAATATGTAGCACCATTAAAAGGGTTAGTAACTGGACCTTCCTTCCCTCTTGGATGTCAAAAAACTAGAGGGAAAAAAAATTCAAGAGTGATGACTTTTTGTTTGTGGTGTGCTGGTGTTTACTTGTAACAGAGCATTTATTGTGAACCTTGGTGATATGTTGGAGCGCTGGAGCAACTGCATTTTCAAGTAATGTTCTTTATAGTTCAACATGCAATCTTCTTAGGTGAATTATGGCTTCATACAATTTATTTATTTATTTATTTACTTATTTCCTTATTAGGTCCACATTGCACAGAGTCCTGGGAAATGGTCAAGACAGATATTCTGTAAGACTTGTTTTCTTTTGCATCTCTATTTGTGTATATGTGTGGATATGTATGTTCACCACCCCAAGCTCTAAATTCACACCCTAACATAAATCATCTTGGCAAGTGATTCATAACTGATCTTACCACTAAACCCATTAAAATCATTTGAACGAATTGCTTTCAAAATTCCTTCCAGAATGATGATGGAGGATTTTGTTCTTTTTTCTCGAAAGAACTTGTCCAAACAAATATGATCAATTCCTATGGATGTTTATCAAGCCATTTATTAAAGACAATTCCAAATCCATTTATATTTGTGTGTCTTCCTGCTTTTGCATGATATGTATCATACATGACATCAATTAATGGCTTTATCAGAGTTTTATATGTTGTTTCCTCTTTGCAGATTGCATATTTCGTGGAACCTAGTCATGAATGTCTTGTTGAGTGTTTGCCTACTTGCAAATCAGAAAAAGATCCTCCAAAGTAAGTATTCTTCTAAAAAAATTCTCATAATCCGCATGATAAGTAGCTATAGCCATTTTAATACTAGTAAACTAGCAACTATACAATTAGTCAAATGACTTAATTAGGATGCTTTGATATTGTGCCTCATTACAACTTTTTGGGAGATTGTGCATCAAATAAGATAACAAATGAGTGATACATTGCAATAATGTTGCATTATGATACTTATGAAAAATGAATTAAATGTGTCTATTCTACATACTCTTTTTTATTAGGACTTTTCGGTGGTATCATTCTACTTCAGAATTTGTAATCTATTGATGTCTGTTATAACATTGGTCAGGTTTCCTCCAATCTTATGTGGGGCTTACCTTAGCCAACGCTACAAGGATACACATGTTGACCTAAGCACATACAAGAAACATGAAACACAATGAATTCTCTCGTAATAAATGATTGGTGATGAATCCCGCAAGAGGCAGCTAACAATAAATGGTTCTACCATGTCGAGTAAACATAACCCGCTTGGTATTGTTTTTTGAGAGTTTTTTGAAATGTTTTGGCACGTTTTTTAGGCAAAAACACACGCAGAGAGGTCTCATTTGTACGGAAATGAGATTGTATCTGTTTTCATCCCTTTCCTTGGGAATGGAATGACATTTTTCAATAATTCATGTGGTTCTTATTCTATAGCTCGCTGACCCAATTTTTTCTATCCCTAATTTGTACATATATTTTTTGCCATAGCTAGCCTACTTACGTAAAAGCAACAACTCAAGCAATTAAGGTGAATGTCCCTTGGCTACAGCCTCTAATTTTGATGCGGAATGCAACTATTTTGTGCTTTCTTATGGTCATTCTTAGACAATTTAGGAGCATGTAATAGCCCTTTTGAACATTGGCTTGGGTTAATGTTAATTTTTGTTTGGATATTCAGTATGTTGAATTGGAAACTTATTATTTTATGTTATGTGTAGGTTTTTTTTTTCTTTTTAAGGGAATGTTTGGTGGTTAGGATAACAAACTTGTTATCTACGTTCAATAAATAGATATATTATTTGTGTATTGTGAAATGAAGAGAAAATAGAGTGCAGAAGAGAAAAAAAAAAAATCTGGTGCAAAGCGTGGGTAAAAGAGGGATCAAACTACTACAGAAAAAAAAGTTCGAAAAAGGCAAACAGAAGATTTAAGAAGATAATCATTAGAAAGAATAAAAAAAAATGCAAAATATATTTGAGAAAGCATGCGTAGATTTAGTTGCTAGAACTTCTTTTTAATTATTTAGAGGGCTAGAAAATTTTTCTTAACTATTTAAAAGTATTATACATTTTAAAAACTTCAATGATTAAGTAGACATTGTTATAAATCTAGGAAAGGATAATACATAATTCTGTCCGTCAGATCTAATAAAAAAGCATTAATACAAAAATATGTACAACAAATAATTTTTTATACAAATCTAATGGCTAAATAATGATTAATAGGTCATTTTTATTAGGTTTATGGTAGAAAATTGAAAAAAAAAAAAAAAGTGTCAGTGCTTCTCTAGCTTGGAAAATCAGGTGATGGCACCTTCGAAGTCAAGTTCAACGTTTGCTTTCAATCCACCCAATTAACGGATTGGATTCGATTTTCATAATGATTTTTCCAGACTTTTCAAAGTATTAATAATTTTTCCACCCAAGTCATCATTGAGTCTAAAGAAAATGAATAATTAATGTCCAATAATTTTCCACCTTATCGAGTGTGAATTCTTAGCACTTAACTATAAAAAGCTGTTTCGTCCATGCGGAAAAATAAGAGGAAAATTAATTGGATCACTTTTGCTAATAAAAGTTTACAGTAATTTACTAGTAGTATTATTTTAAAAAAAAATATGATTTTTACTAGATATTACATTGAAAAAAAAACAAAATCATACCAAGGTTCAAAAAAAGTATCGTATTTAATATATTTTTTGTTGATACGATTTTAATCAAATTAGTATCCATATGAAGCCTTATCATTTAAAGTAATATTTCTTTCAATTTAAAAGATTTTCTTTTCCATGCAGGTGCTTTTGTTACTGATATCATTCGTCTTTGTTCATTGTTTTAGTGGTGGCAAACGCTCGCATGTTGTTAGAGCTGACGACATACAACCCCACTTGCTTTGAAAATGATACTTGCCTTCTTTAACAAGTTACTTTTGACTTTGAACATCACCCCTTATTTTGATCCCACGCCCCTGTTTTTAAGGCTAAGATAAATATGTAGTTAGACGTATGCAACCAGCCAAGAAGATTGGACCACATTTGATGGGATTGAATTTCAAGTACAGAGACTCAAAAGGAAAAAGTTTGCTCGATACAGACAAAAAAACTCGTCCAAAGCTCACCTCAAAAACCCTTCTCAGCGTCAAGGCTTAGACAAAGGTCTTGCCCGACATCCAAACTCCTTTTGCCGTAAGCAATTAGAGGAGACATAATAAGTGCAATCAAAGAAGGGAATACCTCCTCCTTTATTACAGACATAATGCAACAAAACTAAAGAACAAACAGAAACAAAAACATCGAGGTAAATCCCAAACCAAGAATGGCCCATTGCCGCTGCCACTGCCTCTTTTAACTCCGCCTAATTGTGGGTGTGCCCGATTCCCAACGAGCCCTGCCTCCATCCAAAGCCCCATCCAGACCCAGGCTCAAATCTGGTAGTTTGGATCTCGTGCCGCTGCCCTTTTGCCCTTGCTGTCGCTGCCACTAGCTCGTCGTCGGTCTTTCCTTTTCCCCGTTGGACCTTTCTCTTCCCGCCACTTACAGATCCAACAAATTTCAACATTTCCTGGTCTTCCTTGCATTGGCCACTGTCGGACTTTGCCCACCGACGCCTCCCCCACCCACTTGCTTTGAAAATGATATTTGCCTTCTTCAAAAAGTTACTTTTGACATTGAACATTACCCCTTATTTTGATCCCATGCCTTTTTTTTTTGAAGTGGAAACTTTCATTAAGACCAAGATAAATGTATAGTCAGATGTATGCAACCAGCTAGGAAGATTGGACCCCGATAAGATAGGAATTGAATTTCAAGTATACAGACTGAAAAGAGAAAAGCCTGCTCAATACAGACAAAAAAGCTTGTCTATAGCTCACTTCGAAAGCCCTTCTCAACGAGGGTACATATAACAAGGCTTAAACTAAGGTCTAGCTCGATATCTAAAGTCCTTCCGCCTTAAGTAGATAGAGGAGACATACTAAGTACAATCGAAGTAGGGAATTCCTCCACCTTTATTACCAACATAACGTAACAAAACCAAAAAACAAACAGAAACAAAAACATCGAGGTAAATCTCGGACCAAGAATGGTCCACTTCGGCTGCTGCCACCGCCGCTTTTAGCTCCACCCAATTGTGGGTGTGCCCTATTCCCAACGAGCCCTGCCCCATCCAACCCGGGCTCAAATTCGATAGTCCAGATCTCGTGTCGCTGCCTTTTTGCCCTTGGACACACCTTCGCTAGGTCGCCATCGGCCTTTCCTTCTCCCCAGTGGACCTCTCTCTTCCAGCCACAGACAGATCGATCAACAAATCTGGTAGATTTTGATGTTTTCTGGTCTTCCCTGCATTGGTTGCTACTGGACTTAGCCCACCAACGTCGGCCCAAAAAATCACCTCCTCCTCACCTGCATTGGGTTTATGATTTGATTTTTTTACCTTGTTTCATTTAACCAAATCCTAACACATCTCTCTCTCTCCTTTATCTCTCTAACTTCGCCCCTTTCTCTCCCGTTTTTCCCCTTTCCCTCCACCCATCTCTCTCTCCTCTATCTACACTCCCTCCATCTGATCTCTCTCTCCCCTCCTCCTCCTCTTCCTCTTGCTCCTCTTCTTCTTCTTCTTCTTTCTCCGGGTGGCGACTTCGATGGCAGCGGGGACAATGGCGACTACCACCGGAGTTGCGGTGCTTCTGTACTTTCTGAGTCGGAGGCTGTCGACGAAGGGAGAGGAAGAGGACGATTAGAGTGGAGGCTTCAACTCCTCAAGATCGATCAGATTGGTGAGGAAGAGGCTCTCATGGCGGCCGGATCGGAGATGCTGAGGCTGTCAACTTCTCACCAACGAAGGATAAGATCGGGCACTCCACCGTGTCCTGCGGTCTCGCGCCGCCGCTCTAGGGTCGAGTCAAAGGCACGGGTCCCATTGGTCCAAGTCGACACCCGCGCCGGCGGCTGGAATATTGCTTTCTCTGTTCCAGATGTGGAGCCATGCCGATAACGACTTCGTCCTTTTTCACGATCTGATTGTTGTATGTTTTTTAATTTTGTCGTTTTTTGTGTTGATCTGATTGTTGTTCCAGATCTGTGATGCTTCCCTTATTTGTTTAATTTAAGTCAAGGTTTGTATATCTATATTTCGTGAACATTAGCATGTTGTGCGATTTTTAGAGATGATTTGTGCGAAGTTTGTAGATCTGTTTTCTTTTTGTTTCTTTCTTTTTCTTTTTTTTTTTGTAATGGTTATTTAAGAGTTCCAGTAAGTTTCGAGATAAAACGCGATGCGTTTTACGTAGAAACCTAACAGGACCCACCAAGTTCTAACTAGTTTGGGGATAGAACCCGGTGAGTTCTTAGATAGAATTTGGTCGGTTAAAAAAATTAAGTTGGAATCTTATAGTTTTTAAGTTAAAATTTAGCATGTTATAACCTGACACTTATGTCAGCAACCGACACTTTTTTGTTTAAAAAAAAATATGTTAAAATTTATTTGGAACTTGAAAAGTTACAATTTGACACCGACTTCAGCGAACGGAGACAGGTTTCAATAGATTTTACGACGAAACTTGACAAGTTTTGAGATAGAACTTAGGAGGTTTCATTTTGACACTCTGTATAAATGAGTGAGAGAAAATGCAACTTGATGTTTTAATAAATCTCTAATTTTTAATAACGAGATCATTTTAATAAATGTTTTATTGGAGATAATTTTTAATAAGATGGTGCATTTAGGACTTGTAAGTTGCTATAATTTCAAATTACGGTTACCAACACAAATAAACCTTAAATTTTGGGGTCTTTCATAATTTGTTCTCTAAATTTTAAAAATTATTATTTTATTTTATAAATTTTTAAAGTTCTTCATTTTACCTTTTGAATCATTGAGTTTTTTTAAAATAGATAAAATTAAGCCTAATAATTCATAAATGGATCACTTAAAAAGATAAATATAAGATTCTATCACTGTCAACTGAGCTTAATTTTATTCTATTAAAACATAGAATTAAAAGTTCAAGGGGCAAAATAAAAAGCTTTAAAAGTTCAAAGATAAAATGATTATTTTTAAAATTAAAGAAATAAAGTAAAAAATTTTGAAAGTTCAAAAGATTAAATGATGATTTTTAAAGATTCGAGGCCGGTGTTAATAAACCTTCATCTCTTTATAACTAGTACGAGTCCAAATAAAAGAAAACAAGAAAAATCAGCGGTGACTGGCAAGAGACTTGAGAAAGATGATAACTTGCGACGTTTATTAATTAGAACTAGTAAACACAGCACTTAAACTATACAATAACACCCTCATTATGGACCAGACACATGACGCATTACACAAGTGATTACCGCCACAAGTATCGCCAAATGTTCTGTTCTTAGATGAAGAGATCACAGAAATTATGACACACACCGCCATGACGATAGCAAGAAACTGGTAAACAAATGCTACATAAAGGCTTTTTACCGGTAGCAGCGATAGTTAGGAGTGTACATGCAACTCTCAGCATACTTCACAAGGTTCTCGGGACGAGGGAGACGAGTAGCCAAACCTTTACAAGAGGAAAAAAATGTATTTAAGTTAAGATGGATAGACTTTAATACATACATCTCAAACAATAGATGACAGAAGAAAACAATCCCAGTCGTAAAAAAAAAAAAAGAAGAAATGGCAAAAGTTATCAGTTCAGATTATTTATTTTCATCATCCAACGATTGAGATAGCCAATAGGACTACACGGTGGGATGTACTATAGCCTCTTTTTTTTCCCCTTTTATGGAGTGAGTAGCCACAATGCGTGGAACAAAGGGAAAACTTACCCAGTTCATATGCCTTAGCGGCAACATTAGCAGCAATGTTGGCAGAAATTTTTCTGATGTTAGAAAATGGTGGGTAGATCAGTCCCTTTTTATAATCCTCCTCTGTGACCTGGTTTGCCAAGGCCTCAGCTGTTGGGGGGAAAATACGATAACAAGAAGGTTTAAATTGTAGTTCAAACCCGTGGAATAAATGGAAACAAAATTTAGACGGTTGAAAAGGAGAAACAATTAGAAACTTGAACATATCAAGTTATAAATTCAGTAAAGAAAACAGGAGGGCACTTCACTTTATCCCCCTTTTTTTATTGAATAATCACCTCACTTTATTCTAACTGCATATAATTTTGAGAAGCTGTTTTACTTACAGGCTGCTAGAAGCATGTCATCATGCACACGGATTGCTCCAGAGATGACTAACCCCAAACCGAATCCAGGGAAAATGTAAGCATTGTTGGCCTGAATTGAGAAGAAAAACACGAAGCTTAGCTAGACACTTTTGTGTTGAAGCCTAATTTTGATGAAGGATATGATATTAAGACACTTTTGGTCAACCTGTCCAGAATTGTAAACTTTTCCGTTGTACTCAATAGGATCAAATGGACTTCCACTTGCGAAAATTGCACGACCCTTAAAGCGATAAAAGGAACAAAAGAAATGTTAGTTTTACATTCTCGTTTCGACACTAAAATATTTAACTGAACAATGATGAGTACAAGTAAATATTAGTTACCTCACTCCAAGTGTAAGCTTCTTCTGCTGTGCATTCTGACTGCGAAGTTGGGTTTGAAAGAGCCAAGATGAGAGGTTTCTGCACATCGTTCATGTACAAAAAATGTCAACAAAGGAAGGGTAAAATCCAGCTAAATGTGAGGGGAAAGAAGAGAGAGAAACAGAGGAGGAGAAGGATATACCTCATTGAGGGAGGCAACGGCTTCAATCACTTCCTTCGTAAACGTTCTTCCTACCCCAGATGATCCAATGAGAACTGTCGGTTTAATAGCCTAAAGTAGTGTGGAACCAATATAAAAAAGTGAAAAACATTTTAAAGTTCAACTGATTAGAATTCAATTGAAGAAACATATGACATATACCTTGACTGCAGATAGGAGGTCCTTGACAGCTTCATGTTCATGAGCCCAAGGCTTCTTAAAGTGTTGAAGTGATTCTTTGCGAGAGCTCACAATCAATCCCTGCATAATTAGTTGCACCAATTATATCAAGTGTGACAAGACTAACAAAAAAAAAAAGTATAAATGAATCTCACGGAAGAAAACTTTTGTTTAGCTTTATACTACCTTTGAATCCACAAGCCAGATTTTCTTACGAGTCTCTTCCAAAGGAGCTTTTGTCTACAAATAAAATGAAACTAAATGAATAATCATGACCTATACTATGAAACAATAACATTAAGATAATGAGAGCATGTGTGAAAGTACCTGCTTTGATATCTCAAGAGCTATTAGCTCTGCTATCCCAGTCCCTGCCTACAATCATGAAGGCCCAAATAAAATGAGTTTTATCTCTCAAAGTGCACAAAACAGAAACATCCGAGAGAAGATTTTTCTATTTTCTGTTTTATTTTTTTATCCCAGTTAACATTTTTCCTCAAAACGCAACAGAAAATAAAAGCAGTAATGTAAGAGACTAAAAGGAAAAATGTGTTTCTTTCATGAAATGGCAACATATTACACTTTTCTCTACAAGTTTATGTTTGCAAGAACAAAAATTTATGCTCGGCCTAGGAATCATTGACAAAGGGAAGGAAGATATGATAAAGGAGCTTACTTCACCAGCACCAAGGAACAAGAATGTGTGATCAGCCAAGGAACCGCTGATCAACTTCAATGCTGCAACAACTCCTGCAAGAACAACAGATGCTGTGCCCTGCACCAAAAGGAATTTAATGGTTCAGATTTGTAGGTTCAAGAATATTCCTCACAAGTACAAAAGTGATAAACAACATATATCGTGCCTGAATATCATCGTTGAAGACGAGATGAGTGGTCCCATATTTTGCTAGCAGCTCAAATGCATTGTGATTTGCAAAATCTTCGAACTGAAAACATCGATGCAACAGAAGCCAAAGGGCTTAAAAGAACTAATGATTGATCTCATACTTCTGAAACTTTATGAATTAAGGATGTAATTTTAACACAAATGTAACCTGTATAAGAACTTTTTCCCCGTAGTTCTGCTTGACAGCAGTCATGAACTCATGCAAAAGATCAGCATATTCCTGGAGATAATAAAACTTACTCAAGATTGATGCAAATCACCATTTGTAAGTCAAGATTATGCATCTAAACTTTAGCAAGATAAAACAGAAGCTATTTGACCTGCCCAGTTGCTCTCTTTTGTCTAAGTCCGATGTAGAACTCATCATTCAACAACTGCTCGTTGTTTGTCCCCACATCGATTGTTATAGGCAAGCACTACAAAAAGAAAAGAAAAAGAAAAGGAAATTCTTGACAAGGTTGGAAATTGGATGCTTCAACTCTGTTGCCAAATTCTGAATATCAAACTTTTCTCATGTCAAAAATGACTATAAGCCTGTAATGTAAATAAAGTGAAAGAAAAAGAGCAAGAATTGAAAACACTTATTCTAAAACTGCTTACAGATGAAGGACGAAGACCTCCAAGTGCGGTATACAAAGCTAGTTTCCCTACAGGAATTCCCATACCCTGTAAAACATTTAAAATCATGATATTTCACAACTGCATAATGTGCCCAAGAGTTAAAATATTTAACAATTCAAAGGAAATCAGATCATTTGAACAAATTACCTGGCAACCAAGGTCCCCAAGTCCCAAAATACGCTCACCATCAGTCACAACAATAACTTGAATACTCCTTTCCGGCCAATTCTTAAGAACCTCCAGAATTTTGCCTCTTCAAAGGTTAAACACTTCTTTTTTAAGTCAAGTTACTTATAAATCATGTAAATTTAAGCATAAAGCAAATATACTTACTTCTCATTCAAACTGATGTAAAGACCCTGAGGACGCTTGAATATGCTGCCATATTTCTGGCAAGCCTCGCCAACAGTTGGAGTGTAAACAACTGGAAGCAACTCCTCAACATTGTCAACAAGAAGTTTGTAGAATAGCCTTTGATTTCTCTCCTGCAAATAGTTTGAAAGTATCGGATCATGTCAAAAAGTTTTCAAATACCGCAGGAGTAACGATACGTACCAACACTGCTTTTGGTACAGATTACGTGTCAGCCCCGAGACTGACAAATCCTAACACTGAGGTGCTTACAATTAGATATCCTAATCCTTTCCTTTTGAGAGCAATAAAATCGAAGAAAGAAAGAATATGAGATTTTTAGTCGTAAGTGTGAAACCCCTATATAGCCATATTAAAATGATACAAGGGTGATCCACGTGCTAACTCTGCATCAGGGCTAAAGTTAGGTTCCAGATGCTCAACATTAGAGCCACACGGTTTTACGCGGCAATTCTATGGGGCTAAAAAATCTAATGGTGAGTGATTACTTAAAAATTTTTCATTCTAAATACCACATTCGACAACTTCAAACAAATCAATTTAGAGGGAACGTTACCTGAAGCTCCATCATAGCAATGTACTTTTGCAAAGGTACTTGGTATTGTCGGATACTGTTCATCAACTTCCTCTCCTGATTTAGTTAATTTGAAAAAGAAGGAAAAAATATGGTCAACTAGAGTCAACAGTGATACTTGCGAAAGTCAACTGCCATGAAAAGGCATGAATTATGAGCTTTGTGTCATAAAAACAAACCTGAAGTTGCTGAGACACAACAGCCGGAGGAAGAAGACCGCGCAAGTAATGGGAGTCTCTCTCTTGCCGAGTGAATGCGAGTCCTTTGTTGTATTGAGGATCTCTCAGCAAAGAATATCCACTGCCCACATTCCCAAATTGTAAATATGTATGCTAGAATCTCAGAATGCTTACACATTAGATAATTGATTTGATTTTTTTTCCTTTATTTTTGCAGTACTTTACTATGAGCACATTTCATTGACCAGATTAGTGAGATTAAAATAAGTGGGGCCTAAGAATATGAAGCCAACCCAGATCAAAATGCATCATCGGAGAACTTTATTGCTGAAAATGCCCCAAAGTTAAGATTATTAAATTAAGCTGAAAATCATGTGACAGAAAACTTTATGCAGGGGAAAACACAGCAGCTTATGATTCTCATAAAGCTCAATTAAAATAATAACCAAAAAAAATCACTTTGAACGAAGATGCTTATAAATCCAAATCTGTGTAACCAGCTTCTTCAATGTAACTATTTTTCCCAGAAACCGAACTTAAAACAGGGGGAAAAAAAGGAGCCTAAACCAGGAATTAAAAAAAATAGTCCATTTTTTAAACCATTAAATCTGTATCAGGCTTTCTTAATTTTGCAAATTTTAAAATTTTAACGTGATTTTACCAGATCCAAGTTATCCAACGTATGCTACTATCTTAAACCCAAATACATATATATATATATATATATATATATATGTCAGAGAGTGTTTCAAGTAACTAGCACTAAAAGCCACTAAAACCCAGTCCTAAAAGCTTAATCAAACACAAAACAGAAGTCAAGTAGTACTTGATCAGACACAAAATTTGAACTTAAAAGCCAAGTTATGTTCAAAGTACTCATGTTGATAGTTTTACCTGGCGACTGAGAAAGTCCAAGGGGTGACGAGTTGATCCTCGGTGGCACGATCCTCGCCGTACACGTCCTCAACGCCGCCACCGACGGTGGATTTCGGGTCCATGTCAAGCACCGAAGCTCCATCTCTGATATCCTTCAAAGTGCTCTCCATATTTCTCTCTCAATCTGATCACTTTCACTTCTTCTCTCTTCTCCCTTCTCTGTTTCTCTCTCTAGAACACAACACCAAAACAAGTAGGAGAGATTAAACAAAACTGCTATGCTAGTGAGCAGCATATGCATACATGACACTATATAGAGAGGTCAATGACTTATCCTTCGTGATAATTCATGCTCATCGGTCGAAAAAATCAAGATTTATTTCAATTATAACCCCAAAAGATAGCATTTATCTCATTTTGCTCCCTGCAACTTAAGTTACTACAAAGTTCTCTTTAGATTTGTATTTATCATATTAATGATGAAGCTAAAAGTTTTAGTTCACAATGTAAAAGTTACTGATAATTTTTATTGTATAAATACACAGTTATATATTTTAATTAGTATGTAAAAACACAAATCATAATTTTTTTAAAAATAAGAGCACAAAGTCATATTTTAATTTTTTTAATGGGTATACACATAAATTTTCATGTAAAAAAAGTACAATCAAAATTTTTAAAAAAATTTTAGGCAACTTTTACCTCACCCTCTGATATTGCCTTTTGTCAAGAAATCATGTGACCTGCACAAAAATGGACATTTTATTTATAGAAGTACCAACATTACAACTTAAAATATGTGGGGCTTGTTATCCTTTTATTTTTTAGATTAGTTCTGTACTGAATCATAGACTAGTATGGAATAAAATCCATTCAATTACAATATTTTCACGTATATTGTATAGGTGAAATTCATCTAGTGGCTAGTTGTGATATTGTATTGGGATATTATCTGTTAAGGTCACCAATTGCGGCAATTGCTTAGGATATACGATGAATATAGTAGAGAGAGAGAGAGAGAGAGAGAGAGAAGGTGTCAGGTTTGTGATGGCAGCGAGTGTCCTGTTCTCACCTGGGCTTTTCAAAAAATAGAGTTGCACATGTCTCCCCCTTACAAAGGTCTAATATTTGCCACTTATATTGCCATGACATGTGTTAGAAAATGTTTGTAATTTCTTTTTTTTTTCTGTTATTATTGTTATTATTATTATTATTATTGTTGTTGTTGTAATTTGTTTTGAATGAATGAAAAACGTTGATCAGCAAGATTGAAAATCGAGATCTCATTGAGAGGCAAAAAGGAAAAAAGAAAAAAAACACGAATGTTATTTTAAAAATACTCCTTTTGCACCATGTTTTGATATGTCCTCTCAATTTTTAAAACAAATCATTTCGTCCCTAAATTTTGTGTCATAGTTTAAGACAGTGTTTACCTCTATAAGACTCATAAAATGATGACATTAATGCAACTTATAATTTTATAAATACTCCCAAATGATTGTTACAATGTTAATTTTTGTTCTGAATTATTATTTTGAGTAAACTTGTCTCCTGATTTCTCAAAAGATTAAGAAGCAAGTTAGCACAAAATAATAGTTGATAGGACATTTATGAAATAATTTCGTACATGACTGTTTTGAATCATTTTATATAATTTAGGGGGCAAAATAAACCCTCTTTCAAATTCAAGGACATATTAAAACAAGATACAAAGTTTAGGAACATTATGAAATTAATAAAAAAAAAATGGACATCATGACAAGAAACCTCGTAAATGAAGATGTCATGAAAATAATAGAATATGTAATAACTCTATAAACTAATTATTAGTACATATAATTTTAAATCTTTAAATTATATTTATTTAAAAAAAATTAGAACATTATTGCATTCGCACCTTTTTTCCAACATTACCAAGGGGGGAAGTTTGAGATTTCAACTCAAGCCAAAAAAAGGAGGATTTTACTGTGTGAATGGCTCTTTTTAGGGGGAAGCAGAGCGATTTGGAAGTCTTTGCCTTTTGTCGTAGTCAGGCCCACCAAATGGATAATGGGGGGGTCTGGGAATATTTGGGTGGATATGCTGCTTCAGTTACTCCAATAATGTGCAAAGGATAATAAGAGAGCCACCTTTAATTTGCTGTCTTTTTTCTTTTCTTTACTTTATTGGTGATAAAAACCAGTGAACTTTTTAATTAAATCAATACAAAAGGGATGCACTTAAATTAGCTTTGATAGGTGCTTAAAAAAAGGAAAAAACTTTAAATGGTACTCTCTTTTTTGTTTTTTGTTTTTTTTTTTTTTTCATTTTCCTTAATGATCTGTGATGTTCTTGGTATGCAAGTATATATGTATAGAGTAGACAATAATTTTATACAAATGTGTGGAAATAATGGTTCAAGCTTGTCTACAAGTTTATGCAAATGTATGGAAATAACGGTATAAATTTGTCTATAAGATTATGTAAATGTGTGAAAATGATGGTATAAGTTTATCTTACTATAGTAATTATGAAAATATTTTCTCCGCGAGCACTAATGAATACGATTTCTTATATATAGGAAAGCAAAACCCCACATATTGAAAAGTGAGTTCAAATTTATCGTAATAATTTAAATTTTGTAAGAAAAAACACTGTAATAAACTTGATTTGAACTAAGATTTTTAGTGCAAATCATTGTTCTCAAACACACTAATATATCTAAAAGAAATGTAAGAGAGTCGAACTCGGTTTGCTTGTCTATATTTATGTGGTTTTTAAATTTAAGCAACGGGACAGCATTTGGTAAATTTTATTTTTAAAAAAATTATATTTTTTAAAATGTCAAATAATTGCACTTTTGGTTTTTGCCTTACCTCTACTAGGGTTTCACACTTTCTTTTTGGTGTGCCGTCCCAACTATGGGATCTATCCAGCATCCCTTGAGCTAGTCGTTAGACTCCTAGCACCACGGGAGAGTGATAAAGTGAAGCGACGCTAGCTATTCAGGGGAGGCGCTTTGGCAGCTTGGAAAGTGTTTGGGAGGTTTGGCTCCATCGGGGATTGGGAGGCTAGTTCCTGTCACCCTCAGACGCCAACTGACCCTCAGGCTTTAGTGGTTTGATTGTGTATCGGTAAGAGAGGTCGGAGGGGACGGATGGGGTTTTTTCTCTTCAGGGTTTGGAGATGTGCTGCTTGGCATCCGTACTTCGTTGTGGCCATAGGGCTTCGGACAGTGGCGAACACGTGGTTGCAACACCCTTTCAAATATGTAGAGACAAACGACGATGGGTGTTCCTCACTCGGCTTCAGGCCCGTATCCTTTATGGTCTTTTTTCGACTCAATGGCAATTCCGCTACCTTCTCTCTTGCTTAACGGACATTGGCTTGACACTGGTGGTTTCATCGATTTCATTTGGGTTCTACCCATTTTGTTTTATTTCTATGTTTGTTGAAAAACAATGATGTTTGCACCAGTTAGGTTTAGAGTGTTTGTGTTGTTTCGTTTACTTTTTGTTGTAGTAATAGAGGTGGTTTTTCTCATTTTTTGGTGATATTTTTGTGTCTAATCCTCAAGTAATTATCATTTACTGTGTTATGGTTGGCCTCTATACTTTTAGTCTTTAGATGTTGATCGATCGAAGTTGTCTATGTCTATAAAAGTGTATTTGAAAGAGTCATTTATATATTTAATTTGTAGTGTTCCTTTTTATTGGAACTCAATACATATATTATTCACTTTAGCGTTTCAATTAAACCCATTGGTCGTTTCAGTTTAGTGTTGGGGCTGAGTTGTTAATTGTACGGTGATCTTTTGTGCTTGGATTGGTATTTGTAATATTCTAAGTTAGAATGCAATACTATTTTCAAAAAAATAAAAAATAAAAATAAAAAAAAGATCGACACGCAAATACTAGGCCCCGCTTGCTTAGGCGTCCGACAGAAACAGCAGCCACTCAATATGCGCTCTGAGCAGCGTTTTCAGATATTTTTGTACCACTCACCGCTTTACCCAACTCAACTCGGAAACTTCTTTTTAGGAAATTTCTTGTTAACCCCTTGGGAGACGCAAGAAAGTTGCGATCCAATCATCCAAATCTATATTTTATTGCATAACAACTTAGATTTAAGACAAGTAACAGTTATATGACTTAGACTTTTTTTTTTTCATTTTATGCCCTACATTTTAAACTTATTGAAAAATAATACCTTATATGATTATTCGTATAAAGATGTGATTTAAATAATTCTTTAAGAGCATTCTTTAAATAACATATCTTTTATAAAGACGTGATGTTAATCTTCTGAAAAAAAACGACGTAATGGAATAATTTTCAAACATTTATTGGTTAGGAGAAAACAATTTAGATAGAGACAAGAGAGCCTTTTTTTAATAGGAACTAAAGTATTTGTTAGATACAATCTATGGTGGAAGAAATCCAACCATACAATGTATTTTTTGTACCAAAAAAAATGATTTATCAAAAAACCTGAAAGATGAAAAAAGACGTAAAATTAGACCATCTAAAGGTTATTTTAACAGTTAATTTAACTTTTATTACTAATTTTTTGAAAGTTATATATAAAGATGCCTTTTGAAGTGATATGTTGAAGAGAGGTATATTGAAATAGATGTAAGATAAGAATATAAATAAAATAAATAATTAAAAAATTCAACAGACTCACAATATGAGACTTGTTGATACTCTTTTAATAAGAGATTATTTGAAAATCTTATAAAAGGAGATTTAAGATCAATAGTCATAACCATTCACTATGAATAGTCATATATAAATTAATTATCTTAACATATATAATATAAAAAGATTTAAGAAAAGAAAAACAACAGCTAAGAAATAATACAGGGAAGATGAATAGAAAGTCAAATTGAAGGCATAAAAAAGATTACCATTTGCCATCGTACTCAGATTTCAAAAAAGGAGTAAGTTTGATATTTACGTAAAAAGAAAAAGCACACCGTATATATTTAAAGAAAAATACTCAATATAAAAGTGGATTGAAACAAATAATATACAAATTTATTAAAACTTGATTCAACAAAGACCACATCTAGCTAAGTTAACAAACAACGAGTATTTACATGAGACGTGCATTAAAACAAAGAGAATACAAAGCATTATGCATAAAGAAGTCGAAAACCTGACAATATAAACCAGTAAACGGAAATAAAAGCAATTTAAGAAGAAAGCAGATATAATATATATATATATATATATATCAAAAATCCATGTTTCGAACCAAACAAACAGAATATAATAGTACAGAAAAGATAGACATAACCAAAAAAAAGATTAGGCAATTTTTATGGTAGAGAAATCCTAAAACTAAGGAATTTTTATGGTGGAGAAGGTAATTTTGCTTTATTAACAGAGCATAAGTGTTTTAGCCATCAGATCAACTTTTTGACGGTTTAATCTGCGACTGGAAATAGTTTTGTATTTCGCGTTGGAAATTTTTAACGTAACAATCGTAGATCAGGCTATAAAATCTAAATCCGACAGCTAACACACAATGCTTCATCGATAAAGTAAAATTGTCTTCTCCACCCTAAGAAGTCCCAATTAATAGGAGAAAAAAAAATTAAAATCTTGTTGAAAAAGCAAACTACAGTTGAAAAGAACATGTTATTAAAGAGACTAAGAATGAGCCTTCTATATTATTGATAAAAGCATGTTCAGTATGTCAGATTTATGCAATGCAGATTTACATGCCAATCACACAGAAGCATCATAGAAGATCACGTCAGTGAAATTCAAACTCCCGTTGATATGAAATAAAAAAAGCATGTTTACCATTCCACAAACAGTGCATAAAAAAAAAAAAACAGAGATGACGTAGAAGTTAATTTATGAAACCGTTTCCACTCCACCAAGAAGAAGATAGAAGATAGGGATTTGAGAGATTGTTTGTTGAAGAGATCCAGGAATTTTGTCCCGTTTGAGACGAGAGGAATTTAAAAGAAGGAATATTTACACAACAAATATATATAGGGATCTTGACGTTTCATTTTACTTCTCGTCACACTTCTTTTAAGTAAATTTTTTTTATTTTTAAATTATACAATAATAAAATTACTTTTAAGAACAAAAAATATATACTTTTTTTTTTTTTGGGTGATGATATCACAACCTGCAGGTATTTGGCTCCGATACCATAAGAATTTGAGGGAAAAATTTAATGCTTGATTGTAAAAATATATTTTTAAAAAATACTTATTGCACATCCCACCATAACAACAAAACAATATTTATTCCATTCTAAAAATTATTGTGTCCAAGTTTTTTAAAGGAATTGACATGAACTCTGAAAACTATAAAAAAAAAAAAAAATTCAGTTTTGTTAAACTTTTGGTAGCAAATATCATAAATACTTACCTTTAAAAAAATATCATAAATACAATATCAATTATCATATATCAATTAGCTGTTCAAATTACAAATTGTGTAATTAAAAATACCCTCAATTTGACCTAGGCTCTTTTCTCCTCTTTCTCTCTGTCTCCAGCGACAAGCGACCTTCAACCTCCTTTCAACAGATCAGCCGTAACAACGTCGGCGAAGAGCAATGTTTGATCTCCTTTGGGCAGATCAGTTGCAACGATGACAACTTAGAAGGTGACGCAAGGCTCGGGCACAAACATCGATGCAAGGCTCTGACAAACAATGTATTTTTTCAGTTTTGATCCCTCTATGACTTGAGTGTTAAATATTTAACGAAATATTCTTAAAGTGTTTTATTTTGGTCCATAATTTATTACTTTGTTTCACTTTATATCCTTAATTTATTACTTTGTTTTTTTTTTTATCAAAAAACCTAAAATGAGGAACTAAATGCAAGGTTTTTGATTCATGTAAATAAAATAGAAAACAATTTATCATATTATTTTTTAAATGAGCTTTAATTTTTTAACAAAAAGCTAAAGTTGAATACTTATATACTGGTATTAAAAATTCAACTTATTTTTTAAAATTAAAAGTCATCTTACTAACAATTTAATAAAATTGTTTTTTTGTTGGGGTTTGGTAGATCAACAGAGTGTGACTTGTCGGGGTAGCACACTTGTTGGTCTTCAATTTGTTGAGGTTGATGTTGATATGGCTGGAGCAACAAAAAATTCTATATGAGGTAACTTCAATAGGACCTCCAACAGGTGGTAGGGATGGTTAGGCCCTGAATGAACTGAAGAAAGCAGTACGTTGCCAAACAACCGAGAATAACTACAACAAAACGAAGAAAACACAAAGAAATATAGTAATAAAGGAACTAACGTAAGCAATAACAGTGGAAGGAGTAGTCAATGATTAATGAAGGACTAGGTTCAGAGGACAGAGACAAAGCTATCTCCATCAAGGCCAGAAGTAAAGCTGCCTCTGTTGTCGGATCTAGGCTATTTTTCGTGGATTGGAGAAAAGAGAGCTAATACGCAAAGTTCTAGAGTTCTTTGGGTTTTATAAAAAATGTGCTCTGGAGTGAACGCAGGTTGCCTCCATTGTTAGGCTCAGATCATTGGAATGAGGGAACTTAGGATTCAAAAGATCTTAACGCTAGTGAAGGACTATAGTGAAGTTCCTAAATATTTGATGACTCTTTCATAAAATTCAGAGAGGCTGAAGTGGGGTCAAAGGAGAGACCTAATCTCCAACAACGGAGACGAAGAACTTTTCTAGGAATGTTTTAAGCCCAAAGAGCACAAACTTAGAAGAAGAAGAAGAAAGTGGTTTCTGAAACTATCGAGAGTGAAAATGGTAAAAGCTTCATGGATATAAGTACCTCTGATGGATTTGTTCTGAGTAGGGAAGATGAGAGATATTTATAATGGAGATAGGAGACTTGCTATAAAGCTGGTCCCCCTGTGCTTCGACACCACATGTTGCACTTTGTTTCCCTCTAGAGCAAGCGACGTCAGACACTTTCGGAGGTAATTTTGGGTTGACCTAACATAGCATGCATTTATGGCTATTCTAAACTTAGACTTTCTTCTAGGTCTGATGCTCTTAAAGGGTTTAACCAAGTCTAAACATTTATTTCCAGAGACTTGACAAACATGTTATTTCCCTTCGGCGCAAGGTTTCTACATTTTTGCCAAATCTAACATGTCTAACACATCATCAAATTTCTTTCAAAATTTCGGGCGGGAATTTGTGATAGAGGTGCATGCACAACGCTTACCACAGTGGACTTACGACTTTTGACAAGAGTTATCTTGACACAGATGGTGCTCCTCTGGAGGGTGCATTGGATGCTTTGGAGGCGCATCTGCTGCTTCGTTGCTGGATTTTCCTTGGCATTTTTGCTACGAAAAGGTTTTCGGGCTTGGGTTTCAATTCCTTCGGTTGTGCTAAGGCAAAAATAAGGTTTTGGGTCATTTTTAAAGGCAAAAAGGAAGGCTTTTGAGGTTTTTTTTTTTTCCCTCCATCACCTATTTATTTTAGTTTTATTAACTTTAAAATCCCTCCAAGCTATCCTTCAAAAAAAAATCCCTCCATGTGAGACTTAAAATCGAATTGAACCAAAATAAATGAGGCCATTTGACTACTCATGGCCTGCTAAACCACGACCCATATTAGCTTCCCAACCATAGCTTAGGTCCATGAAGTGAGCCTGTTGACACTATAGGACGAGAATGCTGGCTTGGGCCGTCTGAAAGGCTTAGTACAAAATCTGCCATTAAAATTTTTTATTTTACATGCATCAAAAGCATTCTATTTATTTTTTCACTTTAGATTTTTCACTTTTAGTCCTTAATAACCCTTAGCTACAACAGAGAGATCAAAAGTAAATAAAGTAATAGATTAGGGACTAAAAAGGGGCATTTTAAAGTTTCTGTTAAATATTTAATGTCTGGCTAATAAAGAGACCTGTAAAACAAAGTAAAAGATTAAATACCAAAATGAGACTTCTTAAATGTTAGGAACTAAACTAAGACTAAGGGTAAACTTTAGGCATCATTTGTAAAATTAACCTAATTTTACTTAACCCCTCTAAAACTGATATTTTCCTCTATCCTTTTAGATTCCAATGTGAAAGAGCCTCTGCATAAAAACCAAACAAACACTACGAAAAAGAAGGGTGACCTTAACCACATGGGAAGACCCGCAGGCAACAAATTGGCAATTGCCGCGCGGAGGCCAGAGAGACCAAATCTGACGAGAGTTACCGCCAAATGGCTTTGTTTTAGGTTAGAAAATAAAAACGCGATTATTTCTGAAAAAATATATGGTTGTTCTTGCAAGACTATTGGGAATAAATGAGGAAAAAAAATGAAACGCTATTTGGTTATAATTCTCTCCAAAAAACCAGAAATGATTTTTTTTTTTTTAATTCCCATTTCGTTTCCTGATAATGATTCTCAATTGTGAATTGATGACCATTTTAAGAATTGAGAAATGAGCGGGCTCTTCATACAGTCTTTTTATTATGTTAAAATTATATTTTCCAAACCTTTTTTTGCTTCTCTCTACTCTACTGTGGTTTCAACCCGTGAAAGTCGTATTCCATTAGAACACCACATGGTTTGCATGGAATATAAATTTCCATGAGAACACATGGATCAATTTGGAGAATGTTATAACTACCACAATCACCTTATACATGCAACTGACATCTTACATGACATGTCTCTCTCATCAATACATATACATATACAAATACATATACATATACTCACACGTACAATATTGTGCGACAATAAGATAATTTGATTAGAGGACCTCGCGCAAAACAGATGGAAGACAAGTGAAGGCTTCTTCACCGACTTTTTTGGAGGCGTAGAACTTGTAAAGGGCAGGGACCCGCGACGCTCCAAGCAAAGCTACATAAACTAGAGTCACCTTTCCTCATTGCATAATCATAACACACATGGTATATGGCAAGGGCCTCCTTATATATAACAGTCCATATCCTTTGTCCTCCCTTCAAATTGCTCGGCGCCATAAAGTAGCTAAATGTACGAAAATAGTCAGCAGAGAGCAAGAATGTGAAAGGCAGAATTACTATTTACTGCTATTGTTCTTTTGTAATTCGAAGGTGAAACTGGAATTACCTTCCTATAATGTCTTTTGAGATCACTCGTCGCCCCGTTTTTTATATCGCGTTCCTCGATGTTCATAGAACTTGTCATTTTTTTCTTGTATTCTTCATAATGTTCATTCCATTTGTTTAAGCAGTCCTGAGGGACTTCAACGTCCAAAAAAGGCAGCTTCCAGATTTCTGGATGGCAGAAAATAACATTTTGTTCAAACTCTTTTACTAAAGACATTTGTCATAATTAGAACATAATTAAAATGTATATAAACCTATTTTGGTCTAGTCCAATGTGGAATGAACTTGTAATCATGGAATCGACTCGATCATCAAATTATTGAATATAGTTCATATCCCTAGCCTATTCCCATTTGGGCAGAACAGATCTACTAATTCTTTGATTCCAGTTAGTGAGAGGGATCTTGAACTAAGAAATAGGTTCTCGAAGCTAAAAAATGGTATCCTGCACAATCTCAATAGTAGGGTTCATTGATAAAAAAAAAGTAATCACACATACAATCATACTCAATCCGATGGAATTGTTTGAACTTCATAAAAAGTAATCACAGCACTCAAAAAACTGCAGATCTGTATAGGGTTAAGAATAATTGTAACACTACACGACGTAAAATTGCATTCGCCATCGAGCAATGATAGAGATTAAAATTTAGTGTTAATAGAGTTACATTCAGTTATGATTTAATGTTAGTAGTTTCCTTATTTATTTTGGTTTAGTTTCCTAGTTTGTTATTTAGTTTACCTATATTTGTTTGTAAGTTCAATTAGAGATATGGTTGATGTAAGAATATCGAGACTTCAAGCTTCGCTCTCCCTTGAGTTCTTGTTCTCTCTCGAGAATCTTCTCTTTGGTCTTCCCTAGGTCTCTCTAAATCCTAGTAATTCTATCTCTATTCTATCTCTTCTATGTCCAATATCTTGGTCCTACATAAATTGCTTTCAAATTTAGTTTACTACAGTGAACAGATAAAGGTCGACACCAAAAGATAGCAAAGTTAATCTAGAAAATCCTAACCTTTGTTTGACTGCTCCTCTTCTAGATATTTATTTACCTCACCATAGATCCTTCCCAAAATGGACACAGATGTAAAACTCTTTTTCTTTTCCATGTAATGGGGAGAGGAATTTGGTATTAACTCTCTTGGCACTTTAATCTGGAATCAGGGATCATTAAACTTAGTATAAATAATAATAAGAAAAGCCATTCAAAAATGAGACGTTCCTTTCGTGAAAAAGCAACAATCGCTATGTTACGTTGACAAAAGAGAGAAGAAGCAAAACTTAACCTCCGCTCCTGTCTTTGGAGCATCCAAGGCGTCATAGTAGATGTTTATTAACTTAATAATTTTCTCTTTAACAAGTTTTTTCTCATCGATAGAGTCATCTCCCAGTGTCAAAAATCGATCCATCAAAGCCAGCCAGCTATCAGCTGCCTCGCCCATGGCAAAACTGGAAAAAGGAGCAAAAAGCATTTTTTTCTCTTTATTGCAAAAAATGCAGAAAGCATTTCAGATATAAACATTATAATACTAGATAAATGTAAGATAAACTACAACAACAAAATGACCAAGAAACCACTCATTAATTATTACCTACCTCAAATTGAACCGAGAAGGAAACGAAAAAGAATAAAAAAAAACTAACACATTCCTTGAAAAATTAAATTATTTCTAGTGGCTTTGGCCTGTTTGATGTGCACGTTATCTATTATTAACACCAGAGGAAATGTTCTTTATTCAACAATATAAATGGTGACCAACTGCAGATTAAATAAGGAAACATATAATTTCTTTTCCTCAGAGAATTATGTTCATCCATGATTGTTTATGAAGAAAAATAATGTTGCTTGATAGTAGAAAGTCTAAAAACTATTCAGCAAAGACAGATATAAAAATATTGCAAGCTTAACGCTAATTGCATTAACCTGACAAAGAAGACGAAAACTATTGTGGCTACCTCGTCAGGTGCCTACCTTGGTTGAAACTTAGTAGTCAAGAAAAGTTTAAATAGCTTAGCTTCCAATGCTTCATCTGAAAGCTCGTTAGGTCTATCACTTTGTTGAGGGTTGCTTGCTGAGGGATTTGAAATCCAAGGTTCACTTGGCTTGAAATATTTTAATAGCTGTTGGAAAAGTTAAAATAATTAACAAGCTATCAATGTCAAAAAAGTCTTACAAAAATAAATCTAGACAGTGCTTGGACTTTGGTGTTTTCAACAGCAAATGCAATGCACTAGTCTCCTGTAACATTTAGCCTAAAGAGACCTAGACAATAAGGCAGGCCTTGGGTTGCGCAATAAAGGCCATTCAAACTAAATAAGCACAACGTAGATACTTGTTCTTTCTTTTTTCATGTATTGCTTGGTCAAGTACCTTCGAAAACTCTGCTCATCCAGAAGAGCTTGAAAGATGATATAGCCAACCAAAATTGAGAAAAAAATTCAAACTGCATCTAAGCTTGACAATATGATGATTCTGATGATTAAGAACACGATAAAACGAAAAACATTGTGTGTGTGTGTGTGTGTTACAAATACTTCAACAAAAAAAGAAGGGAGGGGGGGTGTTGTTGATGGGGCGGTGGGGTGCATAATGCAAGAAAGAAAAACATTTGGGGAAAACACTTGTAACCAAATTTGGATTTCTCGTTAGAAATATGAAGTCAAGTACCACCAAAAATTAAACGAATCCAAGTTAGATTAGCACAAGTAATTGAAGGTAACTGCCAAACCTCAGAGTTTCTTGAGACCCAATACTTATCTCCATCATAATCTCCACCCGCAATCTCATCAGCAATCGATCTTGGACCTTTCGTCGAGAAGAATATAGCATACTTGGCATTGCCAACAACAGATTCCAATTCCTTAACATACGTAGCCTTTAGAACATGAACGTCACCAAAATGAATTCCAGGATTCCGGTACACCAACACTGGACCAGAAATTTGTCCATTCTCACTGAACATTTCACCATGCAAAAAGAATGATCAAAGGAATTTATTCACCATATATAGATGACTTAGATCCTATTATGAGCCAATCAAAAAATGTTACAGTTTACTACAGTAATTAAGAAAAGTAGACTTAAATGGATTTACAAATAAAGTTTCAATAAGGATATTTTGAATATATTAATATAATAGGAAGGTTATTGGCAAGGAAAAGTATGGTAAAAGAAACACATACAGAACGATGCAAACTTCGTTACTTCTAAGTATCCCAGTAGGATCAGCTGTCCCCATTAAATAGTAACTGTCAGGTATGTAAAGCTTCCCCCCTCTGAGGCTCATCTTTTGCTCCCTCAGTAGCAAAGAGAGACGATGTTGCAAATAAGGTTCTTCAAGAGGGATGCCACACAAGATCATTTTTGCAATAACAAAGTCCTTGTCTGTGTTTCCACGGTTAAGAGCAACTGAGAAAATGCAAACCATTAAATGAAATCAATGAAGGAATATTGAAATAAGGAAGAGAAATCAACAGAACAAAGCAGGTACTTGTGTGGAAACAGATATATGCATTGTTTCAAAGACCTTTAAGTGCAGTACGCTTGTTGCTAAAAGCACCATCAGCTTCTCTCAAAGCTTCCCTAAGTAAAACCTCGAAGTATTCGCCTGGGACTCCTCCATAACTTAGGAGCGCAATTAGGTTCCTAGACAAGTAAGTTCTTTTCGGCCGATTGCTAGAGAATAACAACTAAAAAAGTTACAGATCGGACCTTAGACAAGAGAAAAAAGCAGAACAATGGCCTTGCATGATTTGTTCAATTCTCTTTTTCATTGTTAAAACACAACGTAACATTAATGTCTGAAAGAGAAGATGGGGGAAAAATATAAAGCTATATCGATTTTTCTTGCTTTCATTGTGAGACTTGTTACAAGGCCAGCAGAGGCTAAAGTTTGAAAGCTACACTATGAACCAAAATGATAATTGACAACCATAAGATTTTATGTTCTTCAGTACCTTCCTTTAGTGAACATGTATAGACAAAGTTTTTGAACCAAAATGAGTAGAATTATATTGTTTAAAAGGAATATGACAAATAAAAAACTTTAAAGTAGCGATAAATTTCTACTTCAGAAAAACGTATACAGAGCAGCAGTTGACAGTAATTCTCAGCACAGAAACAAGGTTTCTTATTTTACCCCTCAACTGCACTTCATTTTTTCAGACAAACTCAACATAGAAAGCAATATAAGAAAATATAATAACATGATGTGTGGTTATTGATAATAGGAAGTTCTCATTTAACAGAACAGAGCATAGAAAATGCAGTTCAGCCCAAATATACAAGTTTATGCTGAAGATACCTTGTTGCAACTACTTCCAATGAGTTCTGTGTAGAAGTATTCAACAGAACTGGATCAGGCTCAACTTTAACCATCGAGCGCCGAACCACGATTGTTTTGGGGCCAAGCTACGTATATTGGAGTAGAAGATAGGACTTTAGAAATAATTCAAATGAAAAGAACTTAAAAATAAATAGTAACTTTTTTCTCATTTTGCATGACTGCCTAGGCATAAACCTACCAATGACGTAGAAATTACTCCCAAATATAATACAAACTTCATTTTCCAGGGGTTGAGTATCCCTGAACCTAAAGTAAACGAAGAACAAATTTTGAACTAAGAGTTCTCTATAGGAAAGTTACCTCCAATAAGGTTGGGCTGCTTAAAATATTTGAATTGTATCCAACAAACATTATAATGAGATAACACAAAATTAAACCATAAAAATATAGCTCATATGTAACAATAGAATAGACACGCTAGTGAGGCTTTGTTTTTAACTAAAAGTACCATTTCCATGGGGAGAAAAATTAAAGAAAAACATACCTTCTTATTCACAAGCAATGTTCCCTTAACCACATAGCCATTGTTAAACAGACGACATTGTATCAACATAGGCTACAGAGAGGTGCAAGAAAATGGAGAAAGTATAAGAAATTAAATGAATTGTAAAAGGAAAAATGAACTAATGTTCCTTAGTAATACTTTAAGAAAGGGAAAAAAATATCAGATGAGAAGAGAGAAGTGGGCCAGAGCTTCTGCTACATACTGGTTCTCGTGTCTCGATTCCTATCTGTTCCTTTTCCTCAACATTGTTGACATGCCCATCATGATTATGAATGATCTAACACCATAATTAAAGGAGTAGTCAGAAAAAAAATAGTTATTAGGTATTTACATGTCCGAAAAGGAAAAGTTGGAAGATATGAAAGTACAATAATGAAAAAAACCCTCATTATTAGTCTGATCGCATTAACATATAGCAAGATGGGAACTAGTATCGGTAAGTGTTAGGAAATTCATGAAGAGTATGAAATCACCACAGGAGAAGGTGCAAAACAACATATTGGGAGCATAAGACAATGCCGTGTGCTCCATATCTTAACTTGTTGCAAGCTAAAAAAAATCTTTATGATTAGGTATTATTGTAAACATCTTTATGATTAGGTATTATTGCAAACAATCTTCCAAACTAGTTGCTGATTATCTACGCATGCCAAATTAATTGCTACAATATAGAAAATGGAACTCCAAAATTCTGGGCGGAAAAGAAGATTTCAAATTGATCAAAATCCCTCATTGTGTATTTTTCTGCATTTACCCATTATGAAGTTCTGTTGTAGATGCATGTCTTATAATTTTTACAGACCAAATATGGAAATAATAGTATCTTGCATACCTTATCCGTTATAATGCCATTGATAAGAAATAAAGAAAATAAATAAAAAAAAATGATATTAAGTCTTAATACGGGAACTAAATACAGAACTCCTTGTCTGGAAAAAGGAAATTTGCAAGAATTCCAAAGATAATAAAACTTATGATATCATCACATAGGATCACATGCTTGTTAAAACTTTTCTATTAATTTACTCCAAAATGTGTGTCTGCGACAAAGAGGATGCTATCTTGTCCCCTTTAACAAAGAAAGGTGAAAACCTCAATATCCTTGTCCTCGATACAAATCCCTTCATGCACATTTTTCGGACATAGCAGAGCCAAATCTTCTGATATATACCCAGTCCCATCAGTGAGAATAAGTTTTTTTCCATCTCTATAGACAGGATCACCACGTTCATTCTGTAGCTCAACAGAAGTAACCGAAATGTGTCATGACTCATGATTAAGCATCACCGTAAATAATAAAATAGGAATATAATTAAAAGATCATACCATGCAATATATATCATCAATTATCTCCATTTTCACAGAAGATAGATCGTTGATATTGAGGCGGAGTGTCTTGGACAAAATCAATGAAAACCTTCACTCACAAGAAGGATAGTACAAGTCAATGATCTATGAATACTACAATGATACTGCATTCTTAAAAATTAAAAAAAAAAAAGGAGTAAATTAAAAGAAGAGAAGCCCCTTCAAGTCAAAACATACCTTGCCATATACTTAGCTACACTAGGGACAGTATGTGCATGCATAAACAGATGTCTGGCTTCGGAAATTGTTCTATTGGACAATATATATGGTACATTCTGATCAATGCTTGCATTTGAATGGATGCGAATGAAAAAACACTTCACACCATCTTCTTTCCCACCATCTTTGAAAACTGACCAAATCATATTGAGATTGATCAAAATGGTTGTTAACATCGCTAGGATTCTTAATAGATGAATAGTTAAAAAAGCCGCAAAAATTAGAATACCAATTAAGGTGATACAGTAAAAGGAATGCTTCTCTTGAATAAATAAGCAATAGCCAGATTTAGTTTACTGAAGTGAAAAAGCAGATTTTCAATCCCATTTTCATAATCTGTAACTGAGAAACAAATCATCCAAGAAAAATGGAAAGTTTCAAATATAGAATTACACGGAAACATATGGGTAAGCCCATAAGGACAAGGATAATCCAACATGAACGTAAGCACATGTCTCTGTCGATCCAGAAGAATCAAGAACAAAAGAAAAGTAGAAAAAAAGATGTATATAAAAATGGTTAGGATGAGGTGTCTCCGAAAAAAAAAAAAAAACTTGCCATAAAGAATCCAAAAAAGCATTCGAATTTCCAGTTTGAACTAAAAAGGATGACTCCTTAACAAACAATATCATGAGTTATCAGAATGCAAAGAGTTCAAAAAACCCTCACCAAAGAAGTAATATCGGCGTAAACCAACTGGAATGCCTTCTCTGGCTATCCTACTGTAGCCAGCATAGTAAGGGAGACGTTGTTCAACACAGGAGTTTCCAGTCATTTCCTCGGCAAATTTCACCAACAAAACATTGTCATCCCCTAGAACCCTTTGCAAGTGAGTTTTCGTTTTGTCTAGATAAGGGCCCTGAATTAGAAGTCGAAGTAAATGATAATTCAAGATCAAGCACCAAATTAAGCCGTAGACCAATTACATTCCTATTATTTATGATCATGTGTGCGACTTTCAAAAAAAAAAATATATACAGCTATGTGGAGGCAGAGAGAGAGAAGTACCTTGAATTTAAAGCGTCCTTCCGTGGAAACATGACAATGATAGAGGTGGGTTCGTCCACGGTCCCAATCATTGTACTGAAAAACACCAGACATAAAAGAAAATTCAGGAAAACATAACCAAACAAGTTAGCAAAATGAGGTAAACATTGCTGGGAAAAATTATGCCTCTTCGATGCGAATTTTTTAAACTTGCATCTGAAATTGCAAGAAACAAGTAAAAAGAGCATTTTTAATTATAGCAAAAGGACTGTCTCAGTTCAACTTTTTGGAACTCAGTCCTCAGACAATTTATAGAGGCAATGAGTTCAACTTCCCATGGAAGAGAAAAAAAAATTAGAAAAATACAGAAATAAAACATTGGAGAGAACTTTCCCTAGAAAGACGCAAGAAAAAGGGACAAAACGTAAAATAATCAGACATGAGATAAAAATAATAATAATAATAATAACAACAAATCCAAAAGTGCAAGAATTGATGTTCACCACTACACGGTCTTGTGAGTCAACATATCTTCCGCCAAATCGACACCACAGTTTCCTTTCAAACTCTACCATTGTTAGATCTTTAAAGCTCCTAATTTCTTCGGTCTTTAAAAGCGTCTGAATCTCGTAACTGCAAAATTCAAAGAGAAACAAAAAGAAGAAAAATTGATGAGAATACCCAAACCAGAACAGCAAAAAGATTAAGGAGAAAAAAAGGAGAAAACTTTATAAAACCAGCCAATATAATTTAAAATCAAGAACTGTTTCCGAAACTCCAGCTCTCCCAAAGCCTCCATTACCGCCTTTTCACTTTCTCTCGGAGCTTCTTCAAAGAGAGAGCGAGAAACAGCCTCCGTTGCACCTGAATAGCAGCCAAGCCATTATTACCTTAAACAAATTCCGTTCAGAAAAATCAAATCAAACATATCGGCGTTTCGACGATCACCATTCGGAGGAGCGAAATATCGGACGGTGACCGTACGATTTGGAAAGGAGGGACCAGAGGTGGTCGGGGAATTGGAAAGGCAAGGCCTTTTGGACGGCGTGGAAGGAGGAGATGAATGCTCGAGCATGTAAATGATTAAACGGGAGAGGCTTGTCTTGATTTTGACGGCGGCGATCCTGCGGAGGATCTCCACGGCACCTTCTTCCCCGCGCAGCGCCAGTCTCCGCCGAACGTCGGCGTCCGGCTGCGGCTGGCTCTGGGCGGCGCAGATACTGTCCAGCAGTTTGTCCACCGAGCGGGGAAGAAGAACTTCCATGGCTTTTTTTTCCACAACTCTGGTTGAATCGCCGAAATCTACAAAAGGTGAAGTGGAGAAAATGTAGGTCAGGGTAGTGGAACTACCACAGAAACCGGTAAGGAGCCGATGGTGAGTGAGCCGCCGGAAACTAGATGTGCGGAGAATCCACCGACTTGGAGATCGGGCAAAGAGAGTGGAGAGCGGTAGTCAGATATGTCAGAAGATGCGGCATGGGGCACGAACTGGGAAATAGTGCCCAGGGCGTTAGTAAACTGGGGAGAATATTCAGACTATTTGGACTTGGGAGAATGGACCAAACTTAGCTGCTGAATAGGAATGCCAAGGAAGGAATGGAGCATGCAGAGTTCAGATCTTGCAGAGTTCTTTGCTGTCTTATTTTCTTGCTTTTCTTGTTCGTCGATATATTTTAGACGTGGAACAAATTTATGGTAGTCTCTTGACTCTTTTTTCTATTTAATATTTGCCGTCAATCTTATCTTACAATAATCCATGAATAGTCTCTTTTTAAATTTTGGATGAAAAAAATTAATATTCCCTTATAAAGAATCTTAAAATTATATTTTCTTTATAAATAATTGCTATGTAAAAATTTATAGTATATTTAATCCTTATATTAAAAAATCTTTTTAAATTAGTTACACTGTCAAATAAACAATAAAAACGTTGAATATGCAAAAAAATATTAAATTTGTAACCATTTTATTTAAAAAATATGCCAAAATAAATTTCTTTGCTATACATATTTGACATTTTTATCTATTTAGTCAAACATATAACTTTGATAATTTCTCAAAATGAGCACATCATATTAATAAATATCCTAAATTATTTTTATATTTTATTATACTTATTTTAACCAATTTACATTCCTACTAAGCTGTCACTTCGTTTTTTTATTTTCTTAGTAAAAATATCATATTTGTATGAAAAAGTCAAAATACCAACAAATTCACTTTTAAAAAAAATTTCAAAAAAACTTTGATACCCAACACATTTAAAATTCAACTAAGAAGAGAACACTTGTATATATCTTAACCACTCGTATTTAAATCTTTTAATACCAAATTTAAGAACAAAATTTTCCCAATATACCAAAATATATGTCACAATTATTTTCTAGCATTATTTTATGCACTGTAATGTTTACTTAGAGTTATTCATATATTGAATAAAAGTGAGTAGAATCTTTTTCTTTTTGGTTTATGGCTACACATTTGGTACAAAATTTGCACATGTAATGTTTTCTATATATTTATTTAATAATATAACTAATTTTGGGATATGTGTTTTTTTTTTTTGGTTTAGGGATTAAATATAGTATAAATTTTAACATACAGACAGTTTACAGGAGAGAGTATAATTTATGAACCATTTATGAGATAAAGTTAACTTTTTTCATCCAAAATTTAAAGGGACCATTTATGAGTTCAATGACAATTTACAAGACAAAATTGACTATAAAGACTAATTTTAAAAAGAGAATAGAGATAAGAAGCGATTCATAAGTTTCTTCTTTTACACATTATTTAAATTTAACAATCTAAATACAAAAATAGAACCTAAATTTATTGTTTTTTGTTATAATTACAATTTATTTCTTAAATATATAAATCATTATGCCTTCGCCTAACTTTTTATCCGTACTCGTTATGGTAAAGATGAGATCATTATGCTAATGACAACAAAGATGATATCTCCTACATAATTTACTCCTCCTTATCACAATGACGGTCCTAGTTCTCAAATATACTAATATGTATGCATGAACGTATTTCAATGCATTGTTCAGCATGCTTTTGATAACAAAAATAGTCATTATGATAATGAACATATTTTTGTATGTAAAACAACCATTATTTATAGTTTTTATTTCTGAAAAACATAAAACAACAAACAAAACTACTAACAAAAAAATAAAAAAAAAAGTCTTTTAAAATAATCAAACTATCGTCGATTTTTTCCGCTCCCTCAAACCTCTACACATTTCACTGAGATTTTATTGGATTGTTATATGACTTTCAATTATGCGCAAGACAAAAGCATACAACATTAAGGCACATCCGAATCTATAGGGAAACACAAAACATTAAACACTATAGTTACATGAACAAAAGAATACAAATAAGAAAAAAAAATCAAAACAATTGAATTTACTACAGGTAAAAAAAAAAGACACAGAACCAAATAACGCACAATTGCGAGGGTGAAATAAAGAAAAGAGTAAAATAAGAAAAAGAAAAAAAATACCTGAACCAAACGTATTTGCGAGAGATAATAAGGTTTGAAATGATGAAAATATGAATGAGATGTACCCTTAAACAAAAGGTTAGGAAAAATTTTGTGCATAAAAACGAATATGAATGAATGAATGAATTAAAATCAAAATAGAAACAAATGTAAATCGATGACACCATCAAGAATTCTACAACGTAAATAAATGAGAGGACAGTACCCGGATTCAAATCAGCAAAAATCAATTATCCAAGGTGCATAAATGAAAGCATTTAATGT
This sequence comes from Artocarpus heterophyllus, assembly GCA_025403435.1. Classification (NCBI taxonomy): domain Eukaryota; kingdom Viridiplantae; phylum Streptophyta; class Magnoliopsida; order Rosales; family Moraceae; genus Artocarpus; species Artocarpus heterophyllus. Next base: position 4,779,402 of record CM046330.1, on the reverse strand, counting down.
AAAAATCACCCTGTTGAATGAAGTAAATAACCCATGTAAATTAATGCAATTGCGGTAAATCGCTTGACGTCAACTTGTAAACAATATCACCTAAATAAGGCAATAAAGCAAACGGCCAAAAAATAGGAAGGCACTCAAAATTAAACATTAGGGCATAATGGGCAATCTAAATCACTTATATGTAAAAAAGACAATATTATAATATTGTATGTAAGTAGACAATTTTAGACTTAACAAGCTTAAAACATACACTTTGTGTAAATGTTTTAAAATTATGAGCCTTTATATAATATGCAGTATATTTTTTTAGACTAAAATATACTGTTTTGTTATCTGATTATACAAGATTACTCTTTTAAAACCATCTCTAACGTAAATGTCAATGCTAAGGTTATATTTGTCTAAAAATAAAAATAATATATTTGATGTGCTATTTATTTTATACTCAAATGCATAAATGCTATTTAGAATATCTTATTTGTCTTTTGTCATGATTATTGAAATGTAATCTTTTATTATTTAAACAATTAAAATAAAAATGTTGTAATTATTAAATTAAAAAAATAAATCTACCAACTAATAGGAATTAAATATTAAAAAAGTCAATCAGATTAAATAAGATTGCTCTTTTAAGACCATTTCTAATGTAAATGGCAATACCAAAATTATATTTGTCAATGAAGATAATGTATTTGATGTGTTATTTTATTTTAAACTCCAATGCATAATACTATTTGGAGTATCATATTTGTATTTTGTCATAATTATTAAACCTTGAAATTTGTAAACATAAACTTTTAGTATTAAAAGATATAAAAATAAGAACGTTATAATTATTAAAACAAAAAAATCAATCTACCAATCAACATACGCTAAACTTTGTAGTAAATTTACTCAAAATTTAACATATAATAAATTTAAAATTAAAAATAACATTGAATTAAAAAGTATTTTTTACCCTCAAATATTAAATTTGCTATTAACACATTAATTTAGCATCTATTGGAAGAGTAAAGCAAATCGTGACTTTCGTATTGTTTATTATGGTGTGGCAGTCTAGTCGCTTTCACGTTTGAATTATTGTCGTGTCTAGGCCCAAAGACTGAGCACTAGCTCTAAGAAAAATAAAAAATAAAAGACAAATACGAAAAAAGATAAAAAGACAAAAAAAAAATTAAGGTGGTTCGATGATACGCCTATGTCTATGGACACCAGTAGAGCTACGTTGCCCCCACTCATTTTACAAAATTTGAAGTTTCATCCTTATTTTGTATTTTAAAGTTTAGTTATGCTTCTATTTTGAAAGAAAATTACAATCGTGCTCCTTAGGATAATAGAAAAATGTTTTTTGTGTCATATGAAATGATTGAAATATATTGTTGTATTTTCATAAAATAATTTATATATTTTGTTGTGACCCTATTTTATAAAAAAAAATTACAACATTGCCACATTCAATCATTCAAATATACAATTATATAAACAACTATGTATTTTTTATCATCTGTTCCTCGTTCCTCGATACATCTACGACAAAAAGAACATGATTACACGAGCATAAGTTTCTAATGCTATCTCCTATACTAATTTATTAAACTTCTATTTAAAACTTCAGTTATAATTAATATTTTAATTTTAAAAATTATAATATATGAGAGCTTTATATTGTAATAATTTTTTATTTTATATTGTAATTAATGAAAATTTTATACTATTAATAATTATAATTTATGAATTAAAACTAACGTTTCAAATACCACATAAAAAATGTAATGCAATCAAATGATACTATGTGTTGTCACCTAATTACAATTAAATTTTGAATCTTAACACTAGCTCCTAGTACTAGTTTAGTCTCTTTTTTCTTTTTTTCGTTTTTTATGGATGGAAAATGAGGTTCCTTCCTCAGCAAGACAAGGAAAGTGAGGAGATTCCGCAATAAAGGGGAAGCTTTAATTTGTCACATCAGTCAAATCAGAATCTTGTACCTCCATGACAAAATTTTCTGCAGAATATTTTGTACATTTTTCTTCACATTTTGTGCAGAATGCTTGAGCACACTGGTGTTGATCGGATCAATCAGTCATGGGTTCCAATTGAAGTAAATCTCACATTATGGGTCTTCTGCTTTTTTTCGTGTCTCAAAGTTTGGAATGTGTTTGGTAATATAATTGCAACTAATAAATTAAAATAAAATATTATAATATATAAAATTTTTAATTTATAACATATTTTTATTTTTATATTATAATAATTAAAATTTATAAGCTCTAACACATAGTTAAATAAAATATACACAATGGAGAGGCCTCACTTATCAAAGCCATCTCACATGCACGCACACAGCCCAGATTTTCACTTTGGTAGAATGCTTAATAAAAAAACTTAAAAGTGCCTAAAAATTAAGTTAGAATTTAAAGTTGAAAATACTATAACATACGAGAGCTTTAGATTGTAGCATACTTTTGCTTCACTATAATACGTGAGGGCTTTATATCATAAGTATATTTGACAACATAGTTAGAACTCAAAGGTTAAATTATTTTCCTGTAGCTCGTGAAAACTTTACATTGAAACCTATTTTTGATTTACACTATAACATATAAAAACTTTAAACTATAATAATTTTAGTTATATAATTAAAACGTAATTACCAAATACTTTATATAGCAGTTGGAACTTTTTAAAGTTAGAATTAGGTTCCCAATCATACTTCTACGTGTTCACATAAAAAAACTTTCAACACAAAAGGCTGCTTTAAATGTACCTCCCTGTGTGGCTTCCTTTGCAAGTAAAAGTAATTAAAGAATAGATTCAATCTATGAATAGTCATTGAACTCTTTCCTCTCTCTGAAGTTAGTTTTTATAACTAGTTTTGTCTTATAAATAGTCACTGAGCTTAAAAAATATCTTATCAATATTCTCGTTATTAAATTTTAGATGGAAAAAATCAACCTTGTCTTATAAATAGTCATTTAATTTATAAGAGTCATTTCGTATTATATGAATAACCCTGAGTAAAAATATTGCTTTTTTATTTCTTATTATAGTGCATAAAACAATTTTAGAAAACAATTGTTGCATAAGTTTTGTTCCTTAATTTGGTGTTAAAAAATTTTAAAACACGTGGTTAATGTATATATAAGTGTTGTCTTAGTTGAATTTTGAATGGGTTGAGTATTTAAAGTTTTGTTTTGTTTATTTTTTTAAATCAATTTGTTAGTAATTTTGACTTTTCATATGAATTTGATATTTTATTAAGAAAACTAAAAAAAAACACAAAACAAAATTTATAGATTAGTAGGAATATAAATTGGTTAAAATAGAAATAACACAAAAGATATTTATGAATTTATAAATCTATTATATGAGATATAAAAATAATTATTAATATGGGAGGTAAAATATGTTCATTTCAAAAAAAAATCAAAGTTATTATTTGAATACGTAGATAAAAAATATTAGATATGCATGGCAAAGAAATTAATTTTAGCACATTTTTTTAAGTTTAGGGACTACAAATTTCATACAATTTCGCATGTTTAATTTTTCTATATATTAATTTAATAATATAACTAATTTTAGCAGACTTTTTTTAGTTTAGAGACTAAATATAGTACAAGTTTTAGTATATGGGCTATTTATATAGAGAAAAGATAGTTCAGTGACAGAATGAAGGTGTTTAGAGATGCAGTTAGAATTATAAGTACTATAGCATATAAGAACTTTACATTATAACATACTTTTATATTATACTGTAGCATGTAAGAGCGTTACAATGCTCACAGTTAGAACTCATAGGTTGCCAAACACCCTCAATAGTGATTAAACAAATAATTATTATCGATCCTTTCAATTTTCTCTCTCTTCTACTAAACAACTTAAATAGTTGTTATTTATAATGAGACAAAGTTAATTATTTTCATCTAAAATTTAACAAAGGGATTATTCATGAAATATTTTTTGAGTTTATGAACTATTTATAAGACAAAATTAATTAAATGGACTAATTCTAAAGAGAGAAGTATTTAGGGACTATCCATTAATTTAATTCTTAAAAAAATTCAAATTTTATGTAAGAGAATATTGAGAACATCAGTGGTAGTGCTCAGGGGCACTCTCTCCAACGGTTAAGGAGGATGTGCTTGTAAAGTGAATGGGCCATAAAGTACAGTACACCAGATGTATAATTGGTGTTCCAATCCACACGACAAAGAGATATATAATTGTTTTATTTTTTTGAGTTTGTAAGCGTTCCAAGGATCATGGGTATCACACTTGATGCTTAATTCATTAAAAGTTACTATAAGTTTGTAACTCCCCAAATTTGCAAATGCTTGGAGCTTATTTGAGTACACAATTAGAACAAAAAACTTAAACTTAAAATACTGAAACAATTAATTTAAACTATTGTGAGAGAAAATATCGTAACAAAATTGGTTTGAATCAAAATTTTTTGTTTGAACCGTATTCTCAAACAAACTGTACTCATTTGGTTTACAAAAAACATTGATAAAAAGGTTTGAAGTCTAATAAAGGTGTTTAAGAGCATTGATTAAAATCAAATAGTTAAAAATATTATAACACGTGAGAGCTTTATACTATAATTTTTTTTATGTTATAATATGTAAAAATTTTATACTGTAATAATTAAAAATTTTGATTGAAACTGATAACACTAAACACTTTATAAAATAAGTTGTGAACCAAACGAGACCCACGTCCCGCGGAGCTGTACACAGTTTTCTTTTACAGAGCCAAATACGTCCAAACTCAGATATTCATATACCTTCTCCAAGTCCAGCTTCTTCCACAAGTAATGTGAATTTCCTTTTATTGGAAGTAAATTTAAACTAAAAATGTCTAGACAATGATGAAAAAATCGAGATGAAAATATTAATATTTAAATTTTTAAAAAATTATCAATACAAGTAAAAATTGATTTAAAATATAATTAGTCATATTAAACCACTTTAATTTTTAATAAAACTTTAAAAAACTTTAAAATTATTAATAATATATACTTTAAATAAACTTTTCAACTAAATTACTAAGTATGTGATAAATATAAATAGTAAAAAGTTTTTATAATATAATAAATAATAATCATACGATTTCAAATTGAGTAAATTAGTTAAAAGTCAATTAATACAAGTACTCTGCATCTATAATTTCATATAAGATAAAAAAAAAATTAATACCAAAAAGAGCTTTTAGGAGTTCTAGAAGCTTTTAAGACAAAGAATAAAGCTAGTAAAGTTACATAGAAAGAAGAAATAATATGAAAGAAGCTTTGGAGGTAGCTATCGAAAGAAATTAGAGAACTATCGTGACTGTTAATGACTCTAAAATTAGAGTTGATATTTTGAATCATATGTCCCAATGCACGAAATAAATTAAAAATTAGATTTAAGTATTGAAAACTAAATTTATAAAAGACTATAAAAATAATTTAAATTTTATATTTCAATATAATTTAAAAAATTATATATAAAGTTTAGATATTTTGTCGATTTTTTGCCAATATTTCTAAGGAAATTTCTGTAAAACTTTCTGATATTTTGTCATTTACATTACATTTTTTATGAAAATAGATATTTTTGTCAAAATATCGATATCCGAGAAATTTTTTACGGAAATTTTTATATAAAATTTCTATATATTCTGTTAAAAACATACAATACCTATATTTTTTATATTGATACTTTAAAAATACAAAAATATCATAGAAAACGTAGATTTTTTAATCTTTGGATATAGGCTAGACATTGATGGGATCTAAAAAAGAGTGGGCATTCACTGATCCCACCATAGCCAAACCCATATATATATTGACGTATGCATTACACACATATATATATTCCGCTGGTGAAACAGCATTCTAGCTCCTAAAAAATAAAATGAACCCAAAATCCTAACAACACTATCTTGCAAATCTGTAAATTTTCACGTTTCAAGTATGAACCCTGATCATTCTGTAAAAATTGTAAAACAATATTGCAACGCAAAAATGAGCGTCATTACTCTATCATCAATCATAGAATGTGTTTTCAATGTTTCTTTTGAAGCCAAAATACAAAACAAGCATCACTAGATACATTAATTTGCAATTTAGAATTTAAAATTAACACAACTGCTCAAAAGTACCATACAGATTAATTTAGAGATGCTTCTTCTTCTTCCTCCCCCCCCCTTTTTTTTTTTTTTAAATACAGATGCATCTTGCATCTTTGCAGGCTACATACATAGAAGTATAATTATATAACATTTTGGGCGCACACAAACATCCGTGGGATTTAACAATTACCCTCATTCAAGCAACTCCTTCAAAACAGATGGAGAGAAGATAAATCCTCTTTCACCATTTTCTTTGGAGGCATACAGCTTAATGAGGGCTGAACCAGCGATATTCCAAGCGAAGCTACATCTACGAACATCATTTCTGCCTTTGGCATGGTTATAACTCAAATTGTATATGGCTAGAGCCTCATTGTATATGTCATCCATATCCTTCGTACTCTCTTCGAGTTCTTCGGCACCATATAGTAGCTACAAAAAAGGGAGAAGGAAAAATTTTTAGTTTATCAGATCAAGAAAATGTAAGCCGGACTTTTTTGATCAGGAGCAAAAGAATTACCATCTTGTACTTTCTTTTGACATCATCAGCAGCCTTATTTTTGACAATGCTATCATCATTACTGTTCAAAGCATTAGACATTTCTCCTCTGTACTCCTCATAGTATTTCTTCCATGTGTTCCAGCAGTCTTTGGGGACGTCGACATCGAAACATGGCAGTTTCTGGATCTCTAAATAGCAGAAAAGGCGCGTATGTAAAGAAGAGTAAGGGCCTTTCTTAATCTCCAAGGCACGCGCATGTTTTTATCACAATTTAATGATAAGTTCAAAATTCTAAACCTTTGTGGTGCCTCATTTGAACCATTAATAATATACATGTCTAACGACAGAAAAAGAGATGCAATGTTGATGAAGAATTTCTCACCTTCTTTCCAATGATTCTCTGCCATATATGCATTCACATCGTCGTAGATCTTTCCCAAAATGGACTCAGATTTAAATAAATTTCCCCTTTCCATATAATGAGGGAACTTTTCTGGTCTCAACTCTCTAGGAACTTCAATCTGTTGTAGGAAAAATAAATCATGTTTGAGTGGAAAAAAAAAAAAGAAAAGAAAACAAGAATAGAAAAATAGAGAGAGACCAAAAAATGAAAAAATATATACTCTTAGAATACTAAAGATTATGGTAATAAATTTAAGAAAATACTTTTTAACAAGAAGATGTAATTCTGGTAATTTAAGAAAGGTTGCTTTCACTTTGTTAGTATGTGGAACCAAAGCATTATACTAGTCTATTACGATTCTGTGATGAATTCTATGACTGAATAAACAAATAAATACCCTTGAAAAAACAAATAAATTAAACTAGAAGAAAATCCTCTTGAACCTCGTCCGATTTAATACAACACGAGAAACTATAAAACTTTCAAGAAAATTCATGCCCTGCATATATAGGCCTCAACATGCTTTTAAGTCTCATTACGTAAAACACATTGCTTACAGAAAAGGAGACCGCAGAGATAAATGAAATCATACAAGGTCATAGCAATTTGAAGCAACGAAAGATACAAGCGACAGAACTGACCTTTGCTCCCTCCTTTGGAGCGTCCAATGCAACATAATAAATGTCAATCAACTTGATTAACTTCTCCCTGACAGCATTTTTCTCGTCAACATTATCATCTCCCAGTGTTAGAAAACGATCCATCAGTGCAAGCCAGTTATTAAATGCCTCACCCACGGCAAAACTGAAAAACACAGAAACGATCGGTTTTTTGATAAATGAACAGGAAGCATTTTAAAACAAACGTTACAACCCTTGTGATGAGACAAATCATCAAATCTTAGGTAAACTAAAATAGACCCTGACCGAAATACCAGAGCCTCCGTTCAAAAAAGATTGAGAGATATTAATCATTAATCACCTATTCCTGTAAATAGTAAATGACATCCTAAGAAACTTTGCAAAAAGAAATTTTTCCAAGTGCCTTTGGCAATAATGTGCATAAACTCAAAGACTAACAGCAGAGAAAAATTTTATCTGACATCCAACAATGAACAAAACCTTGAAGATGACAAAATTTTAGGTTAAAATGGGTGGTCAACACATGTGATGCTTTAAACTACAAGTCCAAAGACTACCGGGCAAAGACAGACAGTACATAGGGCAAGCTATGACAATTGCAGTAATCCCTCACAAATCCCATCAGGACAAAATAACTATAACTAACCAATCAAAAGCATACCTTGGTTGAAACCAAGTTGTCAAGAACAGTTTAATGAGTTCATCCTCCAACTCTTCAGCCGTAAAATCGGTTGGTCTTTTACTTTCAATCTTGCCCATTGAGGGTTTTTGAATCCAAGGTTCGCTTGCTTTGAAATGCTTCAATAGCTGACGAACATTATAAGCAATAGCCAATCAATAAGAAGAACAGCATTAAAAACATCAAGAATCTAAACATATCATTGCTTGGGAGTTTTGATGCTTTAACAAGATCATGTGCTTGATTCTCCTCATGAACCATTTGATAGCCAGAGATGCCACATCAACAATGCTCAGCTTTTGAAGAGCCTACGCAAGAAGCAAGACTTTCTGTTGTACAATATAGGCCATTCAAACTAATTTGCTATAACCTAAAAACTAAATTCAAAATTTTGGATTCCGAATATATAATTATTTTTATATTCGTGCACTGGTCCATGTACGAGATATTAAAAAAGACAAACAGGAAAGTGTCTAAAAAGTTGGTCAAGCACTTTTCAAAACGCATGCCCATTTAGAATTATTCAACATAAAACATAACCAACCATGTAATACAATACTGATGAAAAACATAAACTACATCTACGCTTGAGAAATATTAGAACTAAGGATTAAAGACAAATGGAAAAAAAATCACTGTATATGGGGAAAAAAAAGTAATCATAACAAGGAAACACATGGAGAAGCCAAACAAGCACTTGAGAACCATAATTCAATTTCTTGTTCAAACTTTTGCATGATAAAAAACAAAACAAAACACAAACTAGGAAAGGAAAACATAAAGACTGATGTATAAAATAGAAGGTAACTGCCAAACCTCACTGTTTCTTGAAACCCAGTACATATCTCCATCGAAATCCCCACCGGCAATCTCGTCGGCAACTGATCGTGCACCTTTCTGTGGGAAGAATATAGCATATTTTGCAGTTCCAATGAACGATTCCAGTTCCTCTATATAAGTGGCCTTAAAAACATGGATGTCACCAAAGTGCAGACCAGGATTACGATATACTAATACCTTATCCGACACTTGACCATTGTCACTGAACATCATTGTCCAAAAAAGAAAAAAGGTAAGACATTACATTTGTTAAAAAGAAAATGGCCATATAAATAGTTTGCGCTTCTCTTCAATCCCTCACAAAGGACTAGTCCTACATGGTTAATTGGGTAGTGTAACACAATACTTATTTTATATAACAATGTCTTTTTAGAAAAGTGTAACATCGGTTTGTGAAACTGTAACGCCCCTATATGGGGGTTAACAGTTTTTAATGAGATAAAATAAAAATAAATAGTAAAAGTAAAACCTTAAAAATAAAATTTGCCCGGGACTTAAATGAAAACTCTTAACTCAAAAATAAAAATATAAACGACAATTAAACCACAGTTTTAATGTAGCACCTTAAATTTAATAATATAAACTGTTGTCATCATCATTTTATCCCTCAACACATTGTAATACAGTCACAGAAAGTAACAATTGATGCTTACATTATCATGAAGAACATTCTCAACAATTGAAGCAGTCCCAATGTAATATAGCTACATCACGTCCTCAACTATATTTCTCGTAGCCACCTCACACTTAGTGAGTCCTGAAAAGATATAAACATAAGGGAATGAGCAACACTATGCTCAGTAGAGAAAGCCATTACTCACCTCTATCATTACCACATTAAAATCTGCATGGTTAGTAAGTTACATCATATTCCAGATTATGAGGTTTATTATGATCACATCTTATGGATACCGTAGTTAATCATTACCAAGTGTCATAATTACACATTTATACAAATATTAACAATCATCATTGTTCCTAGGTATCCATGTTAAATTGAGTATCACTCAACTCATCGAAACCCAAATGGGCGCACTTGATCACCCTATAAACATTCCAAGGGTGTTCCGGTGAGGGGACATCAAGCCCCGAGTCCTCACCAAATCGATTCCTGTACAGTGTGTTCTGGGACTTTCAACCCAAGGAAGCGTCATCACCTTCCCCCTATTTTACCTTTTAGGGTATTCATGCCCAAGGACGTAACCGTCGCCCTTTTCATGTCTCACAATTTCTCTATATTAAATCATTATCAATAGAGTTAGTTTTCCTAACCATGCTTCTCAATTTATAACATGTGTCAATTCATTATGTTCCTCGCCGTACAATACAAGACGAGTCCATGTCATAGTTTCATATGTGATACTCATATAATATCAGTTCAACATAGATATATATATTGCGGCAAAACAATCAATTTTAATTCTATAAAAACCTTACAAAAGATGAGTAATAGAATCCCTACCTTTCAAGCTTATCAACAATCTTTTAATCCTGGAATCAATTAACGTTAGCTCCATACTCCCTTGATCCTAAGGCGTGCATAAGGACAATTAAAACTAAAGCACAACATACAACTACATTCATAAATAAATCATGTGTAAACCTATCTTACTAGTATGCCATTAAAGCTTTTATATAAATCTCTTTTGAATACCACAGTAAACAATTTTTGTCTTAACACAATATAAAATGTGAACAAGTAATCTATATGTTTTAGTCCCTAATAAGATTCATCAATCACTTAGGATAATATTGGAAAGGTTGCAAGACATTAAAGAATTAGGTGGTGAGCAAAGATGGGTTCTTGGTTCAGGTTAGCAGCTGGTATACCATAACAAACTGGTAGATTTACTAGTTTCCAATACAAAAATTGAATAATTCTTAGAAAATAAAATACAACTCCGATTTAGGTTTATGATAGCTCGTTAGAAAGCCTAGGATGCTACTTTTCAAATATGCAAACCAATTCATAAAATTCATTTTAATTTAATCTTAGAATTTCAAGAAATAACCACTGCCCATAGAGGTATTATAAAGTTTAACAATATAAATTTTCTGTCTAGGGCATATACACTTAGACTTCATACATATGCTCCAAAATAGCAACAAACATATACTTAGGTTTAAGAACGCAAATTTGAATAATCCTTTAGTATAAAAGAAAATTTATAAATGAAAGACTAAATTTGTTCATAAGATTCTAACCTCGGATTATGGTTAGTTGGAAGCTTGAAATGGCTTCAAAACAGGTTCCTTTACTTCGGTATGACTGAAATTCTTGCTCAAATGGAGGTGATGGTGGCTGATTTTTATGGCTGCCTTGAAGAAGTTCTCTAAGTATTTTACTTCAGCAAAGAAATGAGAAGAAGAGTGTGGGAACCGTGGAAGAGAAAGGAAGAAAAGATGAAGTCTTTGAAGAGAAGTGATAGAAACAATTATAGAGGAGACATGTTGAAGCATGTCACTGAGGAAATAAAGAAAATGAGGGTCAAGAGTAGTTGGAAAAGATATCCTTATGTCTCATCTAAAGACTTTAACACACATAATGCCAATATGACATTTTTGAGATTTATTAGAAGTTCTAAGGCTTTTTAGTAATCATACTAAATAAATATAGGAGAATTTTAGAAAACTTAAAAATAGATAAAAATAAATATTATAAAATAAATTTAAATGAAGCAATTTTTTTTTTTATACACTAAAAATTAATTTAATTACCTCAATACCCGTTAGGAGAATAACGGGTGTCACAGCTCTACCCCCCTTAAAGAAATTTCGTCCTCGAAATTTCAATTCTAGCAATACTAGTAAAAATTATGATTCCACTATGATTCCAATTCTGAGTCTAAACCGTTAATGTTGTTTGTCCTCCAAATTTAAGTTATCGTATTTCCACTTATTTACTTGCATAATAAATCTTACTCCTAAATCCCTCAATAAGAGTATTTTTGACAAGTTTCAACTTGTAACACCGTATAATAGTCTAAGAATCTGATCAGGCATACATATTTACCATACCATGATTCCAGTCCTTCATTGTCCATGGACTGTGATTTACAATCACATTTAAGGAGATTGCCAGAGAAATTTTATATACTTCATCTTTAGGTTCCTTTTCCTTTTTGAGTAAGGAAAAGTCAAATATATTTGATTTCATACCTCAACTAATAAACTAAAACATAATCATAAAACATATATCACAAACGCTTTTATTCAAAACTATACATTAAACTTACTCATAGAGATATTAAACGGAATCTCAGAGTTGCAAACATACCCGACATATTTTTCATTAAACAGCTATCCTCATGACACAAACATTCAATCCAAATAATATACTCATATTTCATATGGAATATCCCCATAACTGACTCTGGTACTTCCACATAATATTAACAGAATATTACACATTACAAACATAATACGGATACGTTTCGAGAGTACAAGGCACTCCGTATACCAGCTATCCATATCATGCATGCTTAGAGGATACAAAAACATCGATAAACAAAAGATCGGACCTTAAGAAGGATGCGTTTCGAGAGCATCAAGTACTCCGTATCCAGCCATCCCGGCATTAGGCTCAATGAATCTAAAAGATTGAACAACGACGTACCATAAGAAACACAGAATACAAGGCAAACGGTTATTCGTAACACACGAAATACGGACACACATGCCTACATGCCAAAGATAAAACAAAAAGATTACAGATGGAGATTCAAATCAATTGGCCGCTCCCGGCTTTCCCTTTCCCATTCAAGCTTGGATGTTGCAGTGTCGGATTCTGGATGTATGATTTGCATTTTATCTATCAATTCCTCAGCTGTTGAAGCAGTGACAAAGATTTGTCTCTCCGATTCTGTAGTGATGTTTTCTTCCACAGCGTAATCTAGAAATTTCAAAAGACCGTCATAAAAACCCTTTACGTTCAGCAGTCCCAAAGGTTTGGAATAAAAGCCCAACAATTGCCCACAAGCAACTATAAATATTTCCTCAAGAGTACCTAGACCACCAGGTAATGCTATAAAAGCATCAGAATTATAGATTATGTCTTTAAAATTTTTAGGGATACTCCTGACTCCTTCTCCCTTACCTATGGCTTCCTTACAAAGGTTTCCTTCAACTGGAATATGAGGCCAAATTCTTACATCAGTAGCGTCGCTAGACCTAGCTGCTAGTGCCATATTTACCATCATTTTTATACTACCACCCCCATAGATTATGTTAATCTTCTTGCGTGCTAGGACTTGCCCTAAGTGATTTGCAGCTTCTAAATAAGCTTTATCTTTTCCAAAGCTGGAACCACAAAAGACACAGACATTCTTTATTTTCTTCGTGGACTGGGAGGTAGACATATTTGGTTTATAGAAGTGGTTGCTTAATGTCTGCTCCACTTAGACTTCGGGTTCTACATGAGTTTTTAAAGATGAGAAATATACAAAAAGGGCTAAAGAGATAGACGAGTAGGTAATGAAAAGGTAATCCAAAGATTTAAACAAAATCTTGTGCGGATAAGAAAGTAAGATAAGGTGATTGATAGTTTACAGAAAATCTGATTCACTTTTTGAAAAAGATTAGACTCTAATTGTATAACTTTTGACAATTGAGAACAATTCGACAGAAGACCCTCTTGACACAACTGTAGACTTTTTGACAAATATACACCAAGTCTAGAAATTTAATATAAACGACAAATACTGTAGAACTTTTGAAATTTGAGACACAAATCTTGAAATATCTGGATAAGCTTTTCAAAATTCAAACATATTACTGTACCGTATGTGACGTGTCTGATAAGATAATATATTTTATTATATATATATATTTAAGAAAATCATAAATTAAATAAGATATTAACACTTACTGTATCAATCTAATAATCACAATTATTTCAAACACAAAAGCAAATATTCTGAGTAAAAGAAAAACACAAACTGTTGAACATCAGCTAAAACTGCTTCAAATAAGTAAAGACTAAATAACCTTTATAGAGCGATGACTTATTCCCCATCCAGTTTTCTTATGGCTTGACAAACAGGATCTAGAAATACCATATTCCTGAGGCGTTGTCTTTCTGTATAAAATTTAGGCCAGAGTTTAAAAATAGCTCCTTGAACATATCCACTAGGGTGACCGTGGAGAGGAGGATGGATACTATCTAAGTTCTCCTTTGAAAGTCCATCCCTACAAAACCTTATTTTATCCTCTCTATTCGTAGACATATAACCAGGTGAAGTACATTTACCGTTACAATTTTGTCTTCCACATTTGTTACAAGTGACCACGATGGCACGAGCTCTTCTTTTCATTGCACTACGACTGGTACCTGTTCCTGGTAAACCGACATCTTGACTAAAGTCACTCGGACGGATTTTCCCCTCTATCAACATTCTCACATCACAAGGGATGCCAAAACGCATAAGAATCCACAACCGAGTAATTCTAGCCTTGTATTTCTTTCTGAGAATCTTTTGGGAGAGTGATGGGAAATACTTTCTCAGATGTTGGTACTTTGGGTCCATGATGAGATGAAAGAAGAGTAAATAGAAAGGAAAAATTAAGATAGTAAATTGCAGAATCCTAGAATTCCTTCTTCTTTTAGGGAAAAAGTGAACTCGGAGAAATAAGCTCCTATGCACAGTAAACGTATTTGTAAACAATGATTAAACCACTGTATATGACACGTATAGAGACCACGTGGGAGAGACAGTGTGAATCAAACTGATTTAGGATTTGAACTAGGCCCAAATGTTCTAAGTTGAAAATGGTCAGGTTGTTTCGGGCCTTAACACATCTGGAACGAGTTAAATAACAAACATAAAATTGAAAACCAATTCGTATGAATCTTAAACCCAATTCAAAGCCCACTATAGATAAAGTTAACTATGAACAACAAATCTAATTTAACGACAACAAGGATCTTCCTGAATGATATTTAAAATCATTTCATAACAACATAATCTTCCAGCAACTCAAATAATTTTGTTTTAATCAAAACCTTATTGAACAATGCATACACCCATATGTTATTCATAATACTTAACATCTATCAATGGATTCATCATCATTACTACCAAGGGTTTAGAATGCGACTAACCTTGAAATCAATACGATTTACGTCTTCCAACGTAGACCATATCAATGAACAAAGACACTAGATGTTACTACTTATGAACATCTACAATCCCCACAATTCTACTCATACAATATATAATTTCCTCATATAACAAAACCTTAGGTAACCAAAAGATTCACTGGTACACTTAAATACAATGTACGTAACGAAATATTCCAATTTTGAGATTCATGCATTCTAGACTTTACACAGTCTCAACAGACCAAAAGTCTAACATTTATCTCTCTCAAGATTCAATACCATGATTCCCAACTTATATCATATTCCTCAAATAAATAGAACTTTCAAGAAAAGATATTGACACTTATGTGCTCCATCGAATCCACACATAATCATTACTTAGGTTTGAATCAATTACGAAAAATTTGGCATATCTATGCCAAACTTTAAAATCAATAAATCAAGCCTTATATTTCTTATTGTTTTTCACGAGACAAAAGGCTTTTAAATCCTCGTATCTATACGAATTTCTCATCGTTTATACGAATTAAATATGCTTATAGATCCAAATATTATACGAATCTCTCATAAGCATTCTACTTATAAACTCATTCCCTCATAACTATTAATACTTTCCTTCTATATAATTATTGTACTCATATAACTATTAATATTTTCATTCTATGGCCTTTCCATGTTACATCCTTCTAGACTGTATAAATCAATGTGAAGGTTCATTTTGATGATGACAATGAAAATTCAGCTTCAAAACCATCTCAAAAATATATTTTTTTAAAGTGGTGCTACACTCCCTAGGTTAACCGAACCTAGGCTCTGATACCAAAAATTCTGTAACGCCCCTATATGGGGGTTAACAGTTTTTAATGAGATAAAATAAAAATAAATAGTAAAAGTAAAACCTTAAAAATAAAATTTGCCCGGGACTTAAATGAAAACTCTTAACTCAAAAATAAAAATATAAACGACAATTAAACCACAGTTTTAATGTAGCACCTTAAATTTAATAATATAAACTGTTGTCATCATCATTTTATCCCTCAACACATTGTAATACAGTCACAGAAAGTAACAATTGATGCTTACATTATCATGAAGAACATTCTCAACAATTGAAGCAGTCCCAATGTAATATAGCTACATCACGTCCTCAACTATATTTCTCGTAGCCACCTCACACTTAGTGAGTCCTGAAAAGATATAAACATAAGGGAATGAGCAACACTATGCTCAGTAGAGAAAGCCATTACTCACCTCTATCATTACCACATTAAAATCTGCATGGTTAGTAAGTTACATCATATTCCAGATTATGAGGTTTATTATGATCACATCTTATGGATACCGTAGTTAATCATTACCAAGTGTCATAATTACACATTTATACAAATATTAACAATCATCATTGTTCCTAGGTATCCATGTTAAATTGAGTATCACTCAACTCATCGAAACCCAAATGGGCGCACTTGATCACCCTATAAACATTCCAAGGGTGTTCCGGTGAGGGGACATCAAGCCCCGAGTCCTCACCAAATCGATTCCTGTACAGTGTGTTCTGGGACTTTCAACCCAAGGAAGCGTCATCACCTTCCCCCTATTTTACCTTTTAGGGTATTCATGCCCAAGGACGTAACCGTCGCCCTTTTCATGTCTCACAATTTCTCTATATTAAATCATTATCAATAGAGTTAGTTTTCCTAACCATGCTTCTCAATTTATAACATGTGTCAATTCATTATGTTCCTCGCCGTACAATACAAGACGAGTCCATGTCATAGTTTCATATGTGATACTCATATAATATCAGTTCAACATAGATATATATATTGCGGCAAAACAATCAATTTTAATTCTATAAAAACCTTACAAAAGATGAGTAATAGAATCCCTACCTTTCAAGCTTATCAACAATCTTTTAATCCTGGAATCAATTAACGTTAGCTCCATACTCCCTTGATCCTAAGGCGTGCATAAGGACAATTAAAACTAAAGCACAACATACAACTACATTCATAAATAAATCATGTGTAAACCTATCTTACTAGTATGCCATTAAAGCTTTTATATAAATCTCTTTTGAATACCACAGTAAACAATTTTTGTCTTAACACAATATAAAATGTGAACAAGTAATCTATATGTTTTAGTCTCTAATAAGATTCATCAATCACTTAGGATAATATTGGAAAGGTTGCAAGACATTAAAGAATTAGGTGGTGAGCAAAGATGGGTTCTTGGTTCAGGTTAGCAGCTGGTATACCATAACAAACTGGTAGATTTACTAGTTTCCAATACAAAAATTGAATAATTCTTAGAAAATAAAATACAACTCCGATTTAGGTTTATGATAGCTCGTTAGAAAGCCTAGGATGCTACTTTTCAAATATGCAAACCAATTCATAAAATTCATTTTAATTTAATCTTAGAATTTCAAGAAATAACCACTGCCCATAGAGGTATTATAAAGTTTAACAATATAAATTTTCTGTCTAGGGCATATACACTTAGACTTCATACATATGCTCCAAAATAGCAACAAACATATACTTAGGTTTAAGAACGCAAATTTGAATAATCCTTTAGTATAAAAGAAAATTTATAAATGAAAGACTAAATTTGTTCATAAGATTCTAACCTCGGATTATGGTTAGTTGGAAGCTTGAAATGGCTTCAAAACAGGTTCCTTTACTTCGGTATGACTGAAATTCTTGCTCAAATGGAGGTGATGGTGGCTGATTTTTATGGCTGCCTTGAAGAAGTTCTCTAAGTATTTTGCTTCAGCAAAGAAATGAGAAGAAGAGTGTGGGAACCGTGGAAGAGAAAGGAAGAAAAGATGAAGTCTTTGAAGAGAAGTGATAGAAACAATTATAGAGGAGACATGTTGAAGCATGTCACGGAGGAAATAAAGAAAATGAGGGTCAAGAGTAGTTGGAAAAGATATCCTTATGTCTCATCTAAAGACTTTAACACACATAATGCCAATATGACATTTTTGAGATTTATTAGAAGTTCTAAGGCTTTTTAGTAATCATACTAAATAAATATAGGAGAATTTTAGAAAACTTAAAAATAGATAAAAATAAATATTATAAAATAAATTTAAATGAAGCAATTTTTTTTTTTATACACTAAAAATTAATTTAATTACCTCAATACCCGTTAGGAGAATAACGGGTGTCACAGGAACATAAATTCCTCTTCCTCATACCTTTACAAAGTCATTGTATCATAGAATAAATATCATGTCACACACCCTTCATTTCTAGTGTAGGACCACTATTTCGTGGAGGACTTAAGCCCTTGACTCAATAGTTTTATATGTAATAATGCATTTGCACAGATCCATATAATGGGAAGGACATACGTAACAATGCAAACTTCATCACTTTTGAGCTTTCCCGTGGGATCAGTTGTACCCATCAAATAGAAACAATCAGGCACATGAAGCTTGCCCAGTCTTAGGCTTTTGCTTTCCTCTTTCACAAGTACTGAGAGACGATATTGCAAGAATGATTCTTCAAGAGGAATGCCACATGCGATCATTCTTGCAACAGTGAAATCAGAGTCCATGTTCCCATGCTTCATAGCAACTGCAAAGCAATAAAATGAAATCCATCGAGGAATAAGAGAGATAAAATTGGTTTTTTTATTTACCCTCAAAATATATAAATGAAAGAGGTCCATTATTGCTAGAATGTTGGCTCATAACCAAAACAAGAACGTGGCATTTCAAAAATCTATGTATTTGACAAGGAAAAAGAAAAACACCTTTGAAGGCAGCACGCTTGTTGCTAAATTTACCACGACCTTCTTTGAAAGCTTTCGAAAGTAAATCTGTGAAAAATTTATCTGGAACCCCTCCATGGCTTAGTAGTGCGATTAAATTCCTTGACAAGGTGGCTGTTTTAGGTGCATTGCTGGACAAGAACTTAAAGAGTTATAGATCTCAATTTCAACAATATACAATCGAACAATAGCAAGCACAGTATATCTGATTTTTCCTTTTGACTGTTGAAACACAAAAGATATGTCTTAAAAGAGGTTTTTTAAAAATAACCTTTTGAAAAAAAATTTTTGGTCAATGACCTTTTTCTTTGGGACAGTTTTTGGCACAAAAAAATGGCTTTTTAGACATCAAAACGGTTCTAGTTTTTTTTTTTTCATCCTGTTGAGGTTCCTTATTCTGCTACAGTCATTTTTCCTTTTTTTAAAAAAAAAACTAGGATAGTTTACCTGTACAGAAAAAACGTGTTTTTTTGGTTAAAAAAAAAAAAGAGGACTTTTACCCAATTTGAAATTTTTTTTTGCCCTTTCGTCAAAATCTTCCCTTAAAAAGACAGTACAGGCTCAAAACATCTATTATTTCCAGCAATAAAGCTTTGTTGTTTTTTCTTGCTTTGATGGTCTTCTATCATTTAATGACACTCTTATAAGGCAAGGAGAGGTTACAGTTCAAAGGCGATTCTCTGTTTAGAACAACAAAATTTTGTTGTTCAATAGGGAAACAACAAAATTTTGTATGCTTTAGAACCATCTTTTAGTGAACATTTATAGACTCAGAAACCTTTTTGAACAAACATTAATTGGATCCTAGTTTTCCAGGAGAATTTAAAACAGTTATGAGCTTTAATTAAAAAAAGTAAATCAACTAGAAGACCAGTAGCCTTTCGTAGCATGGGATCAAGGTTTCTTAATTTACTTTTCTTATTTCAAACCTCAATCAAAGTATATGTTTCTCAAATAAAGGCAGTGTACAAAAAAAATGACAAGTTGTAGTGTAATGATCGCGGGCAACTTATTTCACTCAAATAGAAGAGAACATAGAAAACGCAGTGCATGCAAAGATATGATTATAGCTGATGTTGGAGATACCTGGTTGTAACTATTTCCAATGAGTTCTTGGTATAATTTGAAAGTTTGGGATCTGGAAAAACTTTAACCATTGACTCCCGAATCTGGATTGTTCTTGGTTCAAGCTATGAGATTTGGAACAGCAAACAGAACAAAAAGAAAAGAATTAGACAACAAGAGAAAAGTTAAACAAATAAGGAACAGAAAAACTGAAAAAAAAAAAAAGTTATTCTGTATGGTTTTACGGGACATAAACTTTGCAATAACCTCTAAGGTATCACCTCGGCCTGGAATGACAAATGACAGATGACAAAGGTTTGAACTTAAATTACTGCAACTAGAGTGGGCTTATTTGTGATGTTTGAACATAGAATCCAACAAATAAATAGTGAGAGTTTTAAATTGTAATAAAAGAGGTAAAACAGCCTGACATTGCAATCGTAAAGACATGCTAGTGAGGCAACATTGTTTTAACTAAAAACATCATTTCCATGAAACGAAAGGGGAATAGCGTACCTTCTTGTTCACAAGAAAGGTTCCTTTAACCGCATAGCCATTGTAAAACATGCGGCACTGGATCAACATGGGCTAGAAAAAGAGAAAAGAAAAGGGAAAAGGAAAGATGAATTTTAGACCTAAAAAAGAATTAATGCTCCTCAACAGTTATCAGAAAGAGAATTAATCCTATTGGATTTATGTGCTCATGTATGTGTTTGTGAGAGAGAGGGGCAATGATCAGAATTCATCTGCGTACTGGTTCGCCTGTCTCACAGCCTAGCTGTTCCATTTCGGCAATATTGTCCTCAAGCTCATCAGGATTATTGAAAGTCTAACACCGTGAAGAAAAGAGCCAGTCATTCCAAAAAATAATCAAAGCATGTTTTAATTGGAATGTATAAAAAATATCATTTGTTTCTGGTCCAATTAACCATATAGCCAGATGGAAAAGAATATTAAAATCAATCTCAATAAAACTAAGATAAAGCAGAAGAATCACTATGGAAGAAGGCTCAAAATAACATAGGAGCACAAGATGCCTGTTGTTTAAGTTCCATATCAGGTATTGACCCAAGTACCTAATGATGTATTTACACACACAAAACACTAACAACAAATTATCATCTCCGTCTGTCAATCTACTTCCAGGTGACATTAAAAATGAACTAAATTATTTTCACATGTAATGTGAAAGTAAAAACCTCAATATTCTCATTGTTGATTTGTTGCCCCTTAAACAAATTTTTTGGGCACAACAACGCCAAATCCTCAGAGATAAAACCAGTCCCATCTGTATGTATGAGTGGTTTTCCGTCTCTATAAATACGATTTCCCGATTCATCCTGCAGTTTCAAATAAAAACTATTTGATTGGAACATAAGTCACAATTGAAAACCGCTATAAATTTTACACAGAGAACGATTAAAGGATTATACCAGGCAGTATACATCCTCAATAAAATCAACTTTTACAGAGGATAGATCAATTTTCAGGCTGTATGTCTTGGATAAAATCAGCTTAAACCTGAATGTAAAAGGAAATAAAATTAAAAGATCAATGGAAGCTGCATAAATTTAGCTTTCTGAAAGAAAATACTTGTACTAATACATACCTGGCCATATATTTGTACACACTAGATACTGTATGTCCATGCATAAATAGCTGTCTTGCTTCAGATATTGTTTTGTTAGATAAGATATAAGATTTATCCTGATCAATTGATGCAGTTGACTGTGTGCGAATAAAATAACACTTGACCGGTGATGAATAAGGACTTTTCTTCTTTTCTTCCTTTCCACCATCTTTGAAAACTGATCCATAGTAAATCAAGATTGACCAAAAAATTGTTAAGAATGCTAAGATTCTGCTGAATGGGCATACATCAAAAAGACAGAAGAATCTCACGTAGGACTAGATGCTAAATGCATCCACACACACACACACACACACACACACAAAAGAAAAAAAAGAGGAACTTTACATGAATGATAAACAACGAAATAGAAAGATGATGTTTCCTAGGTGAAACCATATGCTGATTTTCTACCCTAGTTGAGTTCCAGGTGAAGTTGACAAATTATTGATCCTACACGCAGCCCACATGGATGAAGCCTCTTAGTCCAAGAATACGCCTAATGTTTTGCATATGCTTTTTTCACATCCCATAAGATTTAAAGAATCAAAAGCAGAAGATACTTAAGAACCTAGAAGATTGTTAAGATGAACTACGTAAAAGATCACGCATGTAATGTGTGTGTGAAAAAGTATGTCATAGAGGAAACAAGTGCCATATGCCTGTTGTTCGACTCATTCAGTTTAGATTCACAAAAAAAATATAAAATAAAAAATTAGTACCAGAAAGAACCAAGAAAAACAAAAAGATAATACATTTATCAAAGTACTAGAAAAAAATTGTATATTCACATATGCATACTATGTCCTCCGTTTGAAGAGTAAGGGGGGAGTGGAAACCGATACATCAACCATCAAAATCAAAGAAAAATTCTTTAATGTGACAAGCAAAGAACATGTGTATTGAATCTAAAGTGCTTCAAAAAAAAAAAAAAAAAAGGTTCCAAAAGCAGCATCCACAGAGAGTCAGTAACAGCTGACGTGCTATCAATACTCAAATGAGCTTAAATTGCAAAATTGAAAAATCAGAACACAATTAGTCAATAAAAGGCTCACCAAAGAAGCGGTACAGTCTCAAACCAACTGAAATTCCCTCCTTAGCTATCTTGCCATAGCGGGCATAGAAATGATCATGTGAAGTCTCCCCCTCGGCAAATTTGACAATCAAAACATTTTCGTCCTCTAGAACCTTTTGTAAATGAGTCCTTGTTTTCTCCAGGAAAGGGCCCTGTATCAGAAGTCAAAGTGAATGATATTTTAAAACAAGATATCATTTTAAGTAGCAGATGAACTCTAGCATTGACTTCGTAAAACTGACAGTAAGAATTAACAAATACAAATAATAGTGGCAAATAGCATTTGTTATTTGTGAAGATTCAATGATGCTATATTTGGAACTGAAAAATAATAATAATGATAATAAAAATCAGATACAGCTTCATTATTCCATAAAGAATATCAAATAGCTAAAACTAAGAAATTGTTGTAATAGAATCTGCACTCTGAACCTACAACAACAGGAAAGTGACGAGACAAAACTCATTACTTTAGCTGCTTTCCAACTTTTGCTTTAGCAAGGTCAGTGCGTCTATGACTATAAGCATATGTACATATCAATATATGTGATCGTGTCTATGCATTTTCAATTACGTTTATAAGAGCCAGAAAAAGAGAGAGAGAGAACCAACCTTGAATCTGTAACTTCCTTCCTGAGAAACATGACAATGGTAGACGTGCGTTCTTCCTGTATCCCAATCACCGTACTGCAAAACCGCCCCAAAGAGAGAGAGAGATTCAATCTTCCATGTGGAATTTGTTCAAACAACTAAAAGCCTTCTTCTTTAAAAAAAAAAAAAAAAAAAAAAAAGAAGAAGAAAAAAGAAGAAAAAAAGCAACCGTAGAAGCAGGGCTTATTCAGTTCAAGTTCCTATGAAGAAGCCAAAAAAAAAAAAAAAAAGTCTTTTCTTTTTCTTTTTTCTTCAAGCTTTAACTAAACTACCAAAGTTATCTAAGAGCTAGAATTGATAATCACCTTTACACGGTCTTTTGGGTCAACAAAATTTCTCCCAATACTTTGCCATAACTGCTCTTCGAACTGTACCATTTGAAGTTCTTTTAGGCTCCTAATTGCTTCAGCCGATATGAACTTCTGAAGCTCATTTCTATTAGATTCAAAGGAGATGAAAAAAAAAAAAACACATTTACTCATTTCTATTAGATTCAAAGGAGATGAAAAAAAAAAAAAAACACATTTATAATCCCAAACCAGACAGATAAACAAAAAGAAAAGGAAGACACTTTACAATACCCGCTAATGTAATTGAGGATCAAGAACTGTTTTCTGAACTCTAACTCTCCCAAAGCCTCCATTGCCGAAGCTTCCGGAAAAATAACCCTAGGAACAGTCTCAGTCTCAGCTGTTCCACGACGATTAAGTACCATTACCAAACCAAAACAAAACTCTTGGACAAGATCAAAACAGAGCATGCGTTGAATTAGCACCTGCTGGAGAAGCAAAGTACTGACCTGTAGAGATTCGACGGATTTTGGAAGGGGGAGAAGAGAGAGAAGAACAGCCAGAAGGAGACCATAATGATGGTGATGGCAGCGGCTGCTGGTTGCGCAGGTGAGTGATATAAGCGGGGAAGTTCCGGACAGGAGCCGTGGTGGCGGCGATTATGCGGAGGATGCGAAGAGCCTCTGGTTCTCCGTCCGCCGCCAGCCTGCGCCGGTCCTCGGCGATCAGCGGCGGAAGGTTGTGCTTGGCGAGAATAAGCTCCACCAGTTCGTCGACGAGGGGAGGAAGAGACACTTCGACGTCGACTTGGCGATCGTGATCGTTCCTATCCATGGCTGCTTCTTTTTCTGTGCGGACAGAGAGAGAGGCAGACAGGTCAGACTGAGAGTTGAGCTCTGCAACTGCAGCGAATATAAACGAGCAAATGAATTTTGCTTTCGTTTGTTTCCCGCTCAACCTTTATACTAGGAAGGCAAGCAAAGACGGACTTTCGTACGAATTGTGTCGTGCGAGGCAAGCTTTCTCTACGTCTATTTTTTTTTTTGTTTTTTGACCTCTTCGCAGGCCTTGCGCGTAGTAAAACACTAGAAAAATTATTATGAAATTAAAATCTAATATAATATTTAAAATATTTTTAAAACATCCTTAATGATATAGTAATTATCTTAATAATATTATATATTTTACTATATAATTACATATAAATAATTTTAATAATATTATTATGAGACATTTGTAGAATTTTTACAAATTAGAGTCATATTTTAATTCAATAAACGTAATTGGTCCAATTGTCTCATTAACCTTTTTTTTGTCTATACCAAAAAAATTTGCCCCTTTTTATTATGGTAGCATCTAGATTGCCTTCGAATTTTGTGTTTTTTTTCCTTTTAAGTATTGTTAATTAAGTGTATTTTTTGAAAATGTATTTGAAAGGGTGGTAGGAATCGTTGGTTAAAGCTACTTTTACTGTAGTATATGAGAGCTTTACACTGTAACAAATTTTTTTATTGTTACTATAACATGTGAGAGTCTTACACTGTTTATAACTAAAAAAATGATAAAAACTACTTTTGCTAAACAAGGACTAAGTTACAATTTGCAATGGCATTTCGAGGTACAGTGTAAATCTAAACAAGAATAAAATTTAAATTTATGTTTCAGTAGTGCTGAAAGACAAATGCCATTGGTGAGTTTTTTTTTTTATTTCTACAAAAAATGCCTTTTTTTTTGTTAGGATAGTATTTAGATTGTCTTCAAGTTTTATTGATTTAAATTGTGTGATTTAAATTATAATTTGAAGTAGCATTTGAATGTATCATTCAATTCTAAACAAGAATAAGATCTAAATTTATGTTTAAAATTGCATTGCGATTCAAACTTATAGCGTGTTTTTACATTATAGTATACTTTTATTTTGTACTACACAATGTGAGAGTTTTATACTATCTATAGTTTATTGAATTGATTTACCAAACGTATCATTAGTGATTTAAACTACTCTTTTAAACACCGAATAAGAAAAAAAATTATACAAGATAGCACGTCTTCGTTATTCTACTAGTAAATTATGTCAATGCTTTTAAGAATGTAAAAAATAACAGCAGATTCAAATAAATTAGTATTTTAAAATAAACAAAAAACCAAAACTACCCTTAAAGAGTCAGATTCCTTTTTTCTTGGTCTTTTTCTATTTTCCCCTCATTTCTCTCACTTATCCTATCTCTCTTCTCAGCCCCCCTGTTTTTCTCTCTCCACTCCCTCTCTCAAACTGGTTTCAAACTGGTTTCCCATCCAGTTTAGTGATGGCAGCAGGCATGGGTGATAGATGACTATGACGGACGACTGGCATTGGGCAAAGTTCGATGGCGGCCATAGTCAAAGCAGATTAGCTTTCTCTCTCCACTGCATGCTCGTCTTGTTAGGAAATTAGATTTCCTATATTAGGTAATTATTAAGAAATCATATTTCTTATATTGGGTAATATATAATTTTGAATCAATCATATAATGCTATTTAATACGGGTTGAAATTTTAGTGATCTCGTTTTAATGATGAAACCTATTAATTATAAAAATTGATATGAAGTAAATTGAGTAGATACTATTTAAGGGATTATGAGAATCCTATATAAAGACCTTTTCTAGTTATGGTCCCCAATATACCAAAAACATGTTATAGTCTATTTTCTCCCTATCAGGGAAAGTAACGACAGTCCCATTGAAGAGTTGGGGTGTTTTGGTTGAGAAAGATCACATACCACCAGTTCCGTTGTGGGTATTTTATTTGTTTATTAATTCTCAATAATCTAGTATGATATAGATCCTAGGCTTATGGTGTTCTTGTTTTAGGATGGTCTCATATAGAATTTGAGTTTATTGGTTAAGAATTTATTTCCGTCAATTGGTATCAAGAGCAGGATATCATTATTTACTAAGTTTTTTAACCTAAATATTTTCGTTCTTTCTCTCTTATATTTGAATTAAAAATTTTGCAGGAAATCTTTTATACGTCACCCCGATAAAGACAATTTTTAGCACTGATCGGGTAAAAAAATTCGTTGCACCGTTAGAATCCGTGCTTATGGACCAACACTGCTTGGAACTTCTATCATTGATATGGCTTTTTTCTTCTCTTGGATTGCATGATTTACTGCAGTCTAGTATAGGATTAACGGTTTTTTTTTTTTTTTTTTTCAGACTAACAAACGGGTACTAACCAGCTGCCTCCAAAATGCAACATTTGCTAGCAAATTTTGCTACAAATTTTCTAGCTTCACGAAGAAAGCAATTAAACCATAGAAAAAAAACTTGGGGATTGGGTTGTGTTGAAACATTTCTTATTAGAATCAACTCCCTTCAAGTTCAGTGAAAAAAATTCGCGGGAAGAAATTAAAGAAAAAGGGAAAGGAAAATAGATAAAGACCAAAGAAAAATTCTCAAATACCTTTCAGAACCAACGTGGCTTCGACTAACCCCATTCGTTTTCCTTCCCGACTAAGGCAGTTCAAAACTTCAAATATAAAACTTTTTTTGGGGAAAAAGAAGACTGACCAGAACATAGGAACAAGTGCATAATGAAAAGGCTACTCTTATCAAATAGCTTTGTTTGTATAGGGTATGTTTGGTTGAATATTCAAATCAAATCATTTTGTTACAGTATTTTTTCTCATAAAAATTTAAATTTTTATTTAAATATTCTACTTAAATACTCGAACCAAACGAGTTCATAATGTTTTGTAACCCTCTTAGGTGGGACCCCATATGAGAGGGTGAGGCTCGCACCCAACGAAGGTGAATAAATATGCCCATAGCTTTTATCAAGAGAAAGAGAAAAAAGAAAAAAAAAATTTCTAGTCTAGATTTTTGGAATAAACAATGTGCACAAAAAAATTGGTACTTTCCACCAGCAAAAGATATATTCAGTACAAAAGACTGCTTTATCTGACTTGGAGGTATCCTCCACTAAGTCTAGCTTCTTCCATAAGTAACAAGAACCAGTTTTCGGAACCTCTACTGTTCTACAATGGGGAGATTCTATTGCAGTTTATTCTGGACCGTTTGATATTAAATAAAAGATTTCGTTTTATTTTGCTGAAAATAAATGAGAACTTCTTCCTTAAGTATTGAGAAAAGAGGATGAGGTATCCTCGAAGAAAGAACAAATGAAAAGGAGAAAAAACAGAAGAAGCAAAAACAAACACACCAGAAGCCCACACTCAAAAATTAGGGCCCCATAACATGTTTCCAATTCCTAACAATTAAATAGATTTAAGAACTTTGTCCAGTCAAAACCCACAATGAAGTAGCGCTCTTAAGAAAGGATAATTCTTAAAAACTTTGTAAGCGAGGACACTCTTACTAGCTCACTTGATCATGCTAGTTTGTAACATAGTTTGAACCGACTCAAACCAATTTTGTTATAATATTTTCTCTTAAAAATTTTAATTGTTACAGTATTTTGGGTTTGAGATTTTAGTAACATACTTAAACTTTGATTCGAACTATATTCCAAACGGATTTTTAGGGTTCATTTCGTAAATGAATTCGAATTAGTAATTTGATTTAAGTTAGTGTGATTTGAATTAGGATTTGAGTTAGTGATTTGAATTGTTATCCGAATTGACGTTTGGACGTGCATTTAAAACTTAATCTGAGTATGGAATCAAATTAGAATTTGTTTTTTAAGAGGTAGTAAAAATAATTTTTGATTTATCAACAAATTTAATAAAATAAGGTATGTTTGTTTTATGCATTTTTTGAACTCAATGGACTCAAATCTGAATTCGAGTATCATGAATCCTTAGAATGCGTGTTTGTTTTCCTCAAAATCTGAATAATTTGAGTATCAAGAATCTAAGTTTTTAGAGTCCTCATTGCCTATTTGCAGGAAATCTAGTTTCAGTCCTCATCCCCTTTAAGCTTTTGATATTCGGATATCTTTGCTATAATAAAAACTAAAAGTCTCTCTCATATATTTGAGAAAAAAAAATAGCAACTTCTTCATTTGATATGCAATTGAGATGATTCTTTTTTCACTGTGTTCTTGATGCAAAGAGGAATAAATCAAGATTTATATTGCATATTTTTTAAGATTATTAATATTAAGATTTTATTAGATTTATTAATAAATCAAAAACTATCCTCACTACTTTTTTAAACACAAATTTTAATTTTATTTCACACTCAGATTAAAACTTAAATGCACATCCAAATGTCAATTCGAATAACAATTTCAATCACTAACTTAAATCCTAATTCAAATCACACTAACTCAAATTAAATCACTAATTTGAATTTATTTACCAAACAGACCTGTTAATGATTCTAAAAAATATGCAATATGAATCTTAATTTATTCCTCTCTTCACTAGGAACACAATGAAAAAAGAGTCATCTCAATTGGATGTCAAATGAATAAGTTATGATTTTTTTCTTTAAATATAGGAGAGAGAATTTTAGTTTTATTGTAGCAGAAATATCTAAATATCAAAAGTTTAGAAGGATCATAACTCAAAAACTTGGACTCTTAATACTCAAAGGATTCAAATTTTTTTAAAAAATAAATACGTATCTAAAAGATTTTTAATACTTAAATCTAAATTTAAGTCTAAAAAGCCTAAAAAGTTCTCAAAACACACTGTGGCCCTCGATACTTTTTGGAAGTCGGAACCCATTCTAATGTGCTACCCGCAACGCTTCTTACTAGCCTATCTAAATCCTCCGAGGTGCTCGTTATAGGGCTTATACTTCTGTTCTCATGAAGCTGCAAGTCTTCTAGAAGTGCTTCGCTGCATAATCTGTCTATTCTAAAACATCTTGGATGACCAAACTAACCATCTGCGATAATTTTCCTTAAATAAATTAGTTGGAATCTCTGCTATTATTCTCTAACTATTTCTCCCACGATAAACTAATTTAGAAAATAATTTTATTACTTGTAAATACCATACAGGTTATCATGTTTCCGTAAAAAAAATTGCTTTTTTTTTAATGAAAATTGCCTTTTTTTTTTATGATAATATATATATATATATATATATAGAATGTTTGGCAAACTTGAATTAAACTATTAGTTTAGTTCAAAATATCGTTGCATATAAGAGTTTTATATTATAATTTTTGTTTTATATTGTAGCATATAAAAACTTTGTGCTATTTGAGTTTAAACTATTGATTTGAACCAAGTTTTTTAAACACCGTATTAGAGTTTTTGAGTTTTATTGATTTGAAATATGTGATTTAAATTACAATCTAAAGTGGTATTTAGATGTACAGTGTAAATCTAATTAAAAATAAAATCTAAATTCATGTTTCAAATAGTGTTGCCGTTCAAACCTATAACATGTTTTTATATTATGGCATATTTTTATTTTAAACTGCAACATATGAGAGTTTTACACTATTTACAATTCATTGAACTCATTTATCGATGCCTGGCACTACAGTTTGAATTACTCTTTCAACAGCAATCCTATTAACCTCGTTACTAATATGATGTTTAATAAATTCAGTTCTAACCAAAGATTGAAAAATCAACATTTCTCCCAATATTTTCGTGATTTCAAGATAACAATATGGAAACAGGAGTATTGTATCTTTTTGCAAAATATTCAAAAATTTTTGTAAAAATTTCCGCAGATATCGATGTTTTGATAGAAATATCGATTTTTATGAAAGCTACAATATAACATGACAAAATATATATTTAGATATCTTACGGAAATTTTCGCAAAAATATCGGTAAAAAATCGACAAATTATCTAAACTCTATATGTAACTTTTTAAATTACTTTGAAATATAAAATTCAAGTTATCCAAACTCTATATGTAAATTTCTTTACTTTTTCAAGTTATTTTTCAGCACAAGTCTCCAACCCTTGTCCCTGATACGAGATTGAAGATGCTCTACAACTTTCTCTCTCTAGTTTCTCAAGGAGGTTGTCGACTGTAAATTACTGTTGGCCTATTTATGACACATTAATAAACGATTATTATTACCGATCGATCTCGAGTTGGCGGATTTTGACCCTTTTATATATAGGGTGCTTGGCAAAGTGTTTAGCAAACCATCTTCTTGATTCAGAATACAGTAACATATGTGAGCTTTAAAATACAATAACTTTTAATATTTTACTATAACATATAAGAACTTTACACTATTCCCTAACTAAAGGTTGGTTCTAACCAATTTTACTAAACACTCTATTAATGGTGTTTGGTTTTGACCCATTTTGACCCAAACCCTGTTTGCAGGTTTCGAGTTGTATTATGACCATTATTGTCAATCATTTCTTGATTCAAATCAATTAGTTTGAATCAATGTTCCAAACACTATTTCGAATAAAAAAAGTTGGTTTAAGTCAAATTTGCTGCAGTTTTTCCTTTTAAAATTTAAATTATTACAGCATTTTTAAGTTCAAACTTTTAGTTTGATTTATGTTCTCGGCATTTTTTTGAAGTCGGAACCCATTCCAATGGAACATGTGCTAGCTGTGACACTTCTTAGTAGCCTATCTAAATCCTCCAAAGGTCCTCCTCATAGAACTTAAACTCCAGCAGAGGTCTTCCTCAAAGAGCTATAAGTCTTAAAGAAGAGCTTCGTTGCATTATCAAGCCATCCTTAAATACCGTGGACCGGTGGACGGCCAAACCAAACTAACCATCCATGTATAATTTTCCTTCAAAATATTAGTTGGAATCTCTAACATTATCCTTGAATTACTATTCCCATGATAACTTAATTTAGAAAATAATTTCATTACTCGTAAATGCTATACAGATTATCTAATACATGCGCTGACATCTTTGATGACATGCATCTCTCACACCCTCTCTACACATAATTTCTAGTTAATCGATGCATATATAGTGTATATATATTGATATTAGATTACACCCTAAACATTAATCGCATTTATATAAAATTCCGGTGGGATTACAGCACCTCCTTCAAAACTGATGGAAGGCAGAAAAATGCCCTTTCGCCTATTTTTTTGAAGGCGTGAAACTTAAACAAGGCTGAGCCTGCAATGTTCCACGCGAAGCTACAGTAGCTGACTTTCCCTTGGCTTATGGCATAGTCATAACACACGCAATATATGGCGAGGGCCTCGTTATAAATCTCCTCCATGTTCTTTGTACTCTCTTCCAGTTCCTCAGCTCCATATAGTAGCTTCATTGAGGAGAATCTATAGTTAGCTAGAAAGATGATAAACAACGTTACTAATCTCCGGGGCGCTACGACTCACCAATCGTGAGTAGCGGCGCCCGGCACTATTGACGTCAAATAGCGTTGCTTGAAAAAAAAATAATTAAAAAAATGAATGCTGATTTCTAGTTCAATGTCAAAAAGATTACCCTCTTGTACTTCCTCTTGACCTCTTCAGCAGCTTCGTTTTTCGTGTCATCCTTGGCTAGCAAAGCATTGCGCATGTCATCCCTATACTCTTTATAGTGTGCCTTCCATTTTGTCAAGCAAGCTTCAGGAACATCAACCTCGAATTGAGGTAGCTTGAAGATCTCTGTATTGTGAAAGAACATGTGTTCAAACGCTCTTTTCCCAAAGAGATCTTGAGAACAGTTTATCAGCATATAGGATAAAATTAACTCACTTAAAAAAAATTCATGTATTTTTCACAAATGGACGATGCCTCTCTGCTCTCTTTCTCTGTGTCATCTATCATATATCTCATATATAAATAAAATACCTATAGCTTATTATGAAGGTGGTGGGAGTAGATGAATATATCCACCTTGTCAATTTTGTCTCCCACCCAAACAAAGATGATGGAGCGTAAATGGGCAATCATGGAGTAGGTCTATTATTGGATTTGTATCCAATTCCATTCATTTTTTCAATAAATGTTCAATAAATCAAATTTATTTAAAATTAATTAATCAATTTTGTGTCTATCACTAACAGTTTCCCCTCGGTAGTAAATGCGGTCATAGCATGGTCATACCACTTTTGTATCTCACAAGATCAAAATCTATTTAATTAATCTCATTAGTCAATACAATCAATTAATTCAAAATTAATTAATTATTGCCCAGTCAATATGACAACATTTTTCATTTTCATTTTGTACATCACAAAAAATATTTTTCCGTGTCACATATTTATAGTCCGAGATATTTAATTCAGAATTCAACAATTTTAAATTTAATATAATTCATTACTATATACTTGATCTAATATGGTTGCTTATAGAGTCAGAATTGGAGATCTATAGATCTATAATTTAAGCTTTAATAAATTTAACAATTAATTAAACTCTTTAATCAATGTGTCAAATTTATTAGTTTTAGAGTTAATCTATTAAAAATCTGAAACTGCACTCTTGAAATTATAGTAATAATTACTCCAAAAAAAGCGAGTAATTTATTGATATAACCATTATATATAAGTCAATCATCCATAAATAGTTCATAATAAGAGCTAGGTTCAATTTTTGTTTACCTCTCTTATTACATCTTTATCCTCAAGTTTCAATGACTCTCTAATAAACAGTTAATTTATACTCTTATCATGAATGAGCACTCTACTATTCCAACCTTGAATCATCATTCAAGAAAACTACTTTTTTATCTTCCAATAGGAAGGAATGAATTCTGTATCTGTATAATCATTTTTAGCCATTTATTCCATCATGTTTTCAAAATACAAAATTATGATTTGTCTATAGACAAATTTTACCAAACAAGTCAACAAATATAATGTCATAAATAAGAGCCAAATAAATGCTTAGGATTAAGACTGTCTCATATATGATCATCATAGTAATAATTTGAAGACTATGTATATAACACAATATTATCAAAGGTTCATAATTTATCTGATTCAGTCCTATATAATCTCATTATATAAAAAGTACCTCTAATCTAATATGTCTACATTTATAGTCTGGATAAGACTATTTTATTCCATATGAGATTGGACCATACTTATAATATTTATTTTGGTTGTTTGTATATGGATACTTAAATAAACATCAACAAAATCTCATAATTATTAACCTGACTATAAATTTAGCATATAATTGTTATGTGCATGAGGATTAAATTCATAGATAATAATCTAAATAGTTTGTAATAAATTATGAATGATACAAGGAGTCAAAGTTTAAAGCCAGGAAATCCTAACAAGTTTGAAAGGTTCGAATCTATAATCTCTTATACTTTATATGAATTAAAATTATGTACCTATTACTTTATATGAATTAAAATTACATACCTATTTCTGATAAACAATAGTTTTGTTTGTCAGCCGATTTATATTTCCGTTGTGTTCTATGTGTTATTTACAACAAATAGTATCTACCACGACGAGTTTTCTCTTAGTAGTAAATGCAGACACAAAATGGTCATACCATTCTGTATCTTGTAAAATTAAATATATTTTAATTAATCTCATTAATTAAATACAATTAATTAATTCAAAATTAATTTTAAATAAATTTGATTTATTTAACGTTTATTTAATAAAATAAAAAAAAGAGAAAGGAATTGGATACTAGTTCAATAATACACCTGCTCTATAATTGCCCATATACGTTCTCATCATCTTTGTTTAGGTGGGAGACAAAATTGATAAAGGTGGATCCTTCATGATAAGCTATGCTTACTTTATTTATATACGAGATATATGATGGATAAGACAAAGAGAGTAGCGAGGTCGACGAAGAGTTCTGAAAGAATTCTCAAAGGAGAATATGAGATATTTTTCCGGTGAAAAAAAAAAAACTTGTGAATTTTTTGGTTAGAAAATCCTGTCATCTCATGTGTTGAATATATCTTTGGATTTAAAAAAGTGTGAAATTATTATTCATTGTTATTAAACGTCTACTCGTCAATCTATTGGTGTGAAGGTTTGATTTGAAAGATTTACAGTGTCAAAGCTTAAAGCGAGAAAACCCTGATAGACTTTAAAAGGTTAGAATCTATAATCTCTTATACTTATATGAATTAAAATTATATACCTATTCTAACAAACAATAGTTTTGAGAAAATTTTTGTTTGTCAACCGATTTGCATTTTTGTTGCGTTCCACGCCAAATTTCCAATAAAAAAAATCTTGTATTTTTTCACAAATAGATGATAACACACAGAGATGTGCGAATTAGGAAATCCTCACCTTTGTTTGAATGATTCTCCAGTTGATATGAATCCACCTCATCATAGATCCACCCCAAAATGGACTTGGAATCAAAAGAATTCTGCCTTTCCATATAATGAGGGAACAGTTTTGGCTTCAACTCTCTGGGAACTTCAACCTATTGCGGAACAAATAAGATGAAAATTAAAAAGAAAAGGTGATAAAAAAAAGAAGAAGGGAAAGACACACTTAGAAGTTGAAAGATAATGGACATATAATGAGCATGAAAACAAGATATAACTTTTTATTTATTTTCCGTGACCGTGATTTGTGTCGTAACATTCTAATATAGGGATCATAGGACTAGAGGATTCTATTAAAGTGTCGAATAAGCTCCATGACAGAAAATTAATAGGAAAGCTACCTGAACAAATCTCATCCAATTTTAAGACAGCGCAAGAAATTTTTTAAACGCGCTAAGACGATGCAAGGGCTGCATAAGCCTCTTGCAAGTCTCATTGCTTAAAATATATCCATCACAGAAATTAGCCCCAATGCAAATGTATCCATGCATGCGAGATATAGGAGAAAAAATAACAGACAACGACACCCTAGTGATTAATGAAGCATAAGGCTATGCAATTGAAGCAACAAAAGAGACGAGCCAAAGAACTAACCTTTCCTCCTTTCTTTGGAGCATCCAGTGCGTCATAGTAAATATCAATTAACTTGAGTAAATTCTCCTTGACGGCGTTCTTCTCAGCAATACAATCATTTCCCAGAGTTAACATACGATCCATTAGCGCAAGCCAGCTATCGGCAGCCTCACTCTTGGCAAAACTGAAAACAGTAATGCACAATAACATATAATATTTTTTACTACTTTTTTCTAAACAGAAAGCATTTGAGATGTAAATATCATACCACTTGTGACAGGATAAAAATTAGATAAACCACAAAAATCACCTCGTCTACTAGTAGCAAAAGACAACATAAGAAACTTATGTTGAAAATATTTAAATTATTCCATGTGGCTTTGGCCTGATTTGTGTGCACAAAGTAAAATACTAATAACGTTGAAAGAATTACCCGATCTTCAAAAACCAGAAAACCCTTGAGGTGGCCACATATTAGGTACTAGATAAAAGAACCTATAACTGGAAACTTGTTATTTTTCCGTATCATTGGAGTCATGCTTGTTATGATGCCTTGCACTTCAAGTCCAAAGACTATTAAGCAAAGACAAACATAACACAGTGCAAGCCAAATGAATTACTCCCACATGAATCAAATCAGATTAGTTTTTTATAACAACCTAATCAAAAGCATACCTTGGCTCAAACCTAGTCGTCAGGAACAGTTTTATGAGCTCATCTTCCAATTTGTCGTCTGAAAAATCAGTTGGTCGTTTACTTTCAACCTTTCCCGTTGAGGGTTTTGGGATCCACGGATCACTGGACTTAAAATATTTCAACAGCTGAATTTATGGAAAGTGATCAATATGCAGAACAGCCTTAAAAATGTCAATCTATAAATTCAGCATTTAAGTTTTTTTTTTTCTTCTGGTGTCTTAACGCATCATGAACAATATTCCATTTTTGAATCATTTCAATTAGCTGACGACACCATATCAGCCATAACTCAACATTTGAAGGGACCTAGGCAATAAGCCAGGCCTTGTATTGTGCAATATAGGATACTCAAACTAATCCAGTCATTCTAAGCTAGAATATTCTAACTTTCTTAATGATAGATAAGCACAAAATAAGTAATTATATCCATATTTATTCATATAGTGTGAGAGACAAAGGAAGACACAACAGGTTATTATCCTCTTAAGACATCAGCCAAGTATATTCGCAATGTCTGCTCACACCGAATTATTCAAACTAAACTAAAGACTTCCAATACGGTAACCATTCATTGGAATACAATATTGAGACAAATTCACACCACTTTTAAGCTTGACAAATATGAAAGCTAAAAAAAAATTAGGAAAGAAGACATGGTTGAACTACAAAGCAAAAAGAAAGCATTATACAAGGAAAAAAAAAACTTGGAGAAGCTGAAAAGGCATTTGAACCAAAATTGAATTCT
The DNA here is from genome assembly GCA_025403435.1 of Artocarpus heterophyllus. NCBI lineage: Eukaryota > Viridiplantae > Streptophyta > Magnoliopsida > Rosales > Moraceae > Artocarpus > Artocarpus heterophyllus. Next base: position 4,742,429 of record CM046330.1, on the reverse strand, counting down.
AAGGAGAAATAGGAAAAAAAAAAAACACTCAAATTAGAACTGTTTAAGCTGAGTCTATTAAGCAGAATTGAAGGTAGATGCCGTACCTCAGGGTTTCTTGAGACCCAATACATATCGCCATCAAAATCACCACCAGCAATCTCATCGGCGATTGATCTTGGACCTTTCCTCGAGAAGAATATGGCATACTTTGCGCGCCCAACAAAAGACTCCAGTTCCTTGATATAAGTAGCCGTTAAAATATGAATGTCCCCAAAGTGTAAACCGGGATTACGGTAAACCAATACCTTCCCTGAAACCTGTCCGTTAGCACTGACCATATCATTGTGCCAAAAAGAAAAAGAAAAATAAAAGTAAGCATGGAGTGTAGATTAGAGGCTAACATAGTGAAATTAACAAAACATAGAAAGTACTAGGATACTTTAGTTATTGAAAAGAAAGAAACAAGCTCATAGCTTTACAAATACGGTTTATATGAAAGAATAAATTTGAGCAGTTTCATATAGTATGAAGGAAACATATGCCTAAAGATAAGACATACAGGACAATACAAACTTCGTCATGTTCAAGTTTTCTAGTGGGATCGGCAGTCCCCATCAAATAAAAACAGTCATCTAAGTATAGTTTTCCCCCTCTGAGGCTCTTCTTCTCCTCCTTCAATAGCACAAATAGACGATGTTGCAGATATGGTTCCTCAAGAGGTATACCAGACAATATCATTCTTGCAACAATAGAATCATCATCAATGCCCCCTTGGTTAATAGCAACTGTAGATATGCAAGCAATTTGCATGATATAAATTCATCCATTGATGAATAAATAAAAGAACGAAGCGAAATCAATGGAAGAGGACAAGTAGTTTCTGTATTATGCATATGTATGACATTTAAAAAAATCCAAGCAATGGAAAACAATGCAATAAAACAGGGCAAAAGAAAAAACCTTTGATTGCAGCACGCTTATTATTGAAAGCGCCATGAGATTCTCTTAAAGCATTCCAGAGTAAACCCTTGAAATAATCATCCGGGACCCCTCCATAACTTAGAAGAGCGATTAAATACCTAGACAAGTAAGTTCTCTTTGGGGGGTTGCTGGAGAATAACAACTTTAGAAAGTTAAAAGATCTCACCTTAAACAACAGAAAATAAAACAGTGGCTGCACATTATATAATCTGATGCTCCTTTTCGATATTCAAAGAATGTAATGAACTTTTTTTCTTTACGAGACTAAAGAGGCAAAAGAATTTCCATGCATTCTCTTTTTTTTAGTACAGAGGTGACTCTGCTTTGGAAGTCTGTTCTACTCTTCAGAAACCTTCTTTTAGTCAATATCAACTAGTGGCAGAACTTGACTCTTCATTTTTAAATATAGGCATGTAAAGCACAATGAAAAAAAATAGGACATGATATACTTAAAAACATAAGTTGACAACGGACCATAGGGTTAATGCCTAATTTTAACTATTTCTTAATCTATCCCTTTATTTTTAGAAACTACAAAGGTATCCTGTGCATTTAAAGAACCAGTTTCAATTTCATCCCTATAAATAGAAAAAAATTGGACAAAACGACATAATTACCTTTAAACAATTATGAAAAACATAAAAACACCTCAAACAAAGGATCAAATTTCAAAAAAAAAATCTTAAGTTTTATAGCTTTTGAATGTTAAAATATTTTTAAAAAATTTTTCCTAAGAAGAAAAATATATTTTAAAACAAATTCAGTCTAATTAAGTGTATCTTTGTTTTATCTCCATATTTTTTTCGTCCAAAAAGTCTGCAAGGGATAAAATTGATACAAAACTTTCAAAATCAAAGGATACCTTTGTAATTTCTTTAAACAAAGAGACTAATTGATAAATAATTAAAACTAAGAGGTATAGTTATGTAATTAACCCATGAAAATATATATACAAATTGCAGTTCATGCAAAGATATAAGCTGGTAGTGGAGATACCTAGTTCCAACTATTTCTAGTGAGTTTGCTGTCTGATAATTCGAAAGTTCTGGATCTGGCTCAACTTTAACCATTGAATGCCGAATCTGGAGTGTTTTTGGTTCAAGCTGCAAAATATAGAATAAGAATCTATAAGAAAGAATACAACACTAAAAAGGAAAATCATACGAAATAAAAGGAAAAACAAAGACGTGGATTTTTTTCCTCATTTTGCATCAAGTGCAAACACAAATCTACCAATAAGATCGAGAATCGTTGTTCACTATTCACTAAATTAAACAATAAAAACAGAAACACCTGACTTTGAGCTATTAAAAATACATGCTCCTGACGCTTGGCTGTTTTCAACTGAAATCATCATTTCATAAGATAGGGGAAAAAAAAAAAAAACATACCTTCTTGTTTACAAGAAAGGTTCCTTTGACTGTACGGCCTTTATTAAACATACGGAACTGTATCAACATAGGCTAGAGAGAGGAAGGGAAAGAATAAGAGAAAGTAAAAGAAGAGATGAAGTTTTAAGTTCAAAAATGAAGTAATGTTTCTCTTAAAAAAATGAAAAGAAAAAAGATAATCCCAAGAGAGAATGCGAATTTTATCGATGAGAGAGAAAGATTGAGAAACAATGGCCAGAATTTCATCTACGTACTGGCTCCAGCGTCTCAATTCCTTGATGCTCCATTTCTGCAACATTTTCCTCATGCCCATCATGATTATGCATTATCTAACAACATAAGCAAAAGACCAAAACATACCCAACGATAATCAGAATAACTCTATAAATCTGGAAAGGAAAACATAGCATGTTAAAACTTAAAAAGAAATATGGACTTTACAGTCAGTTCCAACACATATAGATGAATCACTATGGATACAAAAGAGGCGTATGCTTTGACCACATATTTGTTATTACTGATTACTGACTTTCCATGTGTAACAAAATATATATATATATATATATAGCTACTGTAATAATCTAAAAACCTCAATATTCTTGTCGTTGATAGATTTCCCTTTTTCTAAATTCTTAGGACACAGCACAGCTAAATCCTCAGAGATGAACCCAGTCCCATCTGTACATATAAGTGGTTTTCCATCTCTATAGATACGGTTGCCAGATTTATCCTGCAACTTCAAAATTTAATTAGAAATGTGATAACAAGATACGTTATAAAATTTATGGAAAGACGTTAAAAGAGTATTGTACCCGGCAGTACTTATCTTCAATTATATCGATATTTACAGAGGACAGATCAATTTTAGGGCTCAATGTCTTGGATAAAATAAGTGAAAACCTGAATTACAAGAACAGTACTGTTATATTATTATTGAAAAAACTGCAAAACACAGCTTTCTGAAAGTAACTATATACATTGAAACATACCTAATCATATAATTGGACACACTAGATACTGTATGGGCATGCATGAACAACTTTCTTGCCTGAGATATTGTTTTATTGGACAAAATATAAGATGCATTCTGATCAATCCATGCCTCGGAATGGACACGAATGAAAAAACACTTGACAGGTGATGAAGTCGGGTCTTTCTTCTTCTCTTCCTTTCCACCATCTTTAAAAACTGATCATGTCATATTAAGATCAACAGGAAAGATTTGCCAGTACTGTTAGGATTCTCAATCCATAAAAGAGCAAAGCTCATGCTGGAGCACAAAAGTAGAATATTAAACACCACCATAAAAGAAAATGCTAAACTAGAATTGTAGAGAAGGAATAACCAGATGTAGTTGCTTAAAGAAGAGATCTGTTTATCCTGGTTCCAGGATGTAAAACTGACAAATTACTGATTCTGGAAAGCAGTGATCAATATTCACAGTATAAACCCTTTCATAGATGAACTACGCATAAGCACATGGATGAACTGCATTAGTACGAGGATGAGTGTCTACATGTGCCTTTTCTTTGAACATACTAGGAAAAACAAGGGAAAAATATTTAATAATTTTAAGAGATTGTTTACATGAAATAGGCTAGAAGGTTAAGCATGCAGACACGTGTGAATAAGGTTGTCACTGTGGAAGAAACAAGTGTCATTTAGAGAACTAGAGAATGATGTATGGATTCATGAATGTATACGAGAAAATATACACACTTTGATGTATGTGGATCCACCATTTGGGACAAGAAAAACAAACACGAGTGGAAACCAATATTGCCAACCATCAAAACTCAGCAAAATTTCATTAATATTATGAGGAGAGCTAATTTGTCAAAACCCACACATAAAAGTGAGAGGGAGGGAGAGACAAAAAAAAAAAAAAAAAAAAAAAAAGAGTGTGAAACGATGTCGAAAGCAACATGGAAAAAAGTCAGTAGAAAAACCTGCATTTGAATCTCATACTTCAACTTAACAAAGGTTAATCATCACCTCAGCGACAATAAATCGGTTTAACTTTAAAAATTATAAAATTAGATCTCAAAGTTCAAAAAAAAAAAAAAAGCTCACCAAAGAAGCAATAACGGCGCAATCCAACCAGAATGCCTTCTTTGCATATTTTGCTATATCCAGCATAGTAATGATCACGCGAGCCAACTGAAAAATTTCCAGCCTCTTCCTCAGCAAATTTTACCATCAAAATGTTGTCATCTCCTAGAACCTTTTGTAAGTGAGTTTTTGTTTTTTCTAGATAAGGGCCCTGAATTAGAAGTTAACGTAAATGATAATTTCAGACACAGCATTGTTTAAGCCACAGACCCAGTATAGCTCATGGACTCGGTAATAACACCATTATGAATAACGAACACTGATTCAAAATTTTTGAAGCAAAAAACAAAACGTGAAAACATGGGATACATTGATATCAATGGATAAAATTTATTTATCAACTATAAAATCATGCTCTCCATGACGTTAATGCATTTAAAACTGACAAAAAGAACAAGGAAATGCAGTTCCATTATTGCAGAAAGATTAACAAAGGGCTCAAACAACGAAATTTTGTCCAAGACTTTGCACTAAGAACGTGCAATAAAACTAAGAAAAAAAGAAAAACGCATGCCGTAAGTACATCGTCATGAACTCCTGCCAAATTCCATCCAATAGACCAAGAACAAAATGTATGTATTTTGAACAGAAATTCCTGAATGTAATGGTTATTTCACTTAAAGTAAATTTGTCCTTCTAAAACAAAAGTAAGGCGCAGAAAAATATAGGAAAAAAAAAAAGAACCAACCTTGAATCTAAAACTTCCTTCTGGAGAAACATGACAACGATATATATGTGTTTTTCCAGAATCCCAATCATGATACTGCAAAACACCCACAAAAAAAAAAGGCAAAATATGAGAACTGTTTTACCAAAAAAAAAAAGCCAATTGCCTTAACGATGAAGAGAAAACGGAACTCACAATTCGACGGTCTTCCCGGTCAACACATCTTTGGCCAAAGCGTTGCCATACTTGTTTTTCGAACTGTACCATGGAGAGATGCTTAAGACTCCTGATTTCTTCAGCCGTTGTGACGCTCTGAAGCTCATTTCTATATGCAGTTCATGGAAACAACCATGAAATCATATATATATATAACATAGGAAAGAGTAGAAAAGAAAAAAGTAAAACCTTTACATTACCTGCCTATGTAATTGAGAATGAGGAATTGCTTCCGGAACTCCAATTCGCCCAAAGCCTCCATTTCAACTTCATTCGCACCTGTTCAGAGCAACTCAAATTAGAGATCGCTCAATAACCTGAAAAAGCATCATCATGAAACAGAGCAAGCCAACACTCAAAAATCACCTGGAGAATTTGCTAAAGTACCGGGAGAATTCGAAAGACGGCGATTTTCCAGAGCGGGAGATCGAGAAGGGGACGACGACGGGGGCCACGGGCGCGGCCCCTGTGGCTGCCGGAGCAAGTAAGTGACGAAGCCAGGGAGGCTCCTGAGTTTGGTTTTGTTATCGGCGATTATGCTGAGGACCCGAACAGCCTCGTTCTCTCCCGCCGACGCCAGCTTCCGCCTCAGCTCAGGCGTCCACCGGCGGCAGGCTGTGATCGGCGCATATTTTCTTCAGCATTTCCTCCACCGAGCGAGGAAGAGGAACTTCTGAGCGAATGGGAAGATCGACGGTGGGATTTAAGACCTCCATTGCTGAGAACAGAGAGAAGTTCTGAGAAACTGAGAACAAGAAGACAGCAGAAGTGGTTTTTTTTTTTTTTTTTTTTTTTCCCGCTCGATTTTTATACCGGAAGTGGAGCAACAGTCCACTGTCAACTTCTCTGCGATTCTACTCACGTGAGAATCTAGTACTGCCACGTGTGCCAAAGGGTTTGTTGGGTAAAGGGGTGAGAAAATTAAACTGACGCCTTCTCATTTACCAACCACAAACACCAAATAAAAAAAAACATTTTTTATAGGGATAAAAAAAATACCTATCGGCGAATATTTAACTTTTAACTATCAGATCTATTAAAAAGTGATATTGTGGACATCTGAAAGGTTCTTAACGTACAATGCGGATAGGATTTTCACCAAAAAAAATGTGAAAAAAAAGAGAGACAGTTCTCATATGAAAACGGACAAAAATACTCATCAATTGGTATATATCTTTTTAGTTGTAGAATTTATAAAAGTAATTTCGATAATTACAAAATATATATTTTACTTCGGAGTTCTCCCCGACAGGTCCAAAAAAAAAAAAGAAAACACTGGCACCGCCTCATAGCTTCTGCTTTTATGCACACAGACAATTGATACCTTCCTAAAAGAAATTTATGGCTTCTTTGCTGTTTACATTGTATTATAAATAATTAAAGTAGATTTAATAGAAGGAATTTTCTAGGAATTTTTATGGTGCTTATTAAAAAGAGCTTATTTCTAGGTGTATATTTTTCATCCCTTGCATCTGCAAATGAAAATAATACTAATTTGGGTTAATTTTACAAAAAGTACTTCAAGTTTATCCTTAATTCAAGTTTAGTCTCAACGTTTAAAAAGTCTTATTTTGGTCCGTAATTTTTTAGTTTGTTTCAGTTTTGGTCACTTTGTTATAGCTAAGAATTATTACGAACTAAAATTTGAAAAATCTAAAGTAAAAAAATAATTATAATGATTTTAATGCATGTAATTAATAAATAATTTTATCAGACTGTTTGTGAGATGAATTTTAATTTGAAAAATAAGTTAAATTTTTAATACTAGTATATAAGTATTTAACTTTATTTTTAAAAAATTTAAAGCTCATTTAAAAAATAATATGATAATTGATTTTTACCTAAATTACATGAATCAAAAACTTTGTATTTAGTTTCTCATTTTAGTTTTTTTTAGTTATGATCCTTTATAATGTATTATTAACAAAGGGATTAAAAAAATAAAGTAATAAATTAAGAACCAAAAATAAAATAAAAGAATAGATTAAAGACCAAAATAGAACACTTTAATAATATTCTATTAAATATTTAACATATAACTAATAGAGGGACCAAAACTAAAATAAAATAAAATAAAATAAAAAAATTAAGACCAAAATATAATATTTTAAATATTAGAGACTAAATTAAGGCTAAAAACAAACTTGAGAGATTATTTATAAAATTAACCCTAATAATCTTGATCAGAATATAACCATACCACCCTAGGAGGACTTTCCTTGGTAGGCAACGAAAAATGCCGTATCGCATCACCCCGAAAAATCGTGGAACAAATCCCGGGGGACCCGGACATTTTGGCAATTTTAATTCGTCTTATGGGTTGAGTCAGAATCTTGTGACTTTTGTATATCCCCTCAGCAAAATTGTCGGGGAATCTTGACTTTTTAATCTGTTGGATTGTTTTTCCCTCTGAATACTTTTTTATTTCAAACCACTTTCATTCAAGCCATCATAGCAAGTCTGACAGTTTGTTTCGTCTGCCATAAAACATCAGACATTCTTTCCATTGCTGAGTCTACAACAAGAACAAACTAATTCTCCACTGGTGGAGAATAATCCAAGGGTGAAAAGGCAACTCTTGGTATTAGATGAATGGTAAAAAATAAGGTGCACCAAATTAAAAATAAACCTTCTTACATATAATTCAATACATAATTAAAAGTTTATTTAAAAAAAAATACTATAGCAAAACATCTCCACTATTTCCATGAGGACCGCCGACTATGGATGTTCTCGACAGAGGTTGCCGGCGTCGAAGAAAAAGGCACTCCTAACCCAAAATTTTACACACAAAAAGAGCAAGAGGAACGGATTACATGCAATTAACACTCAAAAAGGGCAAATTTTGAGCCAAAATTTGGGATCTTCAATACTGCATTAGAATGAAAAATTCACACGAACTGAAATTCAAAATTTCACAAAAACAAAATTTACCAACAGAAAGTGAACAATTCTCTTCGCAAAAATCCAGGAATTTCATCCAATTTAGCAAAACAAACAGTCTAATCCTACTGGAAATAAAGATCAACCAACATGCAAAAAAGGTCAAAACTTTCTCATAAACCTGAACTTTTAGAAACGAAAACGCAGAAACGAATTATAATGGGCGATTCCTTGCTGCATATTTAATAGCGTTCCCAAAAAAAAAATGAATTTTCTCATAATCAAAAGCGAATTAAGGAAACCCAATTCCGTATAAACCTAAAACTAAAAAAGAAACAACCGAAACTAGTCTCTAGGTCCGATTATGGTGATCTTGAGCTTGGTGGAGGTCGGATGTCGATGGCGAGCTTGGGCTCAAAGTCATAGAGCTACGCAACGTCTATGGCTCAGATTTTGAGGCGGTGCCGGCGTAGATGGCGGAGGGAGAATGTTAGAGTTGCGTAGGAGAGTGAGGTGAGAGAAATTTTTGGAAAATTATTTCACCTATAAAACATCGATGATGTGCTTCGTCTCAGTTGTAGCAAAGGAAAGGATTTGAGGACTCTTTCCACGGAGACTATCGAGGTGCAGAGGAGGATTACCTCGGGGTGTTCTTTGCATACGTCACTGATGTCGGAGAAGAAGGAGGCGCCCAGGGTTTCGACGATTTGGGAATAGACAAGCACTGTGTGGCCTTACTGGACGAAGGTTCTGGCGAGGATGTTGATTGGAAACCGTCGACGGTGGCTGTGCTTGTGGGAAGATGAGTTTTTACTCAATTGTATTAGAGTTTGTAATCAAGGGTGGAGAACAAAAGTTCTATAAATTCAAAGGCTGAGATTATTTTGAGTAGAATACTCATTTTGAATTTTATACACCCAACTCCATTTTTTGAGTTATGAGCTTATTAGATAACACCTATTAGGTATAGATCCAATGGTCCTTATAGCTTTCTACACCAGTAGAGAATTTATTCTCTACACAGGGAAAATATCAAACTTTCATCTTCATGCAAATGCAATACCCAAGTCACCTTATACTTGCTAAGTTTACTTTTTTTCTTAGGGAAAATCTCACTTATACTAGTTTATCGTGTGTTTAAAAGGTGTGGTTAAAACTGAAACTTTTAAACTAAAAATTGCATGAAAACTTTATACTATTACTATTTTTTATAATGATTATAGCACGTGAAAAATTTTATGCTGTAACAACAAATAATTTTAGCTAGAACTGAGTTTTGTCCACCATACCACCAATTGGTGGCAGAGGGCGAAGAGAGCCCACGAGAAGTGGTAACCTAAGGGCTGACCGACCCCAAGTCAGATAGTCTCCGATTGGTGATGCTAAAGGAGAGGTGGTCCAACAAGGAACCTGGTGCCAATTGATTAGATTAAGGGCTTGTTTGATTCGAGTATTTAAATGAAGATTTAAATTTTTGTAAAATAAAATACTATAATAAAATAATTTAAAACGTGGTTCAAGTATCTGAAAAATTTCAACTAAACCCTAAGTTGCTATCGTTTTGTAGCTTTTTGTAGGTGCTCTAACTTCTTTTTTGACTGACGGAGATGTAAGATTCTCAATCAAGTCACTTTCCGCTTATTCAAAGAAAATTCTGTGCCAACTGTGGCTTCCCTGTCTAGACAAGCTACTCTCAAGGGCAAAAAAGGAGGTAAAATAAAATTTGCACCAAAAATAATTTTAACAAGAAAAAAAAATTAATCCAAAAATGTTTACCAATACAGAAGAAATTTTCAGTGCCATTTCCAGCCAAAAAAAAAAGAGAAGAAATTTTCAGAGCAGAAGGTTACCGTTAATAACCTAAGCCATTTTGTAAGTGGACTATGTTTTTCACCACAAGAAATTGATTGAATCGCATGAAGGCAATTACTATGCAAGCACTTTTTAAGGAGCTTTGCAACTTGGACATGATACAATCGCTTCAAAATAATGACAAATAAAAACAATTTTGATAAAAGATCCGACGATTCACAATAATTTCCTATTGATAAGATAAACTCAATTGTTGAAATGTCAAAAAAAAACTAATTTGTATTTTGGCCCGAAGAAATCAAACAAATTCAAGCTACTTAACTGCTTACGATTCCATAAATTTGTCACATTTCATTAAGGACGAACCTCAATCATAATAAATTTACACACGTATGCCCTTTTCACAGGTAAAAGCCTGTCAATACGTGGTTTCTGAATAAAAAATGCAAAAAAAAAGAAAGAAACCGTAATTGTCCAATTAAAAGGGAGTCCAATTCTGTTGCACCAAAAACAAGTTTGGATCTTCAACAAAAACCCAAAACTTTGAACAAGCATTAGGGACAAAGACTCAAAAAGGCATGCCAGTTGTTCCTTTCAATATTACTACATCAACATTTTGCAACGCCTCAGAGCCTGGAAAAAAGAATGAGTACCTTCTCGACAAAACCCAGTTTTCCATTTCCACTCTCTGAAACCAAGAACATGAAAAAAAAAAAAAAAAAAGAAGAGGTTGAAATGATTTAAATATCTACCTGAAGTCGATGCAATAGATACATTAAGAAAAGATGTACAAATACCTGTAGAAGACATCAAGGGGGTGTTTGGCAGTAGTGGAAACCACTCAGTTTCTGCCACAATCTCAGTTATAAACAATGTAAAACTCTCATATGCTACAGTAACAATAAAAAAAATATGTTACAGTATAAAACTCTCACATGCTACAATAAAAGTGGTTCCCACCACTAATTCTCACCACCCTTCCAAACACCCTACAAATAGTTATCACTTGATCTTTTAGTATTCCACGTTACTATCATTTATACGGAAGTATGCGGTAAACCGTTTTTACCAAGTAGAACAACCAATATAACTCGTGCTGTGGGAGACCGCTAATAACAGAAAATCTTGTAGAATGTCCCAGAAGGAGAAAGTAAACAACTGGACAATCAAAGAGATTACCTGAAGCGATAATGCTAAAATGGTAAGATCCTAAAAAATGACAATTTCTTTAATGGGACAAAAAATATGCCCTTCAGTGAGTATTTTTTTTCCCGACTATTAGATTTGCGGGAAAAAAATGATCATGATCAAATTTAATAATTTCAAAATTACATCATAAGTAAAAGTTCCCTCCTGAAGAGTTCAAAAAAAAAGAAAACAACGTGACCTCTTGATTTTATATATGTAGACAACTAATACCTTCCGAAAAAATTTAGGGTTTAACTACTGTTTCATATCAAATTAAAAAAATTAAAATGAATTTAATAAAAATAATTTGTTTTTGAGGATTTTTATAATATACATTTAAAAAGTAATCTATATATCGGTGGAGTATAAAAATAGTTTAATTCAATTTTGTTTAAAAATATAATAACATATAAGAGTTTTATATTATTTTATTTTTTTTTGGTTTTCATGTTACAACATTCGAGGGCTTCAACAAAATACTTCCGTTGAAACTAAGATCACCAAACTAACTATTTATGCCATTCCCATAGAAGTCCGCACAGTAAAAAGACTCCCTCTTATGGGCGACAAAAATATTCTCGTATGTTTCCCCTGAAAAAATCATGGAACAATCCGCAGGGACTCGTATATTCTGGCAATCTTTTATACATACGCTCGAGAAAAGTGATGGGGAATCTTGACTTTTTCTTTTATTGGACAATCGTCCTTTTTCCTCCTCTTCGGAATAACTTTTGATTAGAAATTGTATAAGCTAATCCACCAGCATATGTAATATCCAAGTTGCCTTCTTTGCTAATTTCGCTTTTTTTCTTTTTTAGGGAAAATCTCACTTCCACTAACTTGGATTAAGGTACTATCGTTTTCTAATTTTTTTTTTCTTTTTATTTTTTGAGTTGCTTTCTAGTTTCTTTTTTGATTCCACGGGAAAGTATGATTCTCAAACACGTCACTTTTCTTCTATCCGAAGAAAATTCTGTGCCAATCCTGCCTTACACCTGGCTAAGACAACCAATTCTCAAGGGGCAGAAAAGGCGAAACAACGAATTCTTAAGGTGCAAGGCAAAAACACTCCTTTTTCCCTACTAGTAAAAATGATTTCAACAAGAAAAAATAGAGTCCAAAAATGTTCACCAATACAGAAGAAATTTTCCGTGCCCTTTTCCAGCAAAAGAAGAAACAGAGAAGAAAATTTCAGAGCAGAACACCGTTATCGGGCTTAGCCATGTCATAAGTGGGCTCTGTTTTTCACCGCAAGAAATTGATTGAACCGCCGTAATTACTATACAAGTACATTTTAAGGAGCTTTTGCAACTTAGATAGGATAAAATCTACGAGCAATCCTATTTAAACTCATATGGTTATAATCCTACTATTAATAAAAAAATAAGACTAAACCTAAAAGATACACTATATATTAAATTGAGGCCTACAATTTTATAAGTAGCCAGATTATAACCCATGAGATGAAAAAAAAATTTCTAATATCACATCAAAATGATAATAAAAAATACAATCTTGATAAAGATCCGATGATTCAAAATAATTTCCTATCAATAAGATAAAACTCAATAGTTAAAACGTTAAAAGAAACTACTACGTATTTTGGGTCGAAGAAATCAATAAATGCAAGCTGCTCAACTGTTTACAATTGCATAATTTTTCACATTTCATCAAGTATGAACCTCAATCGAGATAAATTTACATATGTATACGCTTTTCACAGGTAAAAGCTTGTCAATAAGTGATTTCTGAACAAAAATGCGAAACAAAGAATCAACAATTGTCCAATTAGAAGAGAGAGAGTCCAAATCCGTTGTGCCAAAACAAGTTTGGGTCTTCAACAAGTACCCAAGACTTCGAATACGCATTTAGGGTCAAAGACTCATAAGGGCTTGCCAGTTGTTCCTTTCAATATTACTACATCAACATTTTGCAACGCCTCAGAGCCTAAAAAAAGAATAAGTACCATCACGGCAAAACCCAGTTTTCTGTTTCCATTATGCAGCTGTTTCTTCAGAATTGGCTTTCACCCCCATTAAGCCTTTCATTCAGTGAAAGAAGAAGTTCTACTCTTTCTATGTATTGCTTATAATTGCATCATATTCAAGGAATTATAGCTCCCGAAAATTATGTATCGGGCAGTAGGGCACAGTCTAAGTGCAGCTACTCAATCATGGTAAGGTAGGGTTGGAAAGTCCCATGGACTTTGCAACTTCTCTAGCGGATAAATCATCCGCTTGTTCCTGCATACAAACAACACATTTGACTCAGCCATGCACATTCCTTCAAGGATACTAAATTGTTGTATTTGGATATTTCTTCTGATCGAAATATTAAGTTAGAGAACAAAGACTGCAAATCATTTCAATAGATGCTATTCTTCTCGGTAATTTCAGCATTATAGAATAGCAAGTCTAGAGTCCTACGTCTTGTAATCTCTCACTTCTTCTCTTGGGAGTGTATATATTGACATCCCCTCCTAAAATATGTCTACAACATTTACCCCATTCACATGATTAAACTAAAGAAACCACCTAAAAAAAGTAAGTTAACCGAGAGTTATTTCCTCTTGAAACCAAGAACATGAAAAAAAAAAAAAAGTTAAAATGATTTAAATATGTACCTGAAGTCGATGCAATAGATACATTAAGAAGAGATGTACAAATACCTGTAGAAGACATCAAACGGTTATCACGTGATCTATTAGTATTCCACATTACTATCATTTATACAGTCTCTCTAAGCGCGCGTCAAACCGTTTTTACCAAGTAGAAAAGCAATATAACTCGTGCTGTGGGATACCGCCAAAGAAATCTTGTGGCCCTGACGGCTCCCGAGTCCAGTAGCTTTGCTGCCTTCTGTAACTGCACGTTGAAAAGTGAAGCATGTGTCAATTTGAAGAAATAGGTGCCATCATCACAGTTTTTTTTTTTTTTTTATTAATAAAACTATGGATAAAGCAGAGAGTTTTTGGGACACGAGTGGGGGGACCTGCATGCTTGCTGCGGCCATATGACGATGATGCAAAGGAAGCGGCCTGCAATTATCAAAGGTTGCATTAACATATTAACATTCTCCGAATTGAGGAGGGAATTTATTCAAGATAATGGACAATAATACAGCTATTGTACGTAGTAGAGTAAGCATATTGGGACTTAAAGAGTAGCCAAATGAAGATGTAAAGGTGCATAAATGAGTCCGAGAAATCTAGTAACGAGGAAATATGTAATTGTAGTGAAAGGTACCAAAGATTAAGAAGAAGATTAATAAAAATTAACTAAAAAAAGGTCGGACCATTGCCATGAGAGACACGACCATACTAGAGATGAGAAGTGAATCGAAGTTTTTTAAGGCATTGCCAAGACAAAAAAGGCCAAAATAATCGGCATCATTTTCACAAGAGGAACGTATAGAAAACCACGTATTTAGTTTCTACTAGATTTACCAACTCTATAAAAGCTGACTTTTTCTATATAAGAACTTCTTATGTATATGCAGAAATCAATAGTATGTTACACTCATAAGAAGACGTATAAAAAAGTCTTGTGTGCAACCATAAAACAATCAACATACTCAAGTGTCTTCATTTCAGTATCTTCTTCCCAAGATGATGAGGACCGGCGAGAAACTCGACTTCTTTCTGCCTCTGCCTGTTTAATAGAACCGTAAATTAACATCAAGATAAAAGCATTCCTTTGGTAGTGCAAGTGGAATTGGTAAAATATGTAAATTCCAACAAAGAAAATTGGAACACTAAAAGCAAACCTGTGCTTCCTGAAGACGCTTTAATTCCTTCTCCAAGTGAAACTCTGCTGCAGCCTTCTCACTAGCCATAGTTTCCAACTGTGTTTGCTTGTAGTACTAAATAGTAGATACAATTATAGACAAGTCAGCCACAGATTTTTTGGTCGTCATACAACAAGTAAAATAAGATTCGTTGATCAAGATTACCAACAAATCAGTTAGTTCACGGTAGCGTTTCTCTAGTTCCATATGCTCCTGCAATTTGCAATCCCAATAAAAAAGGCGATGTCACGATTAATTAAATCATGAAGAAAAAAGAAATAAACCGAGATAAAAAAAATAAAAAAATAAAAAAAGAACCCTTTCCCTAGGGCTCATATTTTAAGGTGCAAAAAATAAAAAAATGGCACAACAAACTAAACTAATTAACTTTTGTTAATGCTCAAATTAGCCTGAAGATTACGCTGTTCCCGTGAAAACTTCTTAAAAATTTGACGCATGTCATCAAAAGATTGATTGTAGAACATAAAAATAAGATTAATAAGTAAATAACAGAAAATCTTGTAGAATATCCCAAAAGGAGAAAGTAAAAAACTGGATAATTAAAGAGACTACCTGACGTGAGTAGTGCTCAGCATCCCGCTTCATGGCAGCCATTTCAACTCTCATTGTTTGTACTTCAGCCTAGAATTACATGTCAAACAGTTACAAAAAATGAAAACAGTTCATTAGACAAGAAACCATATCCTTAAGATTGGTCAAGAGAGAGTTGCATAGAGATTATTTCGGTGAGGAAAGAGAGCCTTACCTCCAGAGAAGAAAGCTTGCTCTCAGCCTCCCTTTGACCTTGACGAGCACGTTCCACTTCTCCTTGCCAGGCCTGAATCTGAGTGATATGTTACGTCTAAGTGATAACTACTTATTTCTGCCAGTGTTAAAGGACTAGAAGAGGTTCAATTTCCATAATATTTATAAAATACTTTTTTTACTACAATGAAGATTTCCTGTATCTAGTTTCATATAATTATCCTGAAATATATTAATGGTTCATCCTTAAACAGAGCTAAATACAAAACAAAAACAGAAGAACAGTTTGGTTTAAAGAAGTTGATAGGCAATAGCCAATGGTCTACCACAGGGTCGTTACACATGCCTCATTAAACCTAAATTCTAGAAGTCAGGAATTTCGAAAATATACCTGAATTGCTTGATTTGCCTCGTCGGGTGACTTTTTTTGTCCACGCCGAACACGAGCTTCCATATCTTGCAGCTCTTGATTCAAGTTTGCACATTCAACCTGAGGATATACAGGGCTATTACCAAGAAATCTAGAACACTAATTTAATTCTACAAATGGAATACAAATAATACAAGAATTAAATAGTTTTCGAACTACCTCAAGCAGTGCCACCTTCTGCTCAAGCTCTGCTGCCTTTGCAGTCCGCTCATCTGCTATTCTCTGAGTAATACATCAAGTAAATATGCAGTGAGTTTTTCCTACTTGCAGTCACACGGCATATTTGGTACTTAAATTTATCATGGCAACTGGTCACAAACATGGAGAGTCCTTACATTACCTGCATCCTTGCAAGGGCTGTAGAAGCCTCTAGGGCTCTATGTTCCAGTTCCACTTCCCTTTCCATAGAGGCCTATTCTAACACATAGAGATAACTGTAGTCAAGAAAACAATTGAAAGGACACAATTGGAGGGACTCTAAAATAATTCTATAAAAAAAATAGCAATTATTCTTGGTACAAACCTTTTTTGTAGCATTATGTGCTGCCCGCTCTTCTTCTGCTCTCCGTTCTACTGAAGCCAGCTCCTCACGCAAAGCCTAATGATAGAGATAGCATAAGCAAGTGTGCAACACAGGTGTGCCATGTGAATGGAAGAATCACACTGACCTGCATCATTCTTGTTTCCGTAAGCTCCCTGTTTCTCATGATAGACTCCATGTTTGCCTGGTAAACATAATTAGGGTGTTATCAAAACCTCAAGTCATAAAAAATTCATGGTCAAGAGCAACATGACATATCTGTTCCATGAAAAGAAGAAACATGAGCGAGAATGAAGTGTATCTGACCTGTAGTGAAGCCAAATTTCCTTCAGATAAAGCAGCCTGTTTCTTGACTGCATCCATGGAACTGACAAGAGACTCAATTTCGGAATTCTTAGCTGCCAAGGCCTCAGCCATGTTCGACTCTACTCTTGCCACCTCAGTCTTTGATTCTGATAAGTCTTCTTGTAGCTGTTTTATGCGCGATTCATATGATTTACTAAGCTCTCTCTGTCCACCAAAACAAAGAAAAACTTTATCATTTAAAACTATAAAAAGATAAGAAATTAAACCCATGTAAAAAGGTGTAGTGTTCACCTCCGCCACAAGAAGTTCCTCCAGCTGTGCATTTTCAGCTTTGTATTCTTGAAGTCGGGATGAAAGGCCAGCGCAAACCTAACAGTGATAAAAAAAAGATAAACAAAAATGCAAAATAAAATTTTATGGTGAGTAAGATCATCATAAAGGAATAAAACTACTTTGCTGTTTGTATTTACAACAAACTCGCAATCTAAGTTACACAAAATACTTTTCTAACATAGAAATAGAAGGAAACAACACTTAATCAAAGAGGAAAAATGATAATCGACATCATTAGAGCTTACCCTGGCCAACCTTGCCTCTTTAGACTGACCAGTTGAATTTGCAGTTTTAAGCAGTCCTTGAGCCTGCATTATAAAGGATCTTGAGTAAAAACCCATGGTCGAAGTGAAACAAAAACAAATTTAAGCTAAAACCAATTAGAGTATGAGAGATATCCCCCCAATGTCAGATACTTAACCTCATCAAGTTGTTCCTGTACTTTCTTGGGGGTTGTATCAGCTTTTTGTTCCTCTTGCTTCTTTTTGTTCTTAAGAGGTTCCACCTTGACATCAGCAACTTTGGATTGAGTTTCATTGTCATCTGGTAAGTCGGTGTTCTCAGACTGAGGTCTCTCCTGGTCAATCTTTTGGGGAACATCTGCATTCCCCGATTTGGTCACATGATCATCCTCCGCCAAGTGATTTTTACTCGCAATCTCAACTTGTTTGGCAAGTAATGGTGAGGAATTTTCTTCACGAAGTTCTGAGGTGCTCTCCTTGAGAAGTTCACCATTTGAAGTTGATGTGACATCTTCCCCATTGTTAACATTCACTGGCACTTCCACAACGCCAGCCACAAGGCCAGAATCATTTTTGTTGACATCATTTCCAACGGCCTCCGTTATAGGAATGCTCGACATTGGTGAATCATTTTTAAAATTTTCTTGCTGATCATTGGTTGCTTGGACCACAGACTTGCCAGAAGGGGTCCCGTCATTTTTGTCCAGAAAGGCATCCCCTTCTTTTTCAGGTGTAACATTTACTTGCAGTGTAAGTCTGCTAGTTTGCTCACTTACGGTATCACTGGTTTTGGAAGTCCCATTTGTGGACTGTTTCTTTTGAGCCTGAAATCATCCAACGTGTAAGACATATATAGACATACCACCTTTTTTTTCTAAAAAAAGGACAGCTGAATAGGCAAATACCTTAGTCTTTGACCTTGTTCTCTTGGCTTGAGATCCTTGTCCATTAGAAGCTATGTTATCCCGAAAAAAAAATGAAGAGCAGAAAAAATAGTGAGCAATAGATAAGAAAACTTGAGAGATCACTGACGGAGTGCATTACAACTATTTTTCAAGAGCAACGATACACATCATGAAAGAATTTATCATAAACACAGATTTGTCAAAATTCTGTGAGTTCCATAGAAGTAAACTTTTGTTTTGACAGAGCTTATCTAGCCCTAACAAGTTAAAATTAATTTTATGATATGACTTGAAACTTTTTTTTTTGCCACAACGAGGTATCATTTTTGATTTTTAATGGCCTTCTTTTACAAGTTCATTCCTCAATATGAATCCTATTTTAAATTATGACTTCACCACATTCGTCAAATTTCCAACTACACATGAAAAAAATACAGATCATATTTTTATTTAATTCTTAAAGTGTCAATTATTAGCAAAACGTAATCTGCTTAGGTTCAAGAAGACGTAGATGGGTAACATTCAAAAAAGAGGAACGCTACTAAAACTTCCAGGGTGTTAAACATTAATCTTCAACTATACTATAAATAAATCGATAAATTCATGGACCATGAATCAAAGGCCATTCATACTCAACCAATGAAGCATGTTTATGCAACTATCACAGAGAAACCTATATATGGGGAAAAAAAAAAAAGCAATACCTGAAGATTGGGAATCAGGCTGCTCTTCTGCCAACTCACTGACAACCAGCTTTGCTCTTCTATCTACAACCTCAAATAAATCTAAACCCAAAGAAAAAAATAAATAAATAATCAACCCTCATGAGTTTAACTACTATAAATTAAAGGTTCAAAAAGGGGGCATGATGAAACAGGAAATCTGAATACAGCGTTACTATGGGGAACATATTGTAAACAATAACGAAAAACAAAAATAAGGTAAATTAATATCATACATAAGAACAAGATGATGGCCAACTCTTTATCTTGCATACAGATTTACGAACCTTAAAAGGCGAGAAGTAAAACAATGTGCAAGTATTAGGCCTAATTCTGGCAAACAATGTCAGTATTCATTGCCGTCAAGAAGAAGAAAGGCTCCTCCACTACATAGGAACCTAACTAAAAATTCCATCTATGATCCAATATCCATCTATCCATCACTTTGCCATACAAACTAAACAACTGTGAATCTGCCAAAGGGTTCTCTTCACAATTTTCTATCCAAGTTACACATTGAAAACACATTGGACCCGAACTTTTACACCATTTCCAAAATGTGAATTTTCCGACAAATCAAAATACCAACTAGATTTTTAACAAGTAACAATGCAAATTAAATTTGTTGGTCATTAAAAATTCAGCTCGAATTTGCTGCATAAAATCAGTCATGCTTCCCGGTGCCAACTAAGTTTTACATCCAGTTCAATCTCGAAATGATAAAAAAACTCATTATTACTATACAAAACCAACTAGATGCAAGAGAAACTTCCCTCCCAAACTCAATTATGTTAATCGTGTGAAGCTCAATTATCACATTGACACAGAGTTAGCATGGGGATCGGCCTTCTCACGATGGGTAAAAATAAACGTAACTCTCACATTGACGACAGGTATATGTATAGTCAAGGATTAGAGCCTCTAATTGTTATTGCAAGCATAGCCCCCGCCCTCCAATATTGAGGTCAAGAATTCGAATTCCATCACCCCACTTAGGAAAAGGGAAAAAATCGCATCTAATTCTTAATAAACCATACAAAATTTAATTGCAGATCAGTAAAGCTAAGTAACTACCATCATAGCAAATACAAACAATTCAAACCCAATTGAGCATTCTCAAACTACTCTTCCCCACATTCAACACCAAAACAACAAAGCCAAGATAACCAATTATTAGCACACGACCTCGGGATCAGAGATCAAGACACCATTATCAAAACACAAACGAAAATCGAAACATAAATCAAAACAAAACAAAACAAAAAAAAATTATTTCCAAGCTATTAGATTTCGGACCTTCAGCAGCTTTGAGCCAAGAAGCCATTGCCCAAAAATGGATTCGGATCTGGAGAAACTGTGCCTCAGAGACCGACCGATCAACAAACTGAACAGAAACTAAGTTCGCATTACGACGCCGTTTCAAGGTCCGAGCGAGAGCGATTTTGATGAATGTTGGCAAGAATTGAAATGATTTATTTGGTCTAAGCAAAAATCAGAATTTGATTCAATAAAAAGGGATCGTTTGTGATCTCCTGGTTTGTTGCACTAAACCGCTTTTTCTTTTTCCTTTTTTTTTTTAATGCGAAAAAGCGTAATTTATTGTTCAATTCAGAATACAATCGGTAGTTAGCGCAAAAACGACGACAGAGTGGAAATGAAGCAAGACTGGGGAAATGTTCCGGTCCAGGCATGAACCACGTTTGCTGCAGTAGTCTTATGGACAGCCCAGCCCAGTTTCGCTAATGGGCTTTTCTCCCATTGGGAAATAACAACAGATAGACCAAATTTTACGTCACTTGAAAATTAAGGTTTAACGAAACATGTAGCTTTTTTTTTATTTATAAAATTAAAATATATATGTAATTTATAAATATTTTTTTATGTGTTTTAATATATATATGTATAAGACATGACTATAATGATGATATTGTTAGTTTTAATTTATTTTTTTAGAATAACTATAAGGTACGTATTTAAGATTTCAAACGAATTATAATATCATTATATTTAAAAAACATCTTTAAGATTAAGGTGTTTGTTGTATAAATTCAAATTAGTATTTAAAATAATGATTTTAAAATTTCTTAAAAAGATGAAATTTTTTTATTAACAAGTTGGATTTACGAACAAATTGAAATTAGGGTGTTATAATTAATTTAATAATATAGTTTTACTGACAAATTAAAATTAAGGTGTTATAATTAAATTAATGGCATGGTATTATTAATTCTTTTACGTGTCTTACTGGCAACGATACCAAATGATAAACACCATGATACCGGTATTTGACCAAGATACTAGCCAGTATTCAATTGTCATGCTGGTGTTTAACTAGAGTCCGTTGCGATATGGGTTGATATTATTGGCGGCACCACCCGTGCTAGAATACTCAAAAAATATTAAAAAAAAATCATAAAAATCCATCAAATAACAAAAAATACACCACAAATCACCAAAGCATTTCAATTTTTTTTTTTAAAAAAAAAAACCACTATCATCAAATCAAGTGAAAAGGCGACCTCTACAACATGGCTGGGTCAAAAATCTGCTACGGAGGCATGACATCGTGAGGAAACGGTAAGGAAGAGCTCGCCGGTTGTAGATTGGGCGAAGCTCTCCGAAATGACGTCGGTGGGGAGATCTATAGATCTTTGCGTGCGGGGAAGAGATCTCACCTCCGATCTCCATGCAACCACTGACCCCAACATCTAAGCTCCACACTAAGACCACCCTAGTGTTGCAGCCCTGACGCCAATCTACACCGTCCTCATCCAAACTCACTGCCTCGAGACACCAGCTCAATGTTGCAACCCCAACGCCATCGCTAAGGCATCCCCTCTCCCCAACAACACTTTCTATGATGATGCTTGGATGATCATCTTATACTTAGGCGTGGTGTCATGCTGATTCTGGCAGAGAGTCAAGGAGGTTTGAGATCTTTGGAGGAGGCCACATCGGTGAGAAGTGCAATGGAAGAGAGAGGGAGAGAGAGAGAAATCGTAGGAAAGAGAGAAGAGGGGAGACAAAGAGGGAAAGTAAAAAATCTAAAGTAATTTGCATGTATTTTAGTTTATATAGTTAATTATTTTTAATACCGAGTGACATAAATTACAAGAGCTTTTTTTCCTTGTGGCATAAATCAATCCATATTAAAAACATGCGGCATCCCTCCCAACCCAAATATCACTAATAATGAGAGGAAAAGCCTAGCGAACATGAAATGTAGGATATAATGCTGTTGGTTTTGGGAGTTTTACAAATATGCCATCTTTCTATTTGCCACATGGAAAAAAAAACTTTTTGAAAAAATACAATAAGTGTTCAATAGGGTGACATTATTCATAAATATCTTGTTGGTTTTTTGGTCAAAGAATGGGTTTAAGTATGGGCCTTGTCGAATGGGTGGCATGCCACTACTTGATCAAATTGAGGGTGATTTTACGGAATAGTGCTTCTAGTTTACTCAAAAGTATACAAGTGGCTTACTTAAATTATGTATTTGTGTGTATAATTTATCCTTTAAACCACTTGCTAGTTTACTGAAAAATTAGACCCGTAGTTTACTTTAACTCACTTTTGTATGTAGGACTTCTTTTTCCTTCTTTAAACCACGGGTTCACTCAAAAGTAAACCAGTAATTTACTTTACTTCTACGCTTGTTTAGAGAAATTCTCCTCCATTTTTTTTAATTCCTTTAAACTATACTAGTTTATTCAATTACACTATTTTATCCAATAGTGGAGTCAGAACTTTTTATCAGTAAGAGCATTCTATAAAAAATTAGAAATAGAATTTTATTGTATGAAGATATTTACTATGTATATCAATGAGTGGGGCATGATTGTAATTTTTCTTATAAAACAAGGATATAACAACAAATTTAAATTATTTTATGGGGATACAACAATATATTTCAATTCTATCATAAAACACAACAATATTTTTCCATTATTCTATGAGGGCACGGTTGTAATTTTCTTTAAATACAGGGGCGTGCCTCCATTTATTTTATAAAATTTGAAGTTTTACCGCTATCACATGCCCCCACTCATTCAAAGAAGCTCCCCCAGTGATCTTATGCAGGAAAGTTTGTTATAGTTAATAAAAGAGAAATATATAGGACTTTTTCTCTATTCTATCCACACCCTTTCTCTACCTCCTTTATTTCTTTTATGTCATCGTTGGCCGGGGGAATCATCTCCTTTCTGGATGACTATCGGTCATCTTTTCCATTCAAAAGCCGCTGCCAATCTCCTCCCTTGATGAGAGGTTGGAATCAATCTCGTCCCTCTACCAAGGCCTTAGCATTTCTCCACCCTCCTCATGAGGTTGGCACTGATTCTCTTCTCCCTCGCCCCTTGCCGCTAACCTCTTCCCTCTGCGCGAGGTCGTTGCCGATACTCTCCTCCCTATATGTGCCGTTGTCGATCTCCTCCACACTAGGCCGATGCCAATTCTCTCCTCTCTTCAGGTGTTGCACTCAATCTCCTCCTTCCACATGACGCCGATGTCAATCCCCTCTAAGCTAATCCACCAGTTTACTTAAGTGAAGACCAATAGTTTACTTTAATTTTGGATGGTTTTTTCCAAATACATGAACAACTTTCAGACAAAAGAGGAACACAAATCTAAAAGTATTGTTAGAGGGTCATAACTCGAATATAACTTTAGAATTAGTTTTTATACATCAATTGGAGCGGATTTTATTTATTGTTTAGAATAACTTCCATATGTTGATAATTTTTCAGATTAATCGCAAAAAATTGCACAAACTTTCTAGGCGCTTGTGTGGCTAATTTGTCTTTATTTAGCAAAATATAACAGACAATCTATTACCTTTGTTTGCCACTACTTGACTTTTCTTTCAAAACTTTCTTAGGTATAATGTCACTAATTATTGATTTTACTTGGAAAGAAACAAAAACAATCAAATTTCCAAACGAAGTCTCCAAAACATTACACGTCTAGGATGCACATAAACTGTCTCACTCATAAAGTTCATATTTACAGAACTCACAAATGAAATCGAAGAAGTGTAAATATGGTAATTAACCATCATATGTTACAGTATAAAGTAAAAAATAAACTATATTATAAAACTCTCACATGTTATAGCATGATTAGTTTGAATCAATGCTTCCAAACATACCTTTTTGGTCAAATCTCATAGTTACATCAGTACATTCACAAATTGAGATTAAATCCCCTTTCCTTTCATCCAATTGACTGATTACATATGGTACTTGGAATTTGCTTTTCAAATATCATAAACACCCTTTTCATTTTATTTTTTTTTTGGAAGGGAATACCCTTTTCATTTAAGATAGACATGCAATCATCAATTTCAGTGCTAAGCATTTTTTTTTTTTTTTTGGGATGGAATGTTTAATACTTTGGCTTGGAGCTCTTGGATTCTTGCAATAATTGAGCTCAAATTTAGGTAACTGTTCAAAACTTAACAGTTCATCAGACACTCCTTTTTTCTCCCAACCAACAAAGTAACAACTAATCTTCTTCTTTTTTCTTTTTTTTTTCATTTCCTTTTTCATTTTTTTCGTAGGGCTTCAACTTTTTAAATTTATTGCTCCACTCCCACAAAACTTTCAGGATTAGCTAGCTTGCTAATAGACAAATCAATCTTTATGTATTGCACCAATTAGGTCCCGTGGAACAGCCCGACACTTTACCACTGTTGCAGATGTGGAGCCAAATCAAGTTTACAACCCAGCAAAAGGAAGGAAAAGGGAGAAAATCGCGTCCTCGAAGGCAGAGAGCAAGCGCCGCGGCTCTGGCAGAAGAGCGCCGCGGCGCTGGGATGAGGGCGCCTAGGCGCCATAAGGAGAGCGCCTAGGCGCCAGGTGAATTGCGCCTAGGTGCAATGTGGCAAGCGCCTAGGCACCAAGATGTTTATGCCGAGGCGTCGAGTTGATGGCGCCTAGGCGCCAGGTGAAGAGCGCCTAGGCGCCGCAGGGGAGCGCCGCAGCGCTCGTTTCGAGCGCCGCGGCGCTGACGCGCTGTGCTGCGCGATGTGTTTTGAATCAAAGTCGAATTCAAAGGTCCCAAAAACGGGAAACCACTAGGGTTTCCCATTAGTTGCTATTTTCTCCTCCTTTGGTTATAAATAGACACAAGGTGGCTAGGGTTGTGTGTGTGAAAACTGTGTGTGAAAATTGTGAGTGGCATAATTTTGTGAGAGGCAAAATTCTTGAGAGCTCCATCCTTGAGAGAGAGAGAAAAATTCCCATTGGGTGTTAGATAGAAGAGAGTTTTGGTAAGCACAATTTGTGAGTGTGTGAGAAACTGCTCTTGTAATCTGTAATCTCCTTCATCATAGTGGAATCTGCAAGCGGCAGAAACAGGACGTAGTCTCAATTTGGACGAACCTGTATAAAAATTTGGTGTCTCTTTTCTTCTTTTCTCCTATTTATTTTCTGCAATTGTTCGTTCTTGCGATCCTTGGAATTAGGAGTCGCCTAATTCCCCAACAACTGGTATCAGAGAGGAGGTTTTGATCAAGAACGATGACTGGAGAAAGAGGTATGGCAGCCGGCATCACCAAATTCGATGGTTCAGATTTTTCCTATTGGAGGATGCAAGTAGAGGACTACCTATACAGCAGGAAACTGCACTTGCCCTTGGGTAGTAAGCCCGAAGGCATGAAGGATGAGGAGTGGAGTCTCCTTGATAGACAGGTACTCGGTGTGATCCGTTTGACTTTGTCAAAGAACGTTGCCCACAACGTTGCGAAGGAGACCACTACAGCAGGGATGATGAAGGCTCTGTCAGAGATGTATGAGAAGCCCTCAGCCAATAACAAGGTACATCTCATGAAGAAGCTCTTTAATTTAAAGATGTCTGAAGGTGCCTCGGTGGTAGAGCACCTGAACAGTTTCAACACCGTCCTAAACCAATTGGTCTCGGTAGAGATTAAATTCGATGATGAGATCAATGCTCTAATCCTCTTGGCCTCATTACCAAACAGTTGGGAACCCATGAGGGTGGCCATTACAAATTCTCTAGGGAGTGCAAAATTGAAGTTTGTCGATGTCAGAAACTCTATTCTGGCGGAAGAAGTTCGCAGGAAGGACTCAGGAGAAGCCTCTTCATCGAACTCGGCCCTTAATGTTGATAATAGGGGCAGGAAACTTGACAGGCAATCCAACAGAGATAATGGCAGGAGTGGCAAGTCGAGGAATGGGAGAAGCAAGTCAAGGAACGGTAGGACCATGGAGTGTTGGAACTGTGGGAAGACGGGCCACTTGAAAAAGAACTGCAGGGCTCCAAGGAAGAACGAAGACAAGACTAATGACGCAGCCAACGCCGCCACTGAAGAGCAACATGATGCTTTAATCTTGTCTGTCGACAGTTCTTTTGATTCGTGGGTGATAGACTCAGGAGCATCATTCCACACCACAGCACACCGTCATGTCCTAGAGAACTACGTTGCTGGAAATCATGGTAAGGTTTATCTCGCTGATGGAGAACCTTTGGATATAGTTGGCATTGGAGATGTCAGTTTAAATATGCCTAATGGGTCGGTATGGAAGATTCATAAGGTGAGACATGTTCCTAAATTAATGCGCAACTTGATTTCGGTGGGGCAACTGGATGATGATGGACATAAAGTAACCTTCAATTGTGGAGGTTGGAAAGTCACGAAAGGAGCGATGGTTATTGCTCGGGGACGCAAGGCTGGAACTCTCTACATGAACTCTAGTTGCAGAGATACCCTAGCAGTTGCTGATTCTGCTGCCAATACTGAGCTATGGCATTATAGGCTCGGTCACATGAGTGAGAAGGGTATGAAGGTGCTTCACTGCAAAGGAAAACTGCCGGGTTTGAAAACTGTTGATCACAGTTTGTGTGAAGCCTGCATCTTTGGTAAACAGAAGAGAGTCAGTTTCTCAAAGATGGGTAGAGAGCCTAAGTCCAGGAGATTGGAGCTTGTTCACACAGATGTGTGGGGGCCTGCGCCGGTGACTTCTCTTGGTGGCGCAAACTACTATGTGACGTTCATAGATGACTCAAGCAGGAAGGTATGGGTTTACTTTCTGAAAAACAAATCTGATGTGTTCGATGCTTTCAAGAGATGGAAAGCCATGGTGGAGAACGAGACAGATTTAAAGGTGAAGTGCTTGCAGTCTGACAATGGGGGAGAGTACCTAGGTGAAGATTTCAGGCGGTACTGTGCTGAGAATGGGATAAAGATGAGGAAGACCATTCCAGGGAAACCACAACAGAATGGGGTAGCTGAGAGGATGAACATGACTTTAAACGAGCGTGCTAGGAGCATGAGGTTGCATGCAGGGCTGCCAAAGATGTTTTGGGCTGAGGCAATTAACACAGCCGCTCATCTGATAAACAGAAGTCTATCCACACCGCTGAAGTTCAAGCTACCGGAAGAAGTCTGGAGCCATAAACAGGTGGATCTCTCTTACTTGAGAGTGTTTGGTTGTGTTTTCTATGCACACATTGATTCTGCTGATAGAAGTAAACTGGATGCCAAGTCAAAGAAGTGTTTTCTGGTTGGCTATGGCGGACTTGAGTTTGGTTATCGTCTCTGGGATGACCAAAGCCGGAAGATTATCAGGAGCAAGGATGTGATCTTCAACGAAGGTGTTCTGTACAAGGACAGAGACAGCACGGACTCCAGGGGTTCAGGTTCTGAAGATAAGAAGCCTGAGGTGATTCCATTGAAGGATCTGCCTGAAGTGGAGGTGCAAATTCCAGATGTTGAAGACCAGGAAAACATAGCTCCAGAAGAAAACCAGAGGACTCCTGCCACACCAGTCAGGAGGTCTAGCAGGACAATCAGACCACCGCAGAGATACTCCCCTACTCTGCATTACATCTTGTTGACCGACAAAGGTAAGCCAGAGAGCTTTGATGAAGCCGTGGAGGCTGGAGATTCGGTCAAGTGGGAGTTAGCCATGAGGGACGAGTTGGATCAGACATGGCAACTGGCAAAGTTACCACAGGGTAAAAAGTCCTTGCACAACAAGAGGGTATACCGGGCAAAAGATAAAAGTGCTGGCAGCAAGCGGTATAAGGCAAGGTGGGTGGTAAAAGGATCCAGAGATATGCTCACCAAGATGGATCCGATTGAGAAACTGAAGTTGTGCGCAACTTCAGTTGGACTTCTCCAAGAGGCGTGAGAAGTCGTTGCCGCTGCAGTGGGAGACATGGTGAATTGATTAGTCTCCAAGTGGGAGATTGTTGCAGATGTGGAGCCAAATCAAGTTTACAACCCAGCAAAAGGAAGGAAAAGGGAGAAAATCGCGTCCTCGAAGGCAGAGAGCAAGCGCCGCGGCTCTGGCAGAAGAGCGCCGCGGCGCTGGGATGAGGGCGCCTAGGCGCCATAAGGAGAGCGCCTAGGCGCCAGGTGAATTGCGCCTAGGCGCAATGTGGCAAGCGCCTAGGCGCCAAGATGTTTATGCCGAGGCGTCGAGTTGATGGCGCCTAGGCGCCAGGTGACGAGCGCCTAGGCGCCGCAGGGGAGCGCCGCAGCGCTCGTTTCGAGCGCCGCGGCGCTGACGCGCTGTGCTGCGCGATGTGTTTTGAATCAAAGTCGAATTCAAAGGTCCCAAAAACGGGAAACCACTAGGGTTTCCCATTAGTTGCTATTTTCTCCTCCTTTGGTTATAAATAGACACAAGGTGGCTAGGGTTGTGTGTGTGAAAACTGTGTGTGAAAATTGTGAGTGGCATAATTTTGTGAGAGGCAAAATTCTTGAGAGCTCCATCCTTGAGAGAGAGAGAAAAATTCCCATTGGGTGTTAGATAGAAGAGAGTTTTGGTAAGCACAATTTGTGAATGTGTGAGAAACTGCTCTTGTAATCTGTAATCTCCTTCATCATAGTGGAATCTGCAAGCGGCAGAAACATGACGTAGTCTCAATCTGGACGAACCTGTATAAAAATTTGGTGTCTCTTTTCTTCTTTTCTCCTATTTATTTTCTGCAATTGTTCGTTCTTGCGATCCTTGGAATTAGGAGTCGCCTAATTCCCCAACAACCACATTCTTTAGCCAATTATAAAAAAGAGAAAAAGAATTCCAATATAATATATGTATATATATATATATGTATGTATATATCTTATCCATTTTTACATGCAAACTGATCAACTTGCGAGATCTCCCTCAAAAAATTGATTGGTACCATTTGAACGTTGGAGTGTCAAAGGCGTAATTAAGAAGCAAATTAGAATTTTTAATTAGATGGAAACTTTTTTTTTTTTAATGAGAAGTGCATATACATGTCGACGAAATTTGGAGTCATTCAATTTGCTTTAAACAAGAAAATGCTTAATCTTTTAGCTCCATTACATACTAAGACTGAGTCCTATAAGAACTAATTAATGGAGTTCCTTTTTGTTTTTTGTCGTGTATGAAGAGAAACTGAAGGCACTTCTATAATAAAATTTTACATAATATATATTCATATTATAAGTACTGCATATGTATAAATGTATACGTACATATAGAGAGACGTGCGTCTAGTTTTAAATACAGAGTAGTATTCTGATGCTGGATTTTCTTGAAATGAATATTCAAGAATCTAGAATTTTCATTAAGCACACAAAAATGTTATCCCATAAATAGGCTCCATATTTGGAGCTATAGCTAAGGCTGATTAAATGCTTCGTTTGATAACGTTATTGAAATTTATTAATTTCAATTTTTATACTAACTCA
Organism: Artocarpus heterophyllus; assembly: GCA_025403435.1. NCBI lineage: Eukaryota > Viridiplantae > Streptophyta > Magnoliopsida > Rosales > Moraceae > Artocarpus > Artocarpus heterophyllus. Next base: position 4,712,474 of record CM046330.1, on the reverse strand, counting down.
CTTGAATCTTTTTTCTTTTTTCTTTTTTATGGAATACTGGTTGAATCAAATTATGTGACACCTTATGTGACTTTCTGTCAAAATCAAGGCGTGCGCACCATTACAACAAAGCTTGCTCTAATTAACAACATATAATTTTAATTTTGAAGGAAAAAAATAGATCTTGACAAAAAGTCCTAGCCACAAAAATACATGCATATAGTTGAAAGCGTTTCGGCGTAGTGATCTATATGAGCTTTCTTTGCAAGATAAGCATGAAAGTAAAGTTTTTTATGATCACTATTTGAGAGAGAGAGTCTTTAGTGCTTGAGAGTGACACTTCTTCAATCATAGAGGACTACACACATCACAATCTCTCACCCACTCTTTAATAGGGTCCTTTTTCTCAGTTTTCCTTCTCTCTTTTACCCCTTTAAAGGTCTAAGCCAGCCAACAGTATTATTAATATATATATATATATATATATATGTTTAATTGCTTTATGTGATTTTCACACACAATTATTTGGCATCCACAACATATAGACTATATGAAGTATGAACCCGATTGATTGTATCTAGAGGAAGGAAGAAATTTCGATGATTATAATTAACCGGAGTTCTTGATAAGAACAATTGAAAGAGGCATATATAACTAATGATGCTGATCAAAAAATGTCTGCATGGTTTGAATTTCTAAACAGTTAAGCATTGCCCTTAACAAAAAGATGTAGTATTTTTAAACAAAATTCAAACTACTACAGTATAAACTCAAACTTTTTTTTTTCAAACTCATTTTCATACGCCTTTTTTTTTTTTTTTGTTTCTACACACACATATAATATGTTGTCTATAAGCTAGAAGTGGATCATTAAGCAAGCTCAAAAATGAGTTGGTTAAGAAAAGGTTTCAAAATCGTAAAATTCTAAACTTTTGTTCAATCATGTCAGTTCGTTGGTGCTTTTTTTTTTTTAATCATGTTTGGATAGTGAGCAACTACCGTGTTAATTACAGGTTTGTTTACTTTTACCTGATTTCAACCGTTTTTTTCACTCCAATTCCCCTTTAGACATAAAGGGTAAGAGAAGAATTAATGAAAACTTTGACCTCCTATATTAATATTGCTTCTTTTTTAATTTTAGTTTATTTTCCTGAACAGGATCTTAACTTTTTTTGATGAGTGGATCTTAAAAATTTCTACTTTCGATAAAACCAGAGCTGTTAATCCTATATTATACTAATACTACAAGACTATTTAACTTCATAGAAAAAAAAAACTATTTAACTAGCATTTGAGTTATTAGTGTATGTACCTTTTTGATTTAAAATGCAATTACCTTTTAAAAAAAAAAGAAAAAGAAAAAGAAAAACTGGTGTTGGGTTGTTGGCTGATACCCGTTGTATATGTGATGAGACGGGGAAGACTTTGGGTTGGGTATTGGGTTCTCATTTGTAATTTTTATTTTTCATTTATAGAATAACATATATATTATGACATGTGTTACCTAAAAAAAAAAGTACCAGATTGTTAATGATGATGGTGCTATGGAAAAGACGACACCTAAAGAACAAAAAATTACATAAAATGAAAAGAAATTGCTCCAAGACACGCACACAAAATGTAGATAATACAACATACAAACATATATATATATATATATATATATATATATAAAGCTAAGAGTCGTTGTTGCATTGCACATATTTGTATATGCACCACTATTTATTATAATTAACTTTGCAAGCACATAATGATAGTACATGTACAAATTTGCATTTACAATATCAATTATGTATGCTTTGAACACTATATGTATATGTGTGTGTGTATATGTATATGTAAGTATATATGAATGTATGTACGTCGGAGAATGATTATATACACGGATGACAAAATTTTTGTACTTGCCCAAAAGAATTATCAAAATGAAATATATTATTGAAAGATGTTTTGGTCGCTTTCATCTGAATGACGCTGCATGTATATGTCAATAACATTCATAGTAGTTTCCAATAATATTAATAAAATCTCAAGGAGCATTTCTAAATATTTTGTGCAAGCTGTGATATAAAAAGTAAATTATCATTTTTGATTGTTGAATTGGGCTGGGTATATAAACTTATATTTTTCTTATACATTAAGAATTGTTAACAAGTCATATCACTATATTTGGAAAAAAAATTTGCTCCCTCTTAAAGAATAGCATAATGAGTATTTGGCAACGTAGTTTAAACTAAAAGTTAGAAAGATTTTGTTGTAGCATGTGAGAGCTTTACACTGTAGACTACTGTAGCTTTATAGTGTAGCATGTGAGAGCCTTATACTGTAGCAATTCAAGTTATATAATTGGAACAGGATTGCCAAACGTACATATTTTGGTTTAAAGATGTACATAGATATAACATTATATGTGGGTTTAGTTTAAGGCTCAAAACTATATAAGTGTATATATACGTATGAATAAGTATGTGTATACTTATTATATACCCATTTCATTGAATATAAATAAATGAATGTGTGTGTGTATTATTTGTTCAAACTATAACCATGGTTTGTATATAGACCAACTCCTTTAGTCCCTAGGGTTTATGTCCGAGGCAATGTGTCAATTTCAACGCTGTCCGCACGGCAGTTTTACATCTGGGTCTCAACACCAACAAGTTGGGTCTATAATGCACTTTACGGAATTGTAATTAAAGAATGATTAGTACTATGCAAAACAAGGACGTGAGAAGAATTTCTCAACAAGATATTTTCTCTTCAATAATCCATCATATTTTTTAAAAAATAAATAATTGATATAGGAGGTGTATACATGAAATTTGGCCAAAGTGATAAAGAATGACGTAGTACTAATTTTTGTTCTCTACAACAGCTGGAAATTGCTGGATAATATATATTCATGTATATATATATATGGAGCTAATAGCTAGATCTAAACCGTAAAATTTTCTATAATGCCTAATGGTGCAACAAGAAAGAAAATATTAGCAAAGGCAATTTCTCTATAAACCGAAAATATTGATAGGAATCTATTTTTTAGTTATCAAATTTGTAGAGAAAAATAGTTTTACCTATATTTAATGTTTTCAAAACATATAGCAGATTTATTATTAGTAAAAACAAATATAATTGTTTATTTTACGGCAGAGTCATGACCTTATAAGCAAAAACAAACAAGAACCACTAATATCACTATCAAGGGAAGAGACCACTATATAGACAAAGTCCTCAAACCTAATAAATCCAAAGCCCCAAACCCACCAACCTCGAAAGGCAATTCATTAAAAACGCCACGCACGAACCAAACATAACGCTCTCCCTTTAAAGCACCTTTAACCCCATGCAATTAGTTGCACTTGCGAGAACGCTTTGCACTTTGTGCAGGCTTTATCAAAAGAAGAGATCACATATATATACTTATTCTAAAAAAAAAACGCCTTTTCTTTTTCTTTTCTTTTTTTTCCTTTGATCTCTTTTATTATCAAAATGGGGCCATGAACAGCAATTCAAACAAAGTTAATGAAATTACATAAAAACCCAAAAACAAAAAATAACTATTTGTTCATAAGATTAGTCCTCAGCTTGCAGTTGAATATATAATATATCTAAAAGCATAGCTACTGATGAACACCTTGATCATCACGTTAAGTAAATCATGGTAAAAAATAAAAAAAAAAAGCGCCATATATTAGAGCAATATACTAAGGTAATTTACATGGCTATGTGAATTATATATATATACTTTGGTCGAGTATACATATATGTGATTTTGTGATATGTAGGCAAAAAAAAAAAAAAAAGTCATGATGAAAACCATGGATTACTCAAGGTGGGATAAGGCATATGCATGTTGCAGCAAACTTTTCTTGAAAAACATGGAAACCCCATTTCATAATCTTCGTCAAAAACAACACTCATCTTCTTCATAATCATGATTATATATCATGAATCGAAAATTCTCACGATCGATACGGAGACTTGAGGTAGGACATTCTCTTCTGCAACTTGAGGTTCCTGTAAAACTTGTTAATGAAATCCTCAGCCTTGACATCCACCTGGCTGTCCCCTAGCCCTTCGTCCTTCAACGGGAACGGCGAGTCCGTTATTCTCAACTGCCTAACCATCGGGCTCTTCCCGAACCCCGGAAGCATCACCAGCGGCGAGGCCTCCACCGTCTGATCACCTCCAACGTGATAATTCCCATGATTGGTGCTGCCGTTGTTGCTCAAGTACATCTCCAGAACCTTCTGGACTGCGGTGACCGTGCTCGAAACGTCGTCGTAATTGTAGGACCTGGACAGGTTGTCGTTGTGGTGGTGGTGGTGTTTGTTGCGCTTGTTGAAGTGGAAAAGGTTGTAGTTGGCGGGGCTGTTGCTGCAGCTGAACTCGTACTCCCGCGGGGAGACGAACGAGACGGCGTCGTTGGAGCGGCAGCTGAAGGCGGAGTAGTGGTGGAGGATGAAGTTCTCCGCCATCGCCTTGCCGGCCAGCTTCCCCCTCTTGAGGAGCAAGTGGAACTCCACCATTATCTTGCTTTTTGACAGCCCTTTCCTCATCATTATCAACACTATTCTCACTATGTTCCACAACTTCTTTGCCACCACCGAAGGGCTTGGTTCTATTTCCATTTTCTTTTTAATTTGGCTGTTTTTTGGAGAGAGTTTTTCCTTTGTTTTTGTTTTAAGAGAGAGAGAGGAATTACTAGGTTTTTGGTTTTCCAATGCTGAGAATGAGGGAGGGTGGGGAGGTATATAAAGGGCAAGAAAATAATTAATTATTAATTAAAGATTAAGCTGATAATATCGAAGTATGAAGAGCTGAGTAAGAATCTCTGCTTTAGCGCGTGCCTCTCAATATATCTTTAGTCTAAAAGGAAGGAGGAGGAATTGGTATTGGGGCCAATTATGAATTATCCATTTGAGTAGGGTTGAAGGGTAAAAAGAAAAAAAAAATACTTTTGGCGGTGCTGTAAAAAGAGGGGTTCTGGATGTCCTATTAGGGACAATCGGGACACACATTTCTCTCTTTCAGTATGTTAGTCTCACATGGTAGGGTTCAACATATAGATTCATTCTCATTGTCTGTTTCGTTTTAGTTATTTTAAGTTAAAATTTCCATTTTTTCAAGGAAAAAAAAATACTCGACATCAGCTACAAGGTCCAACAAACAATCGATATTTCATAGTCAATTAGGCAGAGTACTAGCAGTCGATAATCCTTAGATATCGTATTAACAATAAAAAATAGTCGAAAGAAAAACCTTTATTTGAGGGCTTTTTTTTTTCTACCTATCAATTTTATTGGACCCAATAATGATGAAAGCTAGGATGTAACTTTTTTTTTTTCTGCATAAAAATGTATCAAAAATATCTTCCAATTCACTTTAGAAATGTAAACCTTTTACTTATTATCCAAAATAGTATACATTATATTGCTTATGTACGTACCAATGATCATGTTGTGTTGTTTCACTAAACGTATATTTTTCTACAAAAGAAACCTCACAAAACTGACTCTTGAGAATTCTATGACCAATCCAAAACGGGCACTAATCTTTCTTCATATTTTCATTTATCTGCTAGAAAAGTGAAATCCATCAATCTCATATGCACATACAACTTTATGCAAAAAATCATGAAACAACACGCGCCTTGGAAAAGCGAGTGGTGGAGTTCTCCAAAGGGTGCCAATAAATTTCGGGAATTTTTTTATTTTTCTAATGAAATTTTTCCTGCTGGTTCAACGAGTGGAAGGAAAACAGGGAATCGAGATTACTAGAAGGTCCCTATGAATGGACCAAATTACTTGACTATGTCCCTGGAAGAAGGGTCCAAATGATTAGGGAATGCGGAGATATTTACTATTTAATATTAATCCTAAGAAATTCTCAATTAAACCCTTTGCCGTAGATACTAAGGTACTCATAGATAGTTGCCTCGCACAATGTCCTAAATTCTTACACTACATCTCATGTCCTAATTAGATGTCTTACATGCCAAGCTCAAGTGTACAAAAAAGAAACAAAGGGAAAATTCTATGATACCTTCCTTTCAACTAGGGATATATATTATAAGGCAATTTATTGATGGGAGCCGAAAGAAGCAACATATTTGTACCTATCTATTTTATAGCCGTTAGATATTTAAAAAAATAATAATTGTAACTAAATCTAACTATTTGAAAATTTGCACATCGATGAAGATGTCTATCAGAGAAGCAACTTTTATTATCAATCTAATTAAATAAATTACAGGGGCATGAGAGGCATAGATAGAGACCTAGACTAAGTTCATTGTAGCTTAAATTACGCCTTTAAGAAAAATTACGGGAACCGTTGAATTCATAAGCAATTATGAACAGTACTTTTTAATAATTATTTTCTTGATTAATCTTAAATTTTTTGTAGATGTAGAAATCCATTAGCATAAAACATTAATCTGAGCTAAATATTTTTAATCAACTTCTATTAAACTTAATTACTACTAGCTAGGTATAAATAGATGTCCTTTAGTTGATTACTTATAGGCTTAATTATTTATTTTACTCCGGCTTGAATTGAGAGTGGGGATTAAATTTCTTTTAGAGGGAAGATTAAGACTAATTACCCAGAAAGGCCTACAATTGGTAATTTTTTTTTTTGAAGGAACAACTGGTAATTTTATGAAAATAAGCTTTGAGACTCATATTTTTACATGGGTTACACTTTATCAAGCTTCAAATAACTTGCTATTGCTGTACATGAACAGGAGTTCAAATTTGACTTTTGAGTCCAAAATTGAGACTTTTCAAAGTTGTTAAATTCTAGTTGGACACAGAAAAGCTAGTCTTGCAGTGGGGGAAACAATAAATTAATTGAGAACACGACAAGCCTCCTCAAACGACCTTTTGACTCTATTATTGCCAATAACTTTAGGTATATACAAATATATATATATATATATATAAGTGGTTTTCTTAAATACTACCTTCTATTTTAATTCCCAGAGCTAGATATTTTAAATATCAACGCCTTGTGAACGTGGCAAAATTCTCTTTTACACTATTTTTTTATGTCCTAAACGAGGTAATTAACAAAGGATCTTCATCTGTCTTTTACGCTAGTAATTTTTTTTGAACATGAACAATACTCGTCATTAACCATTTAGAAAATATCGGTAATTACTGAGAATCTATTTCACTTCAAGTAGTAGAGTAATCTAGTCAATTAATTCAAAGAAATTAGGAAAAATTCAATGTATTTCTGAAGAAATATCGACTCCCTCCTTTTCGTTTCTTTTAGCTTTACCAAAAAAAGGAATAAAAAGACAGACGTTTGGTGTCAAAGTAAAATAAACACCAAGATAAAATTAAGAGGTATATAAGACTTACATGTGTAATACATATATTAAAGCATCAATCACTAAATTTTGATCCTGACGAATAAAAGCAATCATTCAATAATTTGTGGGAAGGGATATCTACAATTTTATACATTGTATTTTGAATTTATTAAAAAAATAACCATTATATTTTTTTGAGTAAATAATCATTTTTATTTCGAATGCTCTAGAAACTATACTTGTAAATTTCATATCCATATCAAATTTATACATTTTCTAATTCAACAGTTCATTTTAATATCTGAATTGATAGATTTACTCTTTCTAGCTTGTAATAAGCTTGGAATCGACAAATTATTATTTGCAACCTAGCTAAAAAAATACAATTTTTATGTCTTTTAAAGCAATACGTATGATTATTTTTGGTTATAAGATAATTTGTAAGATACAAAGGTTAGATTTGTCAATTTACGAGTGAATAAGTACTTAAAAGAAGTATAAAACTAATATGAAAGTTGAAATTCAATGGCCTTTGTTTGGTTTCGTTGTTAAAATTTTTAAAAATATTTTTACACGTTTTTTAAAATTAAATTTTAAAAACACTTTAAATATAATTTTTAAAAAATTATATTTTTTAAAATAAAAATATTTTTATCTATTTTAAAAATAATATCAAATGTCTAACCTAAGATGTATGATTAATGTCGATTCAAGTTTTAATTATTAAACTACTGTTCGACACATGGCATATATGATTGATGTTATTAAGGCTCCATAATTAAATTACTGTTCAAAGAATTGCTTGTTACTGGGACATCCTTTCGCCTTTATATAACGATTGGGCGAGGGGGCGCGGGGACCCAAGCTAGCTGATAAGGTTGACAGAAATGAAGAACAACACCTACTCTGGACACGTAGCCCATTCCTAGGGGCCCACCTTGACCTTTCACCACACACATCAACAATATCTACACACATGTCGTATCTAATGGCTGTCCGTCTATTTGAATTTTTTTTCTTTTTTAATATTATATACAAAATTTTATAAAAATTATATTTTTTTTGCATTTTTTAAAATTATATTTTACGTTTTTTTAAAAAATTATATTATGTCTTTTTAAAATTTTATATTTTTATTTAATTTTTTTATAACCTTTTTTTTTTTTTTTTACTTTGTCCATATGTGTATATATATACTTATGAAATCCCTAAATAGCTTCTCTAAAAGGTAAGTTCTAAATTTTAGATGCTATTATATTATGCAATATAACAACTTTTCATGCTTGATTTCTTTTCTAATGCATTTCGAATAAATACATGTGTTTATATTCGGAGCTTATTATATATTCATTTTTCTAGTAGTAGTATATATGGCAAAATTAAGTGAACAAAAGGAATGTTCACGTTGAAGAGTCAAAGAAGTCGAACGTTATGGAGCCAAACGAAGTAAAATAAATACAGACAAATTGGACTTTTTCAGAAAGGAAAATTAATCATGAGAGCATGCAGTTGGTCAATATCTTCGAGACTAAGGCTACAGCCGATCTAGCAATTCATGCCAGCATAAAGAGGTAAAAAAAAGAAATATTCTTGTAGTAGAATGAAGGTACTTGCTGTGAAATCTCCAATATCATATAAGTATATATTTATATAATATATTGGTTTGTTGCTTTACAGTTTGATATATACTCGAATATATCACTAGTCTATATATTTCAACCTAAACAAGGTGAATTGGGCTATGTATTATATATATATATATATAGATACATATATACACACACAATTATATCACAATGGGACACTCGTGTAACGGGGAATTGATACTATGGCGTGACAAATTAGTGTGAGACTTTATTATTTGCACAATAATATCAACATATTATTACAATATAGATAAAAAATAATAATGATGTCTAATGTCTGTTTCAGTCCTAAATGAAAACTTGGGCCATGTGTTTGCCGCGTGCGTGGTCTTCAAAAAAGTGGGAAAACAGAGAGTGAGAGAGAGAAAGAGAGAGAGAGAGACCATTTGCTGAGAGAGAGAAAGAGAGAGAGAGAGACCATTTGCAGACGCGCCTTGCATTGTTTCTCACTCCTAGTTTTCTTGATCTCTTTCATGCAATTATGAGTGAAAATGATTGGCCAATAGCCGACTTGTATGCCATTGGTGGATATACATATAATTCATATTCACAAAAGCAACTAGTTGCAGAGATCATAATTTTTTTTAACCCCAAAAGAAAAGGAAAAGAAAAAAGTACTAATGGAAGTGGTGCTATGCTAGTTGCTTCTAGAAGATGCATTTTTAGATTTTCCAAAGTTGTGGAGGTAGGCGATCCAGGTTTTGTTTCCCACTCAGTATTTGCTATGTATATATGTATGCATATATATATATATATGTATATATATATAATGTTATAATTTTAAGTTCCATGAGTGGTCTAATTGCGATAAAACATTTTACTTGGCAGATGAACACAAAGTGAGGCAAAATTAAAGGTACGGGGATCTATTGCCACCTGTCAGTCTACTGGTTAATGTTTGTGAATTCTGATGGAGCAAAGTTTTTTTCTTCTCCCTTTTTTATTGGCCACCCAATGTATGTCAAGAACAATATGTACCATAGGATACCGGGTGCGAACACTGCTAATGAAAAGTGAGTCCTATAACTTTATAGAGCAAAGTTTTTTTCATTTAATTCTTTTATATACCAAACAATATATATCAAGAACAATGCTATAAGGTATCGGTGATATTACAAACTAATAAAAAGTGGTTCTTATATTAGACTATAGGTGAGATCCACCTTCTATTAAATGTAGTTTTAATCCCAGTGGTGCCCAAAAATTTTTCAAATATCAAAGTCAAAATTGACATGATTATTTATTAGTTGTTACATATATGAATTGATCTTACACATCAATATTATTAGTGTAGTTTTGCCAACATCTCGATTAACGAGTGTCTATAATCTATGGAGCAAATTGTTTATTTTCTGCAACAAGTTGATGCTTTTTGTTCATTTAATATAATTTAGCTAATTAATTAGAAATAATTAATTATTTATTAAAAAAAAACGATTATTTTCGTAAACTTTACCGCCTATATAAGCTTTTTTGAAAGGAACTGCTCAAATATCTAACTTTCAAAGACTCCTTTACTTAAAACAACACTAACTCGATACTCCCACGTTTTCTTTGAATTCTTTTATTACCTTCCAACGCATAGTCGGGCTTTTGATTCAAAAAAATTATTGGTTTTGTTGTTATTATTACTATTTTGAATATTTGTGGTGTATGGCCTTTTCAAATCCTCCCAATTAAGCAAATGTGAGTGGCTAGTTTTGATAGGTTAACACACACGCAACGCGTCTATATACACATACATACATACATACATACATATATATATATATATATATATATATATATATATATATTCTTTTTAAAAAAATAATTGTCATAAACTATTGATTGATCTTGGTAAAGATTCACTTACTAATTAATGATATTTACTATAATTATATGTTTTGTAAAGGGTCATTTTTCCACATTTCTTTTATCTTTAATTACGGCATATATATATATTTTTTCTTTTTATAGTTATTCTTTGACAAAAAGTATTATATATACACACACTAGTTGAAAAGTAAGAAAATATTTTTTCTATTTTTCAAAGAAATTATATTGAAGTGCTAGCTAGAAGGAGTCATTTGCTACCACAAACATGCAAAGGAAAAAAAACATTCATCTGCACTAAGGTGATTATTTATAAATCTTCTTAAAGAAGTGCCAGGAAAAGTTTGAGTAACAATTAATAGCCCGTTGAGAACTACATTTTGTGTTTTTAATTCAAATTTTATGAAAGATAATATTGTAAAATTTTTATTGAAACCACAAAGTATCCTTCCAACATTGTTTTTAAATAGGCTTTAAATGATTAATATTGGCATGCAATATTAACACATGCATGATTTTGGGGGTAAACATGGATCACATGTTAGAATTTGCGCAACTTAAAGAACTAGATTTTATGGAAGAAGCGCCTTATATTTGATGCACAATGCTGGCTTTATTTTTTTATATTGGTTTGATAATTAATTATTTTTCTTTTCTACATAGACTCATGGAGAAATTAAAGCGATGGAACTTCCCACTTATGATATCTCTTTTTTTCTAAATGTTATGTCTTCTTGTGATTGGTTAAAGTAATAAAGTTCCTCGTTTAATATTCCTCAAAGAAAGATAAAGTGCACAATGGGACCAGAAATTCGTGTTTTTACATATAATAAACTGTTTTATATTAATAATCTCCACTAACTTGCTTCCGTTTTCTTAATTAAATTATACCACAATACAGAATATAAAAGCAAAGCCCATCAGCATCAGTGGGGCACTCTATGTTTTTAGTACTTCTTTTAATAAAACCATGCATATAATGCACACACGACTCAGTACTTTAATTGCTTCAACTAGAAGAGTAGAGCAAAGTTATGTTTTATTTAAAACTTAGCTCTTACATGTTTGGTGTGGGGGTAAATTTCCATATACGGTTCCACTTTTTATTGAAGCTAATGATCAATATGAATTATTAGAGGAGGGACCGTGAATTAACCTAAAATTTAAAGGAATATAGAGACAATGGTCTCGTTATAATAAATTATATTTTTTTTTCTAAATTAGGAAAATAACCTCTTCTCATTAATGATAAAGTCAAAATTACAAAAAACAACTTTCAGTATTATTAATCAACTATAATATATCAGTGATATACATTAGTACATCGGCGATAAACTCTACTACATTAATGATAGACTGTAGTACATCAATGATATATTTGAATATATTAATAATAAACTTGAGTACGTAAGTGATAAAATGTAATGTATTAGTGTTAAAAAGCCTAGTATATTAGTGATAGACCTGAGTTATAAACCCCAGTAGATCAATGATAAGAACAAATCCTAATACATAGTGATAATTAACCTAGTATATCAATGATAAGAACAAATCCTAATACATAAGTGATAATTAACCTAGTATATCAGTAATAAACCTTAGTATGTTGGTGATTCTTTCACTGCAACTAGTAATTGCGCATCTCTGATCAGCCCGCCTTAAGAGCCTATAGCTACTTTCCTATCTCATGATGCCAGGAGTCGACATTGCTGTCAATGCCTGATTGAGCCGCCTTAAGAGCCTATAGCTGCTTTCCAATCTCGTAATGCCAGGAGGTGACATCGCTGTCGATGTCCAATTGAGCCGCCTCAAATTGTAATGACTCATACCTTGATTTTGTCACAACCCGCCTTTTCGGGCTGTGATAAAACTCTTTCTTACTTACTTTAGGGCCAAAATTTAGGATTTTTTTTTTCTTTTTAAATGGGAATAAATAATTTGCTTACATTAACTTTGGTAATTCCCAAAATACTTTTACATACTTGTATTTACATAATTAATACTTTTACTTTTCAACATCTTTCTTTTAAACATTTCATCTCAAAATAATTTTAAACATACGTAGCGGAAAACATTACAGCAGCGGACTCCATACCCAATCTGCACACCATTTGAACTTATTCTGACCTTCTCGTCGGAATACCTACAGCATGAAATACTTAATGAGCTAACGCCTAGTAAGTCCCATAAATCCCACATGGATATTCACATGAATGCATGAATCAATTATGCTTTCTTATAAACTTTCTTTATCCTCATCATTTCTTATCTTTACTAGGGCCCAAGTGTTCGTACCATTGCGCAATTTCATTTAGGTCTACGTAACACCGTGACCATAACATATCCTTTAAACTCCCCTTGAGTTAGGAGTCGGTACGACACTTTTCTTAATTTCTGGTGATACATTTACCAGTCCATTTATTATGGTTGACATACCATGCATGAAGTGATAATCACATATTATCCATGAAACATAAAATTCTCTTGCATAGCATAGTACACACATGTACTTACTTTTTATACACACTGGTACACATTAATATACGCACAGGTATATAGCATAATGTACTCACAGGTACTTAACATAAAATGTACACACAGATACCTACTTTATACATACTCAAGTATTTATCATTGTACACACAGGTACGAAATCATGATACACATGCTCATTTTCATTATTGTACACACAGGCACATAACATATTATACACACAAGTACAAAATCATGGTACACATGCTTATTTTCATTATTGTACACACAGGTACATAACATCTTGTACACACTGGTACACATTAATATGCTCACAATTATTCATACATGACTATACCCCTAGGTATTCATATCATGGCAAACATACAATTTTACACTTAATTATACGCACAGGTATACATATACATACATTTATTTCTAAACCTAGATTTCATACTGTAGGTGGGAAGGATACTTACTTGATGCGAATGTCAGGCAACTTAACCTCGATTTCCCTTCTCCTAGACTCCTAGGATCCTGTTGGCCAATTACAAAGCCATTAGCCAAATTCCATTATGTTTCAATATGAAACATCCGTTAGTTACAAATTGAGTTGCATTACTATTACAACTCCAAAAACCACTGTTTTTTTCTTATTTCTATCTAACTTTACCCTATCGTTTCTAACGAAGGGCGGGAACCCTTTCTAGTCGTTTTCTTATTCCATTGGAAACATTTTAAAACGGTTTGGATTTTGCCCTTCGTGGGTCCACTAACCTTCCCAAACTCGATTTCGTTATTCTTACGAAAATAACCATATACTAATTTCAAAATAACATCCTAGTGGGTCAATTCTCTTTATTTCTCAATTATGCCCCATATTCATAAAACTTTGCAGTTTAGTCCATGAACTGAAAATTTGACGATTTTACCCCCGGGACTAAAATTTACTTCTTTGCATCAAAATTTCCTATTTTTCTCAAGGATCATTTTTACTTAAGGTACCATACCTTAAATTATTTTGAAAAATGACATTTTTACCATTTAACACTTTTTTCACTTTTAACATATTCTTGAAAAATCAAAAACTCACAAACGATTGAGTTTTTAGACAAACCGTCCACGTAACCTAACAGTTTCGTCAAGATCTACAACTTTTGTGTTTTAACTTTTCCCAAAATCTCACTGTACAGGGGCATTTTTGACTATTTTTCAAATCTGCCGAGAAGGAACTTTTTCTTTCAATTTAGTCCCTATGGCATTTTTACAAAAATCCGTTTCAAATTTGCAATTCTACCCCTGCAGAAACCATTCCATGCCTTAATCAACACATTCTCATGCTCAAACATCACTTTTACAAAGTCAAACATCAAAATTGCAAAAATAAAAATTTTTGTAAAAATTGCCGTTTTGCACTATAAACCAAAGTTTTACAACTTAAACTTTCCATTCATCACATATACATGAAATTTCATTAAATACATGCTCAAAACCCCTCATGGGTTTGAAAGAATAAAAATCAAAACAAAATTCAAAACTTTAAACTTTAAAACTTACCCAAATAGCTCTTTTTTTTATTTCTAGCCTTCAAAGGCTTCTTGAACTTCTTCTTGGACTTCGTTTTCATGCAAAAATACCATGGATTAATTTTTTCCCTTTACCCATGAAAAATCCCTTGAAAACTCATGAAAAAGTTTAGGATTTTACCTTAAAACTTGTGGGAAATCCTTGTACTTGCTTGTAAAACTTGTTTGGGGATATTTTTGCAAAGTTTGGGGGCTGAGAAATTTTTTTAGAACACTTGGACATGGCTGCCGGATCTTGGAAGGAAAGGAAAGAAATCAATTTTTGTGATAAACTTGTCATAAATGCATCCTTATCACATTTGGTGACTCATGGTAACCCATGAGTATACCACTAGGTGTCACAAGGTGATTGGGCCACTTTTCTTGACATGTGGCCCAATAGAAAATCAAGGAGTGTCCACTTTGTGGAGTTAAAAATTTATACTGTGTAATTTTTCACCACACAGTATTTTTCCTATATTGTCGTGGTCAATTCAGTGTATTTTCTATCCTTAGACTGTATAAAAATATTTAACTTACTTTTCGTTTACTTTTGGAGGCCAATCATAACATTTTTCGTATCTACGTTTTCATTTAGCAGTATTCTTATACTGCTCTGGCCTCCTTTCTACCCCCGGTTCCTATTCACATTCTAATCATTCATTCATTTACATCACAATTTCACAATTAATTGTGACATGAAATTCATTTTATGGATATTATGCACAAATCTCTGAGTCATCAAACTCATAAAATTTGTATTTTACAATATCAACCATTGTATTACATATGCCATAAAATTTGCATTCAATGCCGTTCATTCATTTTTTATTGTAATTTTCACAAAAATTACTATTTTTACAAAGTTTCATATTTTTAAGAATAAATTCATTAATTAAACCTAATTAAATATTAGGTTTTATTGATGACGTTTCCTCTGTCATTACAGATTTAGCCGCCTCAAATTGTAATGACTCGCACCTCTATTTGGCATGATAAATTTTACTCTTGGGCTTCACCCCAAAAGGTCTCATGCCATTGGGATCTTAAGGACCTATAGCTGCTTTCCAATCTCGTAATGCCAGGAGTCGACATCGCTGTCGATGTCCAATTGAGCAGCTGTAACGCCCCTATATGGGGGTTAACAGTTTTTAATGAGATAAAATAAAAATAAATAATAAAAGTAAAACCTTAAAAATAAAATTTGCCCGGGACTTAAATGAAAACTCTCAACTCAAAAATAAAAATATAAACGACAAATAAACCACAGTTTTAATGTAGCACCTTAAATTTAATAATATAAACTGTTGTCATCATCATTTTAACCCTCAACACATTGTAATACAGTCACAGAAAGTAACAATTGATGCTTACATTATCATGAAGAACATTCTCAACGATTGAAGCAGTCCCAATGTAATATAGCTACATCATTTCCTCAACTATATTTCTCGTAGCCACCTCACACTTAGTGAGTCCTGAAAAGATATAAACAAAAGGGAATGAGCAACACTATGCTCAGTAGAGAAAGCCATTACTCACCTTTAGGTTTTTATCATTACCACATTAAAATCTGCATGGTTAGTAAGTCACATCATATTCCAGATTATGAGGTTTATTATGATCACATCTTATGGACACCGTGGTTAATCATTACCAAGTGTCATAATTACACATTTATACAAATATTACCAATCATCATTGTTCCTAGGTATCCATGTTAAATTGAGTATCACTCAACTCATCGAAACCCAAATGGGCGCACTTGATCACCCTATAAACATTCCAAGGGTGTTCCGGTGAGGGGACATCAAGCCCCGAGTCCTCACCAAATCAATTCCTGTACAGTGTGTTCTGGGACTTTCAACCCAAGGAAGCGTCATCACCTTCCCCCTATTTTACCTTTTAGGGTATTCATGCCCAAGGACGTAACCGTCGCCCTCTTCATGTCTCACAATTTCTCTATATTGAATCATTATTAATAGAGTTAGTTTTCCTAACCATGCTTCTCAATTTATAACATGTGTCAATTCATTATGTTCCTCGCCGTACAATACAAGACGAGTCCATGTCATAGTTTCATATGTGATACTCATATAATATCAGTTCAACATAGATATATATATTGCGGCAAAACAATCAATTTTAATTCTATAAAAACCTCACAAAAGATGAGTAATAGAATCCCTACCTTTCAAGCTTATCAACAATTTTAATCCTGGAATCAATTAACGTTAGCTCCATACTCCCTTGATCCTAAGGCGTGCATAAGGACAATTAAAACTAAAGCACAACATACAACTACATTCATAAATAAATCATGTGTAAACCTATCTTACTAGTATGCCATTAAAGCTTTTATATAAATCTCTTTTGAATACCACAGTAAACAATTTTTGTCTTAACACAATAAAAAATGTGAACAAGTAATCTATATGTTTTAGTCCCTAATAAGATTCATCAATCACTTAGGATAATATTGGAAATGTTGCAAGACATTAAAGAATTAGGTGGTGAGCAAAGATGGGTTCTTGGTTCAGGTTAGCAGCTGGTATACCATAACAAACTGGCAGATTTACTAGTTTCCAATACAAAAATTGAATAATTCTTAGAAAATAAAATACAACTCCGATTTAGGTTTATGATAGCTCGTTAGAAAGCCTAGGATGCTACTTTTCAAATATGCAAACCAATTCATAAAATTCATTTTAATTTAATCTTAGAATTTCAAGAAATAACCACTGCCCATAGAGGTATTACAAAGTTTAACAATATAAATTTTCTGTCTAGGGCATATACACTTAGACTTCATACATATGCTCCAAAATAGCAACAAACATAAACTTAGGTTTAAGAACGCAAATTTGAATAATCCTTTAGTATAAAAGAAAATTTATAAATGAAAGACTAAATTTGTTCATAAGATTCTAACCTCGGATTATGGTTAGTTGGAAGCTTGAAATGGCTTCAAAACAGGTTCCTTTACTTCGGTATGACTGAAATTCTTGCTCAAATGGAGGTGATGGTGGCTGATTTTTATGGCTGCCTTGAAGAAGTTCTCTAAGTATTTTGCTTCAGCAAAGAAATAAGAAGAAGAGTGTGGGAACCGTGGAAGAGAAAGGAAGAAAAGATGAAGTCTTTGAAGAGAAGTGATAAAAACAATTATGGAGGAGACATGTTGAAGCATGTCACGGAGGAAATAAAGAAAATGAGGGTCAAGAGTAGTTGGAAAAGATATCCTTATGTCTCATCTAGAGACTTTAACACACATAATGCCAATATGACATTTTTGAGATTTATTAGAAGTTCTAAGACTTTTTAGTAAACATACTAAATAAATATAGGAGAATTTTAGAAAATTTAAAAATAGATAAAAATAAATATTATAAAATAAATTTAAATGAAGCAATTTTTTTTATACACTAAAAATTAATTTAATTACCTCAATACCCGTTAGGAGAATAACGGGTGTCACAGCTCTACCCCCCTTAAAGAAATTTCGTCCTCGAAATTTCAATTCTAGCAATACTAGTAAAAATTTTAATTCCATTATGATTCCAATTCCGAGTCTAAACCGTTAATGTTGTTTGTCCACCAAATTTAAGTCATCGTATTTTCACTTATTTACTTGCATAATAAATCTTACTCTAATTTCTAAATCCCTCAATAAGAGTATTTCTGACAAGTTTCAACTTGTAACACCGTATAATAGTCTAAGAATCTGATTAGGCATACATATTGACCATACCATGATTCCAGTCCTTCATTGTCCATGGACTGTGATTTACAATCACATTTAAGGAGATTGCCAGAGAAATTTTATATACTTCATCTTTAGGTTCCTTTTCCTTTTTGAGTAAGGAAAAGTCAAATATATTTGATTTCATACCTCAACTAATAAACTAAAACATAGTCATAAAACATATATCACAAACACTTTTAGGCATACATATTCAAAACTTACTCAGAAAATTGAGAGAAACTCGACACTTTCTCTCTCCTCTTTCTCTCTCTAGAATTCTCTCTCTCCCCTCAAAGATCGTTTGAGATTTCGGCATCCGTTTTCGACACCTCCCGCACCAATGGAAAGCTCTCGACGAGCTGAGTCCAACGAGGTGCCGCGCCGCCCAAAACGCCGCCGGAGGAGACCACACGCGCCGCCCAAAGTGGCGGCAAAACCCATTTCTTTCCGACGAGATATCTTCGCCGTCCGACGTCCGATCGACGTGATTCTTGTTCCTACACGACCACCGTGATGAGAGGAACAAAACCCACCCTTGGTGGCAGCTCAACAACCGCCGGATTGCTCTGCCCGCCTATTGCCGCCGTGCACCGCCGCCCCCATGGTGGAACTCTGCCTTGCCGGAGGAGGTGACTGACACCACCCCTCCCAATGAGTTCAGAGGATCAAGGGGAGTAAAACCCCTCGATCAATTGCACGGAAGGAGCCGGTTTCGCCGGAGAACGGCCAACACCGCCGTCAACCGCCGCGGGAGCCTCCGTTTTGGCTCTTCCCAGCCACGTTTCTTCAAATTGGATGAGGGGAAATGCTCATAGGAGGATGGGTAGCAAAAGCCCTCAGCCAATTTCAGGTTTCCATCGTCGGAGAATCAAGATCGGAGCTCATCCATTTCTACCGACGTTGTACTTCACGACCCGCTATGTTAGAGGTAGAATTGGGTGAAATTGACCCCGCCATTGGACTCAGAAGGGTCGATTTAAGGGGGGTAGGCCCGAGCCCAGCTGCCAACGGACCCCGATTGACGCCGGTCAACGACGGTCAAAGTCGGTCAACGCCGGTCAACGGTGGTCAACGCCGGTCAACGGCCAGTCAAAGGCTAAATTGGAATTTTGTGATCCGGACCTCCGATCGAAGATCCGAGACCGCCTCCTGACTCGTTTCGATGCTCTGGATGCAATGGTGACCTCCGTTTGAGCAAATTCCACTCCGATGAAAATCATCTGGTACCGACTGCACGCGAATCGAGGCGATTCAAACAGCAGTATCGGAGTCCAGAATGACATTTTCAAGAATGTATGATCTCCAGGAAGCATTCCTAGCCATTCATAGTCGCTCGAGGAGCACTACAGAGGATGCTTCGTAGATACAGCGAGATACAACTGGATCTGTTTTGCTTGGAGTTCAAGATCAAGGGAGTATGGAGCTAACGTTAATTGATTCCAGGATTAAGAGACTGTTGATAAGCTTGAAAGGTAGGGATTCTCTTACTCATCTTTTGTGAGGTTTTTATAGAATTAAAATTGATTGTTTTGCCGCAATATATATATATCTATGTTGAACTGATATTATATGTGTATCACATATGAAACTATGACATGGACTCGTCTTGTATTGTACGGCGAAGAACATAATGAATTGACACATGTTATAAATTGAGAAGCATGGTTAGGAAAATTAATTCTATTAATAATGATTTAATATAGAGAAATTGTGAGACATGAAAAGGGCGACGGTTACGTCCTTGGGCATGAATACCCTAAAAGGTAAAATAGGGGGAAGGTGATGACGCTTCCTTGGGTTGAAAGTCCCAGAACACACTGTACAGGAATTGATTTGGTGAGGACTCGGGGCTTGATGTCCCCTCACCGGAACACCCTTGGAATGTTTATAGGGTGATCAAGTGCGCCCATTTGGGTTTCGATGAGTTGAGTGATACTCAATTTAACATGGATACCTAGGAACAATGATGATTGGTAATATTTGTATAAATGTGTAATTATGACACTTGGTAATGATTAACTACGGTATCCATAAGATGTGATCATAATAAACCTCATAATCTGGAATATGATGTGACTTACTAACCATGCAGATTTTAATGTGGTAATGATAAAAACCTAAAGGTGAGTAATGGCTTTCTCTACTGAGCATAGTGTTGCTCATTCCCTTATGTTTATATCTTTTCAGGACTCACTAAGTGTGAGGTGGCTACGAGAAATATAGTTGAGGACGTGATGTAGCTATATTACATTGGGACTGCTTCAATTGTTGAGAATGTTCTTCATGATAATGTAAGCATCAATTGTTACTTTCTGTGACTGTATTACAATGTGTTGAGGGATAAAATGATGATAACAACAGTTTATATTATTAAATTTAAGGTGCTACATTAAAACTGTGGTTTATTTGTCGTTTATATTTTTATTTTTGAGTTGAGAGTTTTCATTTAAGTCCCGGGCAAATTTTATTTTTAAGGTTTTACTTTTATTATTTATTTTTATTTTATCTCATTAAAAACTGTTAACCCCCACATAGGGGCGTTACACGACCACACCAACACGCTGAGTGATCTCGAACGGCCCAATATACCACGGCGCGAGCTTCCCACTCACCCCGAACCGCATAGTTCCCTTACGAGGTGACACCCTCAAGAGAACAAAATCTCCAACCACGAATTCTAAAGGTCTACGTCTCCTATCCGCGTAGCTCTTCTGCCGACTCTGAGCTGCTCTCAACCGATCCCGAATCACCGCGACTTTCTCGTTGCTATCACGAATCTCATCCGGCCCAAGAATAACTCTATCTTCTGGCTCGGCCCAACACACAGGTGACCGACACGGTCGCCCATACAACGCCTCAAATGGTGCCATACCGATACTCGCCTGATAACTGTTGTTGTACGCGAACTCCGCCAAATGCAAACATTGCTTCCAATTCCCGCCGAAGTCCAACGCACAAGCACGCAACATATCCTCGAGAACCTGAATAACCCGCTCAGACTGCCCATCAGTCTGAGGATGAAACGTCGTACTGAAGTTCAAATCTGTACCCAAAGCCTCCTGAAAACTCCTCCAGTACTTAGCATTAAACCTGGTGTCTCGATCAGAGGTGATGGACAAAGGAACTCCATGCAACCTCACAATGTTCTGCATATACAACTCCCCGAGAATCTTCCTGGAACACGTCGACCTAAACGGAATGAAATGCGCCGATTTCGTCAACCTGTCGACCACAACCCAAACTGCATCATGCCGCTGCTCCGTCCTCGGCAAACCTGTGAGAAAATCCATCGTCACATGCTCCCATTTCCACCCTGGAATAGGAAGCGGCTGAAGTTGACCTGCAGGCTTCTGATGCTCAGCTTTCACCTGGAGACACGTCGAACACTTGGCCACGTACTCGCGAACATCTTTCTTCATGCCTCTCCACCAATAGTGCCTCTTCAAATCACGATACATCTTGGTGCTCCCCGGATGAATAGCAAACTGAGACCTATGAGCTTCATCTAGAACGGCTTTCGTCACCTCGGCGATAACTGGAACTGCAAGACGCTCCCGGAAGTACAACGATCCATCTGCATGCACGCTCCATTCTTCGAACTGCTCCCCGTTCTGAATCCGCGACCAAATTCCCTGCAAATGTCGATCCTGCCACTGACCTTGCTTCACCATCCGAACAAGAGCTGGAGTCGCTTCCACATGATACAACAAAACTCGATCACCATCTTCACGATACAGTAGCCGATACTCACTCACTGTCGCATCCCTGCTCCAGTCCTCAAAAATCAAACAAGCGAGAATCCCTGAAGACTTCCTGCTAAGCGCGTCTGCGACCACATTAGCTTTCCCGGGATGATACTGCAACGCGAAATCATAATCCTCCATGTACTCCACCCATCTGCGCTGCCTCAAGTTGAGATCCCTCTGAGTGAACAAATACCTCAAACTCTTGTGATCGGAGAAGACCTGAAACGATGCTCCATACAAGTAACATCTCCAAATCTTCAGCGCGTAGATCACCGCTGCAAGCTCTAAATCGTGAGTAGGATAATTTCGCTCGTGAGGTCGTAGCTGTCTCGATCCGTACGCAACCACACGTCCATGCTGCATCAACACGCATCCAAGTCCGCGCCCTGAAGCATCAGCATAAACCTCATACGGCTCGTCACTACTAGGAATAACTAATACTGGAGCTGAAGTCAATCGGTTCTTCAATTCCTGAAAAGCAGACTCACAGTCTTCATCCCACTCAAACCTGACGTTTTTCCTGATCAACCTCGTCAACGGAGCTGCAATCTTCGAAAAGTCCTTTACAAATTTCCGGTAATATCCAGCAAGACCTAAGAAGCTGCGAATCTCCGCTACATTCCTTGGTCGTTCCCACTCTAATATAGCTTCAATCTTGGACGGATCCACTGAAATACCATGCTCCGAAATGACATGACCCAGAAATTTGACCTCAGTCAACCAAAACTCACACTTTTCCCTCTTAGCATACAACTGGTGCTCCCGCAGAGTCTGAAGCACGATCCGAAGATGCTGCTCATGCTCCTCCCATGTCTTAGAATACACAAGAATATCATCGATGAACACGATCACAAACTGATCCAGATACGGCCTAAAAATCCTGTTCATCAAATCCATAAAAGCTGCTGGAGCATTCGTCAACCCGAAAGACATAACCAGAAACTCGAAGTGCCCATACTGAGTCCTAAAAGCTGTCTTGGGAATATCCTCTTCCTTGATCCTGAGCTGATGATAACCTGACCGCAAATCAATCTTCGAGAAGTATCGCGAACCTCCCAACTGGTCAAATAGCTCATCAATCCTAGGCAAGGGATACTTGTTCTTCACCGTAACACGATTCAGCTGCCGATAATCCACACATAACCTGAGAGTCCCATCGTGCTTCTTAGCGAACAAAACTGGTGCTCCCCACGGAGATGTGCTATTCCGAATATATCCTTTATCAGCAAGCTCCTGAAGTTGCTTTCTCAATTCCTTCATTTTTGCAGGCGCCATCCGATAAGGTGCCATAGAAATCGATGATGTCCCTGGAAACAACTCGATACCAAACTCAATCTCCCGATGCGGTGGTAACCCTGATAACTCGTCGGGGAAGACATCCTCGAACTCACCAACCACCGGAATCGCTACACTACTACTCGAAACATAGGGCTCGCAATCTAGATTGGCAAGAAAAGCAAAACAATCTAGATTCCTTCGCCCTCCTAGACATGACTTCATGAGACGCTCACTCATTAGCCAATCACCACCACCCTGGTAAGTGATCACCGTTCCCCTATCAGACACCAGGGTCACTTTTCTAAGTTGGCAGTCCACAACTGCACTATACCTAGACAACCAGTCCATCCCTAAAATCACATCATAGGAAGTCATGGGGAGTACAATCAAATCACTTTTCAAAATCTCATCCCCAATCTTTATTTTACATGATTTACACACACAATTTACACACACCCGCCCCAAGGGAGAAGTTATAACTAGGGGTTCATTAAACTCTTCTACTTCTAATCCCAAGGCATGTACAAAAGAACTCGAAATGAGAGAATGAGAGGCACCGGTATCAAATAAAACGCGAGCTAGAGATCTAGAAACCAAAACCATACCATCGACAACCGCGTTACCAATATGAGAATCTGACCCTCCAGATGCCATTGCATGAACCTGCACTGGCGCCTTCCCTTTTCCTCTACCGACATTGCTGGGTCCTGCATTACTCAGCCGATACTGCTGAGATGGAGATGACTGCACACTACCTGTACTCGGAGCTCTATACTGAGGAACACTGCGCTGAAAATACTGCGGCTGTTGTCCCCGTGCCGGATATGAGAATTGCTGAGGAGAAAACTGTTAGACATGTATGCTCTAAGGAGTAAAAATGTAATACGTTTTTGGAGACATTTTTTATCAATAAAGAATTTATTCATTTATATATATACCAAATATTGTCCTCTTTACGTTCATATTTGTTGAATGTATGATAAGCAAACAGTAGTCTGAGACTGTCAGTCTAAACCTTAAGAGTTGGGCATATGATGGGATGATTATGCGGTAGACACGACTCTTAAGGTGATGGTCTAAAATATATGATCCGCAATCGAGGGAATAAAGTTGGGCGCTTTATTCATGTAAAGATTGTTATGTTGTCTATATCCCTTTTGGGAGATGGTTTGTCTTGGCCATCGGAGTTGGACTCCGTGAATAGAAACATTGGCGCATTGTCATAGGTGACGATGTGTTGGATCGGGACATAAAGTGAATTGATTTGGATTAATAATTCTGTCTTGTCAAATCAATTCACTTTAGACAATCATTTGTATTGTATCTTAATCCTGAGATGAATAATGGGCCCGTTGTCTCGACTTGTGTCTTTTGATGTACCAAAGGGTGACTCCCACATCTCTATAGTGGCATGCATGCCGGTACGTTGGAGGCATGACTCTTGGTAGCGTAGACTTGTTATTCATAGATATGGAATCCATAGCTCCTCTTTAGGAGTAATGATATCCTCTTATATGCGTTGTCCTGTAATTGGAAAACTGGAGCGCTCAACCATTTGGATACATAGGTGTAACCGAATGGTATACTATCTTTGGATGGTAAGTTTTCTAATGGTGAGACAATGGAACGTAAGATAAAAATAATCGGGAAGGTAAGACAGAACTTGTCCTTAAGCCGATTATGGATGATCATATGGGGATGCGATACACTATGATATGTCATGGAGACTTAGCTACACGAGCTTCGTAATTCTATAAAGTTCGAGAGTGCAGCTCCAAGCTTTTAGTGGAGTAGCGTTGGAGTTGATAATTGTGAAATGTATATCTGGGATATTGGGTTTCATAGTTATCATGAGCTTGAACTTTATAGGTCCATTTTGGTCCCCTTTGCTAGCTCACAAAATCCTGTAACGACACGGCGTGCTTTTCCAATAATTGGTGACTTATGTCGGATTTATCAGATTGGTTTAAAATTTATAAGAATCAAATAATTCATGTCTGTTTATCGGTTGAATTAATTATGTAAGAAATTAGTTCAAGATGAACTTGTTGAATTATGGCGTTCGGATAATTCTTGTCTGTTTATCGGTTGTTTTAATTTTGGACAATTAGAACAAGATAAACTTGTAGAATTATTGTGAATTGATTTATTTTCTTAGAGATTATCTTGATAAAGTTTGTTTTGATCAGATATCTTTTCTATTGGGCTATTTGAATCAAAACTGAGACTTTATCCTTTAGAATCTCGGGTGGAAAATAAAAGATTCGCGGAGATTTTTTCTCGGCAGTTCGGCATGCCGGATGACGTGTTCGGCCTGCCGAACTGGCCAGTTCGGCCTGCCTATCTCACAGTTCGGCATGCCGACCGCGACAGCTAAGATTACGCGTTTTTCACGCGTATCTTATCAGATATTGATCCGAACTTGATTCTGTTTCGATTTTTGAGACCTAATCTGATATGGATTGACCCCAAGGACCAATAGGTATAAAAAGGGAGTGAGTCTAATGATTTACTTAGATCAATTTGAGAGATTAAGAGTGATACTCTTCTAGTGAGTATCTAAAAACTCCCTGAGAGCTTTTGTTCATAAATCACGAACACTAGCTTTGGGTTCTCTCTATTGGTTGGAAGGAGAGTCACCGGTGGAAGAGCTGTACGTGTGAGCCCACACTCACTCCGGTTGTGGATAGAGAATAGCAAAGAAGACCAGTTGGTTGAGGCTCTTCTGGAACGTTACTTCTCTACACAGGTCGCGGAGGTTCTTCAGCACACTGAGGTTAGTAAGATCTGTTTAATTTATACATATAACATGTCAAACTTGTGTTTTGGAAAATACTCTGATGAAAAATTTTTAAAATTCCGCTGCGCACTTTGTTTCCAACAATTGGTATCAGAGCTCGAGGTTTTTACATAAATTTGCAAGTTTGTGATCATGTTATATGCATAAATTTTGTGATCTTAATCTCTCCAATGCTTGAATTAAATTTTATAGAGAGATGGCACTCTAGGTTTCTATATAATATATATGTTGTCATGGATTATATGGTGAATGTTTATTAATTAATTATGGTTGATTAAATTGTTGTTTAATTATTTATTAATTAATTAATACCGGTTATGGTTCCTTAGAGGTTAGAATGTGTATCTAGGTTTTTCATGTAATTAGATGGCGGACTATCATCTCCGTCTAGGAATTATTATTTAATTTGTAAGAATTTTGTAATTAAATAATTATTCAGAGAAGACGGAACGAGAAGTCGGATCTTGAAGATAGATGATGGCGCCTCCAGGTATTTCCTGAGTCTCTAATTTTATGTTTTTGAATTGTTGAAAATAAAATTGATGAATTGCATTAAAATTGTATTTTCTGGATTGAGGGTTTTCTGCTCAGTCGGCATGCTGGACCTCACAGTTCGGCGGGCCGAAGGTCACAGATCGGCAGGCCGGACGTACGGTCCGGCAGGCCGACAGTGGGGCAGAAATTTTTGTGCTCTGCCGGCAGGCCGAACCTTCATGTTCGGCAGGCCGAACCACCATGATCGGCAGACCGATCACCCAGATCGGCCTGCCGACCGAGAGCTGCCAGGCGTCCAGAAAAGGTGCGATTTTTTCAGTGCAGTTTTAATTTTATTTTTGGGACGATTCTGAGAAACATTAAATTTGGATATGACCGGAAATATGAAGTGTTCGATTCATACGGGATTGAGGACTTGAAGATGGATATTACATGAAGAAGGATACAGCTTAAGGATTCAAGGATGAAGAATCGATAAATGTCTCGATTATTCTCTTGTAATCTTATTTTTTCTATTCTCTAGGGTGGAACCATAATATTACGGTTATTATTATTATGCTTGTAGCTTTGCTTGATTGCTTTGCTTGTCTGCATTATAATATGATTTACCATGTATATTGATAACATGTCATATAGAATAGGGAGTGCCGCTCATATTAAAATTGTTCATGCATAATTTTAAAATAAAACCTTGACTTCAAAAGATTGAGTGGGAGAAGGTTTTCGAAGAGAGAACCTAAGGCCTCCATCGTTGGTCCATAGGAAGAACATGATGGTCCCAACCCCTAGGAAGGGATTTCTATCATGTACCAGATTGGATCTCTGAAAGGATAAGGTATTTTAGTATGATTTATGGTTGCACACCCCTAGGTGGTGATTATAAATCATGGATAAAATATTAAAACGGTGGTTATACACTCACGTTAACTTTATTATTAACCTCCCCTAGGAGCTCTGTTAATAAAATTAATGGCCAAAGAAACGATTATTAGTATATGCTGGATCATACGGGTCCTGGATGGCATATATTAATCAGGAGGGGATCCGTGTTCCTGATTGAATTTGGCATGACTCCCCTAGGAGCTTGTTGAATTCTGAGTTGGGAATTATCGTTGTAAGGTTGTGATATTTTCAAGGTTTTGACACATAAACACATTTGTATAATTTACATGATTGTGTTATCTTACTAAATTATTATATATGTTTGCTTATGTTTGGTATATGACTCTTTATTGTAGATTGAAAATGTCTAAAAACGCTTTATCATCAATACTTGACAAAAACCAATTGACCGGTGAGAACTATAATGATTGGAAACGGAACCTGGACATCGTCCTTTCCTTTGAGAAACTGAAATATGTTCTGACAACTCCTTGTCCTCCCGAGCCTACGGGAGACTCAAGTAATGAGCAATTCCAAGCGTACGAACGCTGGAAAGATGCTAATGATCAGGCCCGCTGCTATGTTATGGCTAGCATGAATAACGTGCTGCAGGCTCAACATCAGGATTATGAGACTGCGAAGCAGATCTTGGATAATCTTGAGGACATGTTTGGAGGCCAGGCCATAACAAAGCGGCAAGGGGCGCTTCGGAAACTCTTAAACTGTAGACAGAGACCGGGGACATCTGTAAAGGAGCACATGATGTTGGTCATGGGTTACCTCGCTGAGGCTCAAACCAATGGAGCCGACATCGATGCTGAAACTCAGATGACTATGGTCTTTGAGACTCTGTCTAAGGAATTTATTCCGTTTAGAGCTACTTTTAATCTAAGCAATAGACGGGATATGACCTTGACAGAACTGATGAAACAGTTACAAGAGTTTGAACTGCTGATCAGGGAGTCTCCTGCTGGTGGAGAGGCCAATATGGTAGCTGCTTCTGGTTCCAATCCTAACTCTGGGAATGGAAAGAAACAACGGGCCAAGAGTGGGAAGTCTTCTATTCCTATTGCTACCAAGAGCAAGAAGAAGAAGAAGAAGAACCCAAAGAAGCTTAAGTGCTTCTTTTGTGGTAAGGTCGGGCATATAAAGAAGCATTGCAAGGACTTCCTTTCCAAGGGAGGTAGGTGTGATCTTCTATATTTAGAAACTTGTTTGGTTGAGGAATCCAGTGACATTTGGGTCATAGATTCTGGTGCAACTAATCATGTTTGTGTTTCTCTGCAGGGATTCAAAGAAACGAGAAGTCTACTTCGTGAAGACTTAACGCTTCGGATGGGCGATGGATCCTTGGTCTCAGCGGAAGCAGTGGGAGATGTCCATCTTTATTTTGATAATTATAGGAGTTTAATTTTGCGAGATTGTTTTTATGTTCCTAAATTTAAAAGGAATTTAATTTCTGTATCTTCTTTATTTAAAGACTCCTACGTGGTATCTTTTAATGAAAAAGTGGTGATTCGTAAAAACAAATCTTTTATCTGTTCTGGATGGATGCAAAATAATCTATATTTTATCAAACCTAAGATGGACCTATTGCTTAATGCTGAGATAAATGATAATAACTCAAAAAGACTTAAAACTTCTCACTCTAATAAGACTTATCTTTGGCATTTGCGCCTTGGCCATATTAACCTAAATAGGATTCAAAGGTTGGTAAGGGATGGACCTTTAAGTCACTTAAGGGTGGAATCTATACCTCAATGTGAGTCTTGTTTGGAGGGTAAAATGACCAAAAGACCATACGGGTCTAAGGGCAATAGGGCCGAAGGGGTTCTAGAACTTGTGCATAGTGATGTTTGCGGACCGATGAACATCCGGGCACGAGGAGGGTATGAGTACTTCGTTACTTTTATTGACGATTACTCTAGATATGGGTATGTGTACCTAATGCACCACAAAAGCGAAACTTATGATAAATTCAGGGAGTTTCGGGCTGAAGTGGAAAAGCAATTGGGTAGACCCATAAAGGCACTTCGATCAGATCGAGGTGGAGAATACCTTTCTGATGAGTTCTTGGGACACTTGTTAGAGAATGGGATTTTATCCCATTTGACTGCGCCGGGCACTCCGCAGCAGAATGGCGTAGCGGAGAGAAGGAATAGGACTTTGTTGGACATGATTCGGTCCATGATGAGTTATTCATCATTGCCTTTATCCTTTTGGGGATATGCACTACAAACCGCATGTTATCTTTTGAACAATGTGCCTTCAAAATCGGTCCCTAAAACTCCTCACGAGTTGTGGACAAGACGGAAGACATCCTTAAACCATATTCGCATATGGGGATGTCCAGCTCATGTCCTGTTTAAGGATCCGAATAAGTTGGAAGCACGTTCAGAAGTTTGCGTGTTTGTAGGATATCCAAAAGGGACTAAAGGGGGTTATTTTTATAACCCAAAGGAAAATAAAGTCATGGTTTCAACTAATGCAACTTTCCTTGAGGAGAGTTACATGAACGACTTTAAACCTCAAAGCAAAGTGGTGCTTGAGGAGTTGAGGGGTAATCAGTTTACTCCGGAGGTTCCGAACGAAACCATTCCGATCGGTGTAGAAAAACCAAACAAACCTGAACAACAACCTCAGGGGCTTCGGCGTAGTGGGAGGATCGGTCGTCAACCTGAGAGGTATATGTTCAATGGGGAGGTCTTTTTGGCTGAACCGGATGAACATGACAGGGATCCTTATACTTACGCAGAAGCTATGGAGGATGTTGATTCAAGACTCTGGACAGAGGCCATGAACATTGAGATGAAGTCTATGGAGACTAATCGGGTCTGGGAGCTTGTGGATCTTCCCGAAGGGGTAAAACCCATAGGGTGTAAGTGGATCTACAAGAGGAAAAGAGGAGTGGATGGAAAGGTCGAAACCTTTAAGGCTAGACTGGTAGCTAAGGGTTATACGCAAAAGGAAGGAATCGATTATGAGGAAACCTTTTCGCCTGTAGCCATGCTAAAGTCCATCCGGATTCTCTTGTCCATAGCTGCCGCTCTCGACTACGAGATTTGGCAGATGGATGTCAAGACGGCTTTTCTGAATGGCTATCTTGATGAGTCCATTTATATGGAACAACCAGACGGGTTCAAGGTCACGGGTCAAGAGGGTAAGGTTTGTAAGTTGCTAAAGTCTATTTATGGACTTAAGCAGGCTTCTCGTTCTTGGAACATAAGATTTGATCAAGTGATCAAGACTTATGGGTTCTCACAAAATGTGGATGAACCATGTGTTTACAAACACATTAAGAATGGGAAGGTGGTTTTTCTACTACTCTATGTAGATGACATTCTGCTAATTGGCAATGACGTTGGGGCGTTGTCATCGGTCAAATTATGGTTGACCAAGCAGTTTGACATGAAGGACTTGGGTGAGGCTAATTTTGTTCTCGGTATCCAGATCTTTCGGGATAGGAAGAACAAAATGATAGCTTTGTCACAGGCCAGCTACATAGATAAAATTCTCAGGAGGTTTGCAATGCAGGATTCCAAGAAAGGTGGGCAACCATCTAGGTCTGGAATTACTCTTTCTAAGAAAGACTCTCCAAAGTCTTATGAAGAAAGAGAATACATGAAGAAGGTACCTTATGCTTCGGCAGTGGGTAGTCTCATGTATGCCATGCTTTGCACTCGACCGGATATTAGCTATGCGGTCGGGATAGTGAGTCGATTTCAGGCGGATCCAGGACCAAACCATTGGGTTGCGGTAAAGCATATTTTCAAGTACCTGAGAAGGACTCGTGAGTATATGCTTGTGTATTCGGGTGAGGATTTAACTCCTCTAGGATACACTGATTCGGATTTTCAATCCTGCTTGGATTCTAGGAAATCGACTTCAGGGTTTGTGTTTACTCTGGGTGGCGGTGCCATCAGTTGGAGAAGTGCGAAGCAAGATTGCACTTCGGATTCAACGATGGAGGCCGAGTATGTGGCGGCTAGTGATGCTTCGAAAGAAGCAGTGTGGCTCCGCAAGTTCCTTGGGGATCTTGAGGTAGTTCCTGGTATGGATAAAGCGGTATCACTGTACTGTGATAACAGTGCGGCGGTAGCTAATGCTAAGGAACCAAGATTTCACAAGAAGAGTAAGCATATTGATCGGAAGTATCATGTGATAAAGGACTTCGTTGAGAGCGGGCATGTCACGGTGTGCAAGATCGCGTCAGAGGACAATTTAGCTGATCCATTTACGAAGACACTTTCTGGGAGAGTCTTCGAAAGGCATGTGGAAGCTATGGGGATGCGAAATTTGCAGTATTTACTCACTTAGTGCAAGTGGGAGATTGTTAGACATGTATGCTCTAAGGAGTAAAAATGTAATACGTTTTTGGAGACATTTTTTATCAATAAAGAATTTATTCATTTATATATATACCAAATATTGTCCTCTTTACGTTCATATTTGTTGAATGTATGATAAGCAAACAGTAGTCTGAGACTGTCAGTCTAAACCTTAAGAGTTGGGCATATGATGGGATGATTATGCGGTAGACACGACTCTTAAGGTGATGGTCTAAAATATATGATCCGCAATCGAGGGAATAAAGTTGGGCGCTTTATTCATGTAAAGATTGTTATGTTGTCTATATCCCTTTTGGGAGATGGTTTGTCTTGGCCATCGGAGTTGGACTCCGTGAATAGAAACATTGGCGCATTGTCATAGGTGACGATGTGTTGGATCGGGACATAAAGTGAATTGATTTGGATTAATAATTCTGTCTTGTCAAATCAATTCACTTTAGACAATCATTTGTATTGTATCTTAATCCTGAGATGAATAATGGGCCCGTTGTCTCGACTTGTGTCTTTTGATGTACCAAAGGGTGACTCCCACATCTCTATAGTGGCATGCATGCCGGTACGTTGGAGGCATGACTCTTGGTAGCGTAGACTTGTTATTCATAGATATGGAATCCATAGCTCCTCTTTAGGAGTAATGATATCCTCTTATATGCGTTGTCCTGTAATTGGAAAACTGGAGCGCTCAACCATTTGGATACATAGGTGTAACCGAATGGTATACTATCTTTGGATGGTAAGTTTTCTAATGGTGAGACAATGGAACGTAAGATAAAAATAATCGGGAAGGTAAGACAGAACTTGTCCTTAAGCCGATTATGGATGATCATATGGGGATGCGATACACTATGATATGTCATGGAGACTTAGCTACACGAGCTTCGTAATTCTATAAAGTTCGAGAGTGCAGCTCCAAGCTTTTAGTGGAGTAGCGTTGGAGTTGATAATTGTGAAATGTATATCTGGGATATTGGGTTTCATAGTTATCATGAGCTTGAACTTTATAGGTCCATTTTGGTCCCCTTTGCTAGCTCACAAAATCCTGTAACGACACGGCGTGCTTTTCCAATAATTGGTGACTTATGTCGGATTTATCAGATTGGTTTAAAATTTATAAGAATCAAATAATTCATGTCTGTTTATCGGTTGAATTAATTATGTAAGAAATTAGTTCAAGATGAACTTGTTGAATTATGGCGTTCGGATAATTCTTGTCTGTTTATCGGTTGTTTTAATTTTGGACAATTAGAACAAGATAAACTTGTAGAATTATTGTGAATTGATTTATTTTCTTAGAGATTATCTTGATAAAGTTTGTTTTGATCAGATATCTTTTCTATTGGGCTATTTGAATCAAAACTGAGACTTTATCCTTTAGAATCTCGGGTGGAAAATAAAAGATTCGCGGAGATTTTTTCTCGGCAGTTCGGCATGCCGGATGACGTGTTCGGCCTGCCGAACTGGCCAGTTCGGCCTGCCTATCTCACAGTTCGGCATGCCGACCGCGACAGCTAAGATTACGCGTTTTTCACGCGTATCTTATCAGATATTGATCCGAACTTGATTCTGTTTCGATTTTTGAGACCTAATCTGATATGGATTGACCCCAAGGACCAATAGGTATAAAAAGGGAGTGAGTCTAATGATTTACTTAGATCAATTTGAGAGATTAAGAGTGATACTCTTCTAGTGAGTATCTAAAAACTCCCTGAGAGCTTTTGTTCATAAATCACGAACACTAGCTTTGGGTTCTCTCTATTGGTTGGAAGGAGAGTCACCGGTGGAAGAGCTGTACGTGTGAGCCCACACTCACTCCGGTTGTGGATAGAGAATAGCAAAGAAGACCAGTTGGTTGAGGCTCTTCTGGAACGTTACTTCTCTACACAGGTCGCGGAGGTTCTTCAGCACACTGAGGTTAGTAAGATCTGTTTAATTTATACATATAACATGTCAAACTTGTGTTTTGGAAAATACTCTGATGAAAAATTTTTAAAATTCCGCTGCGCACTTTGTTTCCTACAAAAACTGCGGATACTGCAACTGCGGGTACTGCGGAGGCGGAGGTAAGGTCTGAGGCTGAGGTTGAGATGAACGACTGGCATCCTCCCCGGTCTGCGATCCAAGACGAGCACTCCTGATCGGGCAATTCCTCTTGATGTGTCCGGGCTGCTGACAGAAATGACAATGGAAGCTGTAGGGATTGCTGCGCCCGCTGCCAGACGAACTGCTGCTGCCACTGGTCGCACCGCCTTGCTTGCCTTTCCCCGGAGCTGGACGACTACTGGTGCTCTTCCTGCCACTCCTCTGCGGTCCTCCTGAAGCCTTGGCTCGGTCCTCACAATACTGCACGTAATCATTCTCCACGGAGATCGCCGACGACACAAGCTCTCCGAAACTTCTAAGCCGTAGAGCAACCAACTGCCGTCGAATAGGAGCCTTGAGTCCTTCCTGGAACTTGATGCATTTCTCGCGCTCCGATGCCACAGCTGATGGAGCAAACCTAGCCAACTCGCTAAACTTTGCCTCATACTCCCAAACTGATAGATCACCCTGCTGCAATCTATAAAACTCAGCTGCTTTCTGATCTCTATACCCCTGCGAAAAATACCGATCATAGAACAGCTCCTCGAACTTGTCCCAACCGATATCGCCACCGCGCTCCAGACGCTTAGTTTGTTTCCACTAGGTGTTAGCGCCACCCTCGAGCTTATACGCCGCGAATTCCACACGATACTCCTCAGGCACACCAAGAGTATCAAGATGCTTCAAGATCGAATCCAACCAATACTCTGCTAACTGCGGATCCCCATTGCCATCAAAAGTCGGAATAGACGCCCGCCGAAATTCCTTAAAGAAAGCATGCCGACTACCAACACTGGAGTCTTCCGGTCTAGTCCTGGCTGCCATCTGCCGGAAAGCCGCGATCATAGACCTCATCAGGCCCTCATCATTTCCGAACTCGGCGTCAGCTGTCGAACGACGTCTAGGTGCCATTCTCTCACTTCTGAAAACAAAATTTGGACTGTCAGAGGTATTTCATTGTCAAACCTATGTGTGCACAATTCCCAAGGTTCATAACCTTGAGCTCTGATACCATTCTGTCACGCCCCGGAGTACGGGAGGTGACGTGGCGGAATATTTAGATTAGTTAAAAGAGAATTTAATTGAAATTAAGGGTTTAAAAATCCAATTAAGCAAGAAATAAAGAGATTTTTCCACCACATTTGATAAAAGAATTTAAAATCATTAAACAAATAACAATAATTGAATAAAAACCGCGAATATGGGTTCCACAACCCACAACTTGTGCACACACATGGATCTAACAATATCACAAATACAATTACAGTCCAAGTACAAATAAAGTTAAGTCTTACATGCCTTGATTAATAAATACAGATTGTAAATAAATTCTCCTATTGCTCCTGAGTTCGGTCCGAAGAATCTTCTCCAAACCTAAATGGGAAACCACCTAGAAGGGGGGGAATTTAAAACAGATAAAACGTGAGCGAAAGGCTCAGTAGGACTAAGTTTTATAAAATAATTTAATGCAAAGAAACATAGCATTATCAGGAGTTATGCAAGAAGAAACTTGAATAAATAAATAAATAAATTGAGTAGAACCGTTCTGACACAGAACAGTCTACTCGTCAAATCAAACACCAGTTTACTTTTACCTAGGCAAACCATGATATCACCACCGTAGTGGCCCAGCTGGGTTTCGGGACCTGCCCCCAAGGTCGATCACGACCCGATCTCTGATATGGCATCATGCCCATGTGTTTATTATCATTATCATCCAAAACCCAATTACCGAGTGTTGTCAATTACATTCATTATGAAATTCATTTCATGTCACGGTATATAAAAATATAACCGATAAAACCATTTTCAAACAACCGTTGAAAACATTTTGATAGAAATCCTTTTTCAAAGCCAAATCATTTCAAAACCAGGCTACCAAAGAAATAGGATAGAAGTCCTACCTCAGTACTCGTGCCGGTACCCCACACCGTAATCCCGGTCCGCTATACGTTAGCTCCACGGAACCACGAACGATCCTAGATACCAACTAAGTCAATCAATATCTAGTTCGAAACATCCTGTGTTACTAAATCATTTCATGATGTCCTAGTGTGCCATTTGTATCATTAAAATCATCCTATAAGGTTGGGATTTAAATCAGGGTTCAAAATAGTGAAATCGGGTAAAAATCACAAAATTTTCCATGCCTCGGTCGGCCTGCCGGACGCCCTGCTTCGGCCTGCCGAACTGTACAGTTCGGCCTGCCGGAAACAAGGTTCGGCCTGCCGAACATTTCTCCAGATTCGGCCTGCCGGTCGGAAGAACACCGGCCTGCCGATCATCACTCCGGCCTGCCGAACATGAACTTCGGCCTGCCGAACTGGGAAGATCCAGAAATCCCAGCCACGGGTTTCTCGATCCCCAAAATCCAAATCTTGTTTCTAACCTGTTTTTCTCAAATCCCAGGCATGAAAAACAACTATAATTGATAGAAAAACATTCTAGAACATGTTTGGAATCATTTAAACAACATTTAAACTCAAAATCCTCAAAAATCCAAAAATGAGAAAAAGAGGAGAAAAATGAAAATCTTGAATCCAATCCGTTTTTCTTCAATCTAGGTTTAGATTCTAGTTGTTCTAAGCTCATTTAACACAAATCCACGGTTTTCTAAGCTAAAACAAACTTAGATTTCAAAAACACACAAAATTGGAAATTTTGTAAAAAGTTTAGAAATTTCGAATCTAACCTCGAATCGAAGCTTCAATCCGCGTTCTCGGTTGCCGAATCACGTCCCCGAGCTTCCTCCTTGCTGTTCCGAAGCTTGGATTCGAATGGAAATCAAAAATTTTGAAAGAAATTGAGAGAGAGAAAGGGGCTGCCGAGAGAGAGAGGAAAGAGAGAGAGAGCTCGTGAGAGTGAAGAGAGAGAGAGAAGAGAGAAATAAATAGAGAAAATCGGTGGGCGGTTTTACTGTGCGAAAACCATGTGCCGCCCACGGTTTTGCAAAACAGAGTATTTTTAACATTTTGCAAATTGTTGTGTTTTAAAACTCAAAACATCATTTTAAATCAATAAGAAATCTTTTGAACACATCAATTTAACAAAACAACCAAAAACTAAAAATCCAACCAAATAATCTAATTAAAGTTAAAACTTTAATTATGGCACACTAATTCATCATTTACATTACATTAATGTTAAATAAATTTCGGGACGTTACACTATGACTATTCTCAGATGATGTAGGACTACAAAACCTAATGACCCGCATCTCTACTTGGCATGATATTGTTCACTTTGGACTTAAGCTCTCACGGTTTTGCTTTAGGCTTTACCTCAAAAGACCTCATGCTATTAGAAAGTATTGTCATTACTTGTGAACCACTACCTATGACTATTCTCAGGCGATGTGGGACTCACAACCTATTATTTCTTGGCCCCTTCGCCTTAAAGAAATTATGGTTGTCACACAAATACTCTCAAAAATCTCGCTACAATGTTGAAAGAGGTAATGCAAGAGAGATCTAACCCCACACTGACAACGTTGTTGCCGCATTCGCGAAGATCATTGGAGTCGATTGTCATCATCGTTGTCACCGTGAGGCAAGACTCTTGTGTGAAGGCGGTGGCAAGACTCTTGTGTGAAGGCCACCACCTTCATGGCCAGGTAGAGAGAGGAGAAAAAAGACGGGTGGGAGACAGGAGAGTAATGGACAAAGATGGGCGCAGATTTGATTTGCAAAGGTTGTTATTGGAGTATTACAAAAAAATAGAAAGCACCGAACAATTTGCTAAATTTTGAAACTATGGCCTATAGTTTAATTGGATGGGCAAAAACAGCCACCCCAAGCAATTTTCCAAATTGAAATATGGAGGATGATAGAAACCTTTTAAAAAATTTATGTAAAAAAACTTCAATTAAAAATTTCTCAAGGGGACAAATTTAAGGAAAAGTTATGGGGTTAAAGACACATATAGTCAAACATTAGTAGTAGAAAATTAAAATGTCCTCCTTTTGAAACTGTATTCAATAGTAGCCAAAACTAAAAATTTATTTAGTTGTGAGGATCATAATAGCCTTACATAAAAAAGTTCTCACTATTAATTCAATTTAGTAACCCAAAATTTTAATCTAAAAATTAGGTCGGTTCTATGTTATTTGTTTTTTGTGTTTGTTGTGTTGATTGTTTTTATAATGACTTTTTTCTAATTTTTTTACTGGTTAAAGTATTAATTCTAATTGACTAGCTCAGAAGTTTTTTTCTTTAATGACTATAGTCCGGAATCAATTAGTTTATATTTTCTAATAACTAGAGTAGTCTATCTATACATTGACCATCAAGTAATTACCATGTAAATACCATCTATATATATTCCAAACCAGGCCATACAAGAAATTCCTTAAAATTCATGCAATTTTCGATGAAAAAGTTATAACGCTTAGACTTGCATTTTAGAATTTTTATTTTATATCAGATTTTCTAGTTTTTAAAGAAAAATTGTTTCTGGTACTTTTTTTAATGTCTAAATTCTTGATTGGACAGGTTTTTTTGGCTATTTAATGACCATTGACCATGAATGTTGACCAATATATTAATGACTTGAAAACGGAATATATATTAAACGACTCTTGACTAATTACCAACAAGAGTGGTCATTAACGTAAATATTATATGGTGGGAATGTATCAACTTACCTTTTAAAGCATATCGATAAAAGAATGAAGGACAATTATACGTTGCAGTTCGTTAATGTTTGGCGCTGGATGTTTTTTAGAAGGAAATGCAAAAAGAATGAAGGACAATTATACGTAAATATATGGTGGTAATGTATCAACTTGCCTTTTAAAGCATATCGATAAAAGAATGAAGGACAATTATACGTTGCAGTTCGTTAATGTTTGGCGCTGGATGTTTTTTAGAAGGAAATGCAAAAAGAGCAAATAAGAGGGAAAGAAATTAGTCTTTATATTATTCATAAGGTCAGAATTTGAAGTGGATTTGACAAGTGAAGGCAGTCTAGTTGGTTGTAAGTCATTCCACCCCAACCATGAGTTGAAGGTTCAAGTCATATTTAACTCCATTTGAAAGTGGTGACATTTCTTTTCCTCTTATATAAAAAAAAATTAAAACGGATTTGGGGAAATAATCAAGTAAATAATTTGGGGACATTAATCAAGGAAATCAATTCATATAATCACTTTAATATTTAAAATTGATATATAGCAATTTTCAAACTTTTCAATATTAAGTTTAAGTTCATACATGAGAAGAGATCATGTGATCCCTCTCAAGTTATAATCACTTTAAGAACATTCATTCATTGAGATTGAATAATAAATTAGGATTTAATTTCTCTCATCATAAGAAAAAGCAATTTAAACTTCTATATTTTGACCAGTATTGAATTTAAATATCTATTAAAGTCCTACTTGAAGACTAATTAAAGTACTAGTAATTCATCCTAGCTTAGCTACTTTTGCATTAATGCCGCTACTTCAAGAGATTAATCAAGAATTAATGTGATTTCATAAATGTTTAATGCCCAGACCAAAATGATTTTCATGATTGCGTGCTTCAATTTTCCAAGTCAGAACATATATATATATAGATTCGGAACACTACCCTAGCTAGCATAAGCATATCATTACACATGACACGTTTTACATGATTTGAGCTAGCTTAATATAGTTTTGGCGGCCATAAATCTTTTCCTAGACACAAATATTCAATTTTGAATTCTCGCTGATTAGAAAAACATTCTTTCATACCAAGGGTGGAGCCACCCAAAAATAAAGGTAAGAAGTCGCCTTTTGAACTTGTTTTATATGAAATTTACAAAATTTGTGTTTTACCTTTCTTAAAATTATATTTTGCTTATTTTAAAATTTTACATCTTTTTATTTGTTTCATCTCATTGGTTCAATTATGCCCTCGCTACCATGACTAATTTTTCTAACTTTACCTCTGTTTCAAATATTATCAACCCTTAAAAAAATCATTGTATCTATTCCATTCAAAATAAGGGAAACATATATAAATGATGTTTCCCTAAAAAAATATTATATATAATTACACGGAAAGAGAAGGATAAACATGAAATTTTGTCTAACTAATTTAAGGTATTTAGTAAAATAAAAGATTTAAAAAAAGGTATCTTAAAGGTCTTGAAAATATAAACATACATTTTTGTAATTCTTTTTATAAGTTGCAAGTGAGGAGATTTGAACTCTTCATCTTGTGAAAAAGCTGGGTATAATTTTACCGCTAAGTTATGTCTGCGACCATTATTTTTGTAATTCTTGAGAATAATAGAGTTGAAATTGCATGTCACTAATTAATATATAAGCTTATTTTTCCTAAATTATACCAAATCAACTTTAATTTCTTTTCCTTTTTTTTAATGAAGGTGTCGAAGGCATGTTTTTCATTAATGTTAACCTAATTAAACAAGAACTCCTATAGCAGCCATACATGCCTCACTCTCAAAACAAAGTGATCCACACGGCTTCTATTGATCCCACATTTCTTGGAAAATAGCAGCTATAAATAAATATTTATTCCAAACTTTGAGCTGCGTAGAAAGGGACCATAGGAATGCATGATATTAATTTGTTGACACCACAAATTGATTGAGATTTGACCATTCTATAGAAATGCATTAATTGATCTATAGCGATTAAAATTAAACGCTTTACTATGACCAAAAAAGGAAAAACAAAAACAAAAAAACGCTTCTAGTGTTGTTCATATTGTGTATTTATAACACACATATATATATATATATATATATATGTGTGTGTGTGTGTGTTACCATCCTTCACCTACTGATTTGATGATTCTTATTTTCCTTCCTACCATTAATTAGTCCTAAATTATTGGTGGTCGGCAAAAAGACAGGTACTTAATGTATTAGGGCTTCTTTGATATTCAAGTCAGATCTATAGCGATTAAAATTAAACACTCTACTATGGCCAAAAAAGGAAAAACAAAAAAAAAAAAACGCTTCTAGGGTTTTTCATATTGTATATTTATAACATATATATATATGCGTGCGCGCGTGTTACCATCCTTCACCTACTGATTTGATGATTCTTATTTTCCTTCCTACCATTAATTAGCGAGGAGCTTACCTCCTAAATTATTGGTGGTCCGGCAAAAAGACAAGCACTCAATGTATTAGGGCTTCTTTGATATTCATTTTCTTTGTTCTTTCAATTTTCTGTATTTATATATATATATATGTATATTTTTCCATATTACACATAACTTGTAACAAAACCTTTTAATGGAGTTTTTGTCAATGCATATCGTGATCATCAAGTTAATGAACAACGTTTCTTTGTGGAATTGCTCATGAATTATTCTTGTGGTGGGCTCTACTTATTTATATTTAGCCTTTATTATTTCATATAATTGTGACATGCATGAGGGCTGTTCCGTGGCTTTTTAAACGTCTATCTCCTACAAGCCCACCTTTATCTCCCAAAATATGATATTCATCATGATGAGTAATTGCAATAAAATCAAGACATATGCTAGAATTACCGAAAGGGATAAACAATGGCATTACTTGATTCTAACCAATTTTTCAGTTAGAAATAGGGTAAAGCTCTCACATGTTATCGTAAAAACAAAAAAATTGCTACAGTGTTTGCAGTTCTAATCAATGATTTTAACCACCATGTCAAATACCTTAATATATTTCAACTAAGCTGGTATTCAATGAGCAATTATCTCAAACGTAAATATAATTTATTAAAAATGAGAAAAAATAAAAAAAAAATTCCAATTTCAGCCACGTCTAGGCTAACAAAATTGAAAAGTGAATCAATCGTCATTCCTATTCCTTGATTTTCCACTTCGAACCTTCTATAACGGTTTTCATGCCCCTCTTTGAATACTCTTAAGTTGCCACGTAATGAGTCTAAAGTCAACTAGTCCAGGTGTCAGAGGCGTCCACAAGTCATCGCCAGTGCCAGTCATCCATTGGATGACCACTGATCATTTTTCGGAGTCAGCAAGAAACCATTGGTCACAGCTAACCCTAGTTTATGGACTAATCCACTAGAAGACCCGTGGTCAAGTGATATTTTGCTGTAGTTAGTCATTGACATCGGCGAGTGACAGGTGAATGTTACTTGGTCACCTGAGTCATCCAATAGATGAACACCATTCATGTGGTCATTTGTTGGAGTCGATTTTCAAAATCCACATGTGACTGTTGGTGGTTGTTTATACTAGCTAGTTGAGCCATCTAATAGTGCGGGTACTACATTGAGCCCTTGGGTAACCCAACCTTTCCCCCAACACTTGGTCACCGGAGTCATCCACTAGATGACCACCAATCATGTTGTGATCTATTGGAGCCTATTTTTAAACTCATGTGATTGTTGACCATTGTTCACACTAGTTGGTAGATTCATCTTATAGGACGGGAGCTACATTAAGCCTGGGCCAGCCCACCCTATGTCACTTGGTTACCGGAATCATCCACTAGAAGACCACTAATCATGTGGACATATGTAGAGCCGTTTGGTTCGAGTGTTTGAATAGAGTATTTGAACGAAGATTTAAATTTTGAGAAAAATTTTGTAGCAAAATGATTTAAATTGTGATTGGAATATCAAAAACAAATAGGATCCGTACGAGCTAATTTTCAAAAGCAACGTGTGACTATAAAATTATTAAATATAATTTAAAACCCAATTTTAATTTTAAAAAACTATTTATTAATATATTAGACCAACAAAACGAAGAGGAAGAGGAAGAGGAACAGGAGTCTTCCTCTGCTTCCGTAAAACTAGCACGCCGGCGACGGCCCATATGACAACGATGGTGAATCATTCCCCCACCCCTCTCTCTGTCTCTCTCAGCCCCATGCCGTTTGATTGTCACCACCACCAAAACCCACCAAGCCAAGCTCCGTCGCCAAAACCCAGCCCTTTTACCGACCTACATGGCGTGACCCGGACCAGCCCTAGCCTCCATAGCAAAACCCACTCCCTATGGCGGCCTTCACCGCGAAACCCATTCCTTAGTCGCAACGAACTTCGTCGACCAGCAGTGATAGCGCCGAGATCCGCCGTTGGGATTTTGCTGATGAGAGTTGGGTGTTTGGGTCATTGGGATTCGCAGGCGAGGGATTTGTCGCTAGGGATTTGTCTAAATAGCTTTCTGCTTAATTTTAAAAAATCATGGCCATTTATTGTAAAAAAACCATAAAAATGTCACCTGGTCTAATTTTTCTAGATTGAAACTATTGATAAAGGTAACTATAAGATAATATTAACTATTTTTAAGGCAAAATATCTACCTTTTTTATATGACTAAGATAGGAGATTTCCATCTTAAACAATAATAGAAGGGATCTGTACGACTATGGGGCTTACGATGTGCAGTGGCAGCAGAGACACAGAGTGCAAGGGAGGGACGTCAATGATCGAAGGTACAAGGTGCAGGGAAGGTATGACAATCGTTGAGGCACAGGAACATGGCAAAGGGACATAATGATTAAAGGTGCAATAAAATAACCTAAGTCTTAGGTCATTTAAATACCACAATAAACATAAACTTATTAAAATATTGGACCATTTAATTTAACGTGAACCTTTCTACGATGGAAATTCAAATATTTAAAAAGTCGAATTTCTATTGCAACCATCTCTTCTTCCGCGATGAGAAAAACAAAAAAGTATATCCTGCACATTTTTTTTTTAATAAAGATAGAAGCTTTAGTGGTCGGAGGAGGGTGGGAGGAGAGTCGTTGAAGAGACCGGCATGGTCGGAAGAGGTCGGAGGAGAGTTGAGGGAACCAGTCTGGGTATTTTGAAAAAGGTGAAAATGTCTTTTTTTGTTTCCAAATTTAGGGGGAAAATGAGTTTTTTGGAAAATGTTTCCATTTCTGTTTTTCCACAGTTTTGAAACTATTTTGATTTTTCTA
The DNA here is from genome assembly GCA_025403435.1 of Artocarpus heterophyllus. Taxonomy (NCBI): domain Eukaryota; kingdom Viridiplantae; phylum Streptophyta; class Magnoliopsida; order Rosales; family Moraceae; genus Artocarpus; species Artocarpus heterophyllus. The sequence goes on along the minus strand of CM046330.1, from coordinate 4,668,417 downwards.
TTTTTATGTAATATAAAGGATATTATCTATGTATGGAAATGATACAGCATCTGATCGTAAACGACATATCATCCTCAAAACTTTATTATAATTGAAAAAAGATATTTGAATGTGGAAAAGGCAAAATCTTATACATTTTATGGTATTAGGCCCCTTAATTTTAAAAAAAAAAATCCTAGCTAGCCCGAGGAGATCAAGTCCGAAGCACTGGCAAAGAGGGTAGGGTAGAGAGAAGCAAAAAGTCACTTAAATTCACATTCTAGAATGTTTGAACTAATTAAAATCACATCAAAATAACAAAGTATATAGTTTTATATATGCCTAACGTTTTAAAATAGAGACTTGCAGGTAGAGTATTTTTCATGTCTCTATCACAGAATTCTCATATCACAACCAACAAACTATGTAGTAAACACTTTCCGTCAAATTAATAAACGTATCAACATATTAGATTTGGCTGAAATCACATCAAAATAATAATATATATTAAACTGATAGTTTTTAATATAAATCTAACAGATTAAAAAAACCTTACCCATATAAATATTTCTCATGTTCTACGTAGAATTCTCATAAAACAAAACAAACTACGTAGTAATAATATAAATCTAACAGTTTAAAACAAACCTTACTGATATGAATATTTCTCATGTTCTTCATAGAATTCTCATAAAACAAAGCAAACTACGTAGTAAATACTCTCCTCAAACTAGTTATTCCACGCAGGGCAATGTCACTAAACAAACCGATGAGAAATATAACCAGAAGAAGCAACATATATGTAAGATGACATGACTACCTACGTACTTTACTACTACATTAATTAAATCCATGGTTTGGTGACTTCAACGTAGGCTTGGAGAGCTTCTTCCATTCTTGTGGCCATGAGTTGCAATCCTCTCCCTATAAAACCATCCAAATCCTGCGGTTTCCATCCCTCAACCGGCTCAACTTCGTACCACCATTCGATGATGCAACCATCTTCCTCCGCCGGCACCACTTTCACCGTCGAAACATACGAGTTGAATCCCACGTTACTATCCACAATCGAGTAGCTAAAAACCATCCGGGCCGGGTCGATGGACAGAAGTTTCAACTTGGTCCAATTCACCCTTTCCTTCTCACTACCAACTTTGTTGTACTTTTGATTATCAACCGCAGTCTTGAACCCGGCGCAGTACCGGATGCAACCGGGTTGCCCCCATGTGCCTTCAAGGGGAAGGCAAATTGAGAGAGTTGGGAACCACCTGTTTAGGCCAAAGAAGTCTTCTAAGAGGGCCAAACTTGTTGGGGTTTGCAGGTTTTTAGCAACGTGCTTGCTTTGCCATCCCATTTTGGTTTGTGTTGTTGTTTATCATGATCAACCACTTGGCGACGATGATCATGATGATTGTAAGCTGCAGTCTCCATTTTTTGTGTTATGTCTATGGAAAAGAAACTTGTTGTGCAGGAAATTTATAAGCCGAAAAACAAGAAGTAGGAAGGAAATGTTAGTTAAGAGTACGTTTGACAATATAGTTACAACTAAAAATTGAAACCAATTATAATATATAAGAGTTTTACATTGTAGTATACTTTTGTTTTTTATTGTAGCATAGCATTGTCAAACGCTCCCTAAAAATTGGAGGCAAGAAATTAAGAATAGACCTTTTTAGTGGTCTCTAAATATAAATAGAGTATACCTAAAAGATTAAAAACGATGTGAGAGGTAAGCAATGCCGTTCATTTCATACGTGGTTGGTTAGTTTTCACTCTTGCTAAGTATTTTAACGTCGGATAAACTTTTTAAAATAAATGTCAATTTTTGAAACATTGAAAATAAATATCGTTTTTTAATCTTTCAATGCCAAATATTTCAATTTTATCCCAATCTTTTTTTCAAATCTGAACAAAAAAAGTTATACTAATTCATGAAATGTCGTGTAAGATCTAGTTTGTTAATTTCTTTGCACACATAAATATAAGACGGATTTGACTTTGATCAATTGTATTTTAATCATTTTCTTGGCTGGTTTAAACCAATGAGAGTCTAACACATTTATCAAATATTGATCTTTTTTTTTTGCCAGTCACTATTGATCATATGAAAGCAAGTTTAGAGAATGTTTACGAGTCACAGTACAAATCATAGTTTACAGTTCAAACGATTTTTACTACAGTATTTTTTTCATAAAATTTAAATTATTACAATATTTTCAGTTCAGCTCATTAATTTAAACTGAGTTTCTAAACACTTTATAATTTGTCGCCATTTATGCGGTCATCACAAGTTAACCGCATGTTATAGTAAAGATTTTGGAATGTTTACAAGTTTACGGCGTTGATAATGTCGATAAAAAGCCAGTCAAGTAAAACAAGAACTTTTGCTCTCTTATAAGCGTCCAATGACTAGGATTAAACTTTGATGTCCTCGAAATCCCAAAGTCACTACGATTATATTTCATGGGATTTCAAAGGAGAAAGCGAGAAATCCTAATGATCCATTCAGAACCTCACATTTATTTATGTCCGAATCCAATTCTGTAATGCCATGACACGACTTTAGTGCCTCCGTCTTCCACATGCATTCATATCTGTTACGAAAATAATATGATAAAAACAAAGAACAAGAACACATAGAGATTTAGTGGAAACCTAAGACAAAAAAAAACCGCGGGCTAGGGAGAAGCAAAATCACTAAACTCGTGAAGATTACAAGATGGAGGCAATTAGCGAGGCTAAAATTCAACAATAATAAAACTCTAACGAAATGCATCATATATATAGGTATAAACAAAACCTTATGGGTCCAAAAACACAAACTAAACGGCCCAAAAATACAAAGGTCCCTCATGAAAAATCTCACATTTGTTTTTCACCATAATTGTCGTACCGCGAGCTTTTGTCACGCCCCGGAGTACGGGAGGTGACGTGGCGGAATATTTAGATTAATTAAAAGAGAATTTAATTAAAAATCGAGAGTTTGAGAATCAAATTAAATAAAAATTAAGAAGATTTTCCACCACATTTTATAAAAGAATTTATAAAATTTTAGCAAATAATAATAATTGAATAAAAACCGCGAATATGGGTTCCACAACCCACAACTTGTGCACACACATGGATCTGACAATATCACTAATACAATTACAGTCCAAGTACAAATAAAGTTAAGTCTTACATGCCTTGATTAATACTACAGAATATAAATAAACTCTCCTATTGCTCCTGAGTTCGGTCCGAAGAATCTTCTCCAAACCTAAATGGAAGACCACCTAGATGGGGGAAATTCAAAACAATAAAACGTGAGCGAAAGGCTCAGTGGGACTATGTTTTATAAATAATTTAATTTGAAGAAACAGTTCATTGTTAGGAGTACTCAAAAGAGAACTTAATAAATAAATACATAAATGCATAATATGAGTAGAGCCGTTCTGACATAGAATGGTCTACTCGTATAACCAAAAACACCATTTTCTTTTTTCCTAGGCAAACCATGAAATCACCACCGTAGTGGCCCAGCTGGGTTTCAGGACCTGCCCCCAAGGTCGATCGCCACACGACCCGATCTCTGATATGGCATCATGCCCATGTGTTTATTATCATTATCATTCAAAACCCAATTACCGAGTGTTGTCAATTACATTTATTATAAAATTCATTTCATATCACGGTATATTAAAATATAACCGATAAATCTATTTTCAAACAACCGTTGAAAACATTTTGATAGAAATCCTTTTCAAAGCCAAATCATTTCAAAACCAGGCTACCAAAGAAATAGGATAGAAGTCCTACCTCAATACTCGTGCCGGTGCCCCACACCGTAATCCCGGTCCGCTATACGTTAGCTCCACGGAACCACGAACGATCCTAGATACAAACTAAGTCAATCAATATCTAGTTCGAGACATTCTATGTTACTAAATCATTTCATGATGTCCTAGTGTGCCATTTGTACCTTTAAAATCATCCTATAAGGTTGGGATTTAAATCAGGGTTCAAAACAGTGAAAACGGGTAAAAATCACAAAAATTTTCCATGCCTCGGTCGGCCTGCCGGACGCCCTGCTTCGGCCTGCCGAACTGCACAGTTCGGCCTGCCGGAAACAAGGTTCGGCCTGCCGAACATTTCCCCAGATTCGGCCTGCCGGTCGGAAGAACACCGGCCTGCCGATCATCACTCCGGCCTGCCGAACATGAACTTCGGCCTACCGAACTGGGAAAACCCAGAAATCCCAGCCACGGGTTTCTCGATCCCCAAAATCCAAATCTGGATTCCAACCTGTTTTTCTCAAATCCCAGGCATGAAAAATAATCATAGTTGATAGAAAAACATTCTAGAACATGTTTGGAATCATTTAAACAACATTTAAACTCAAAATCCTCAAAAATCCGAAAATGAGAAAAAGAGGAGAAAAATGAAAAATCTTGAATTCAATCCGTTTTTCTTCAATCTAAGCTTAGATCCTAGTTGTTCTAAGCTCATTTAACACAAATCCACGGTTTTCTAAGCTAAAACAAACTTAGATTTCAAAAACACACAAAATTGAAAATATTGTAAAAAGTTTAGAAATTTCGAATCTAACCTCGAATCGAAGCTTCAATCCGCGTTCTCGATTGCCGAATCACGTCCCCGAGCTTCCTCCTCTCTAACCCGAAGCTTGGATTCGAATGTGGTTTCAAAATTTTTTGAAAGAGATTGAGAGAGAGAGAGCTGCCGAGAGAGAGAGAGAAGAGAGAGAAAGAGTGAAACGTGAGAGTGAGGAGAGAGAGAGAGAAGAGGGAAATAAATAGAGAAAATCGGTGGGCGGTTTTACTGTGCGAAAACCATGTGCCGCCCACGGTTTTGCAAAACGGAGTATTTTTAACATTTTACAAATTGTGGTGTTTTAAAACTCAAAACATCATTTTAAAACAATAAGAAATCCTTCGAATTCATTAATTTAACAAAACAACCAAAAATTCAAAAATCCAACCAAATAGTCTAATAAATGTTAAAACTTTAATTATGGCACACTAATTCATCATTTATATTACACTTAACATTAAATAAATTTCGGGACGTTACAGCTTTTTAAGTCGGGCCAAACTAAATGCAGGTCATCATATTCTAACAATATCTATCACTTTCTGTGGTCCAATGGTGTCACACCATTGAGTAAGGTGGCTTAACAGTGATGAACTATAATGATGGATCTACAATTAAATGATTGAGTATTAAGTGGTCCTTTTTTAAAATTTTGATTGTAAAAATTTAAGCCTGTCAACCTAATTCTCAATTTAGGGTGTTTAGGACCATGCCCTATTCATCGTTACTACTAACACATTTGATGGGGTTGAAACGACACACGCTTCTTTTTGAGGAATCTGAAAACTTCGACGAACATTTAAATGATTAGCATCTGAAAGGTTTTAGTAATAAGACTAATTACGAGGGTATGATAACCCAAACAACACTCTTCCCAAATTTTTTTAGCGTTATATAGTTTTGAGAGGGTGTTTAAAAGCATAATTTGAATCAAAAGTTTAAACTGAAAATATTACTGTAACAATTTATGTTTTATAAGAGAAAATACTACTATTCAAACCTATTTTGTGCTCATTTTTTGACTCTTTGTGTCATAATTTGGCAATCCATAGCCAAACTCAGGAAAGAAAACGAGCCAAAAACCGTGACAATTTGCAAACACAATCCCAAGAGAACCAAAGGGGGTCCTAACCAACAGTCAAATTATAGTCAGAGTCAAGGCAGATTTCTCAATAGTGGAGGCAGATCCAAAGAAATTGGTCACATTACTTGCCGACCAAGCAACTGAGGAAACAACCGAATTTGAGGAAGCAAGGGATGTTTTTGCTGGTATTGACCCGGATTTGGATGCTCAAGTGGAATTTGGAGCCTTCCAAAAACTTGGAGATCCAACTACAAGAAGACCGAGATGCTCTAGCACTGCTTCCTAAAAGCAGCGTGAAAGATCAAGGCGTATCCGATGTCATTGTTTATGGAGCAAATTTGACGTTTGTGGACTGGCAAGAGGCTTAATTTCTATGGACTTGAACTGCAAGGACACAAACCGGACTTTGTGTTACATAGTATTCAAGGAATTGGTGACAAGGGGCTGTTTTGGTGCTTCCGGAGTCCAACCCTTTTGGCAAAGGTTGGGAAAAGGGAAGGTTGGTGACCGTGATTTTGCCAGAAAATGAAGTTTCCGTGCTGAAATCGGAGTTGAAGAAGAATGATTTGTTGCTGGAAAGTAGTATTAACTGAAAATAATAATAATAATAATAATAAATAACAAGTTATGTCATGAAGGTTGTCGGTAGAATGAGTTATTTCTTTTTTGTTTTTTGTTTTTCGCGTTCTATAATGGCGAGAATGGTGTTGTAACTGCTCAATTGGCTACTTGGGGACAACGTTGTCCGTAGAATGAGTTGTGTTTGGTAGAGCCTAGCATGTTTAATAAATGAGCATACTATTTAATCCTATAAGATTATAATCTTGTTATTACGGAATTATAACCTTACAGGAACAAAAAGAATTTTTCTTAATAAATTGTAGTTTTCGGATTTTGCTTTCTCTTGCTGAAGTCTATTTGGACTGTATAATTTCAATGCAATAAAATAATTTGATATGATGCAGTATGAAACAATGTAACATGAGGAAGCCGTACAAAATATTCTGTTTTTTCTTTTTCCGTTTTTTATCCTTAAAGGAAAAAATTACCATTACTGTCCTTGAAGCATATTGAATATTCTTTGGATTCAGAACAAAAATCTTTCGATTCATTTCTGAATTCATCAACGTATCAAACTCGCAATCAAGTTTTCTAGGAAGAAATAAAAGTTTCTTTCACTTTGCTTTGGTAGGGCCTCAGCCTTCCAACATTGTTACAGTATTATGTTTAGTTTAAACTTTTGATTCAGACTATGCTTCCAAACGCCCTCTTAAAATTATATATATGTTAAAAAAATTGGGAAGAGGGTTGTTTGTGTTATCATACTCTCGTAATTAGTATTATTAATAGGACCTTTTAGACACTGATTATTTAAATGTTCGTCGAAGTTTTTCAATTCCTCAAAAAGAAGCGTGTGTCGTTTCAACCAATCAAATGTATTAGCAGTAATGATGTATAGAGCATAATCCTAAACACTTTAAATTGAGAATTAGGTTAATAGGTTTAAATTTTTACATTTAAGTTTCTAAAAAAGACCACTCAATACTCAATCATTTGATCGTATAGTATATCGATCATGATAGTTCATCACTATTAAGCCACCTAACTCAATGGTGTGACACCATTGGACCACAGAAAGTGACAGATATAAATGCATGTGGGAGACAGAGGCACTAAAGTCGTGTCATGGCATTACAGAATTGGATTTGGACATAAATAAATGTGAGGTTCTGAATAGATCATTAGGATTTCTCGCTTTCTCCTTTGAAATCCCATGAAATATAATCGTAGTGACATTGGGATTTCGAGGACGTCAAAGTTTAATTCTAGTCATTGGACGCTTATAAGAGAGCAAAAGTTCCTGTTTTACTTGACTGGCTTTTCATCGATATTATCAACATTGTAAACTTGTAAACATTCCAAAATATTTACTATAACATGCGGTTAACTTGTGATGACTGCATAAACGGTGACAAGTGACAAATTATACCGTGTTTAGAAATTCAGTTCAAATTAATGATCGAAAAATATTATAATAATTTAAATTTTATGATAAAAAATATTGTAATAAAAATCGTTTAAATTGCAAACTACGATTTGTACTATGACTCGTAAACATCCTTTAAACTTGTTTTTATATGATCATTAGTTACTAGCAAAAAAAATGATCGATACATGCGTCAACTCTCATTGGTTTAAACCAGCCAAGAAAATGATTAAAAACAATTGATTAAAGTGAAATCCATCATACATCTATATATGCAAAGAAGTTAACAAACTAGATCTTACACGATATTTCATGAATTAGTACAACTTTTTTTGTTCAGATTTGAGGAAAAGAGAGATAAAATTGAAATATTTGGCATTGAAATATTAAAAACTATATTTATTTTCAACGTTTCAAAAATTGGCGCATCTGACATTAAAATACTTAGCAAGAGTGAAAACCAACTAACCACGCATGAAATGAATGGCATTCCTTACCTCTCACATCATTTTTAAGCTTTTGAGTGTACTTTTTTATATATAAAAAGACCACTGAAAGGTCTATTTTTAATTTCTTGGATCCAATTTTTAGAGAGCGTTCCACAATGTGATGCTACAGTGTAAAGTAAAAGTATACTATAATGTAAAACTCTCATATGCTATAATCGGTTTCAATTTTTAGTTTTAACTATATTGCCAAACGTACTCTTAACATTTCCTTCCTACTTCTTATTTTTTGCCTTATAAATTTGCTGCACAACTTGTTTCTTTTCCATAGACATAACACAAAAAATGGAGACGGCAGCTTACCATCATCGTGATCATCGTCGCCAAGTGGTTGATCATGATCAACAACAACACAAACCAAAATGGGAAGGCAAAGCAAGCACATTGCTAAAAACCTGCAAACCCCAGCAAGTCTGGCCTCTCTTGGAAGACTTCTTTGGCCTAAACAAGTGGTTCCCAACTCTCTCAATTTGCCTTCCAGTTGAAGGCACATCGGGGCAACCCGGTTGCATCCGGTACTGTGCCGGGTTCAAGACTCCGGTTGATGATCATAAGTACAACAAAGTTAGTAGTGAGAAGGAAAGAGTGAATTGGACCAAGCAGAAGCTTCTGTCCATCGACCCGGCCCGGTTGGGGTTTTTAGCCACTCGATTGTGGACGGTAACGTGGGATTCAACTCGTATGTTTACGAGGCAAAAGTACCAAAAAAATCCATTATTAAGTGATAATAAAGTAAACATACGGAATAACAAAAGGTGAAATTAAGTTTCTTATCATATACACTGCAGGACAACGATTAAATCAAAAGTGAAAATAATAGTTTCAATTAAGTCAATGTTGAATAGCATGCAATGTAGAGAAGGTGCACGAATTTTGTCTTTAGGTGTCTTTCAAGCTTATAAAAAGAATTGCACAAGGAACCAAAAAAAAAAAAAAAAAATTTACGATGAAAAATAGTTGTGAACTACCAAATCAATTGTATATAAGTTTCGAAGAAAACGGAATTAAAACTACATCCTACCAATAGGTAGGATATTTTTTTCATACCGTAGCATAGAAGCTTCGATTTTTTTTTCAAAAACAAATATTTGAAATTTATTACCAATAACGTTAATGAGCATTTTAATTGTAATTAATTCATGCATAATAATTTAACACGCACTTCATCGACCAATGTAATCCAAACTTTAAGCTCAAATTAGTGATTTGATTTGAATTGTGTTATTTGAATTAAAATTTGAATTTAAAGTATTATTCGAATTAACATTTAGATGTACATTTAAGTTTTAATAAAAATATAAAATAAAATTAAAATTTGTATTTAGAGAGGTAGAGAAAAAAATATTTTGATTTATTAACAAATCTAATAACATTTTAATGTTAATGATCTTAAAAAATGTACAATATAGATCTTCATTTATTCCTCTCTTCACTAGAAACACAATAAAAAAAAATCATTTCAATTTATTAACATCTTAATTTATTAACAAATCTAATAACATCTTAATGTCAATGATCCTAAAAAATGTGCAATATATATTAATTTATTTCTCTCTTTACTAGGAACATAATAAAAAAAGAATCATTTCAATTGGATATCAAATAAAGAAGTTATGATTTTTTTCTTCAAATATTAGAGAGAAAATTTCAACTTTTATTGTAGCAAAAATATCTGAGTATTAAGCGCTTAGGGGAATTAGAACTCTGAAAACTTAGAGTGCGTTTGGTACGAGTATTTGAGTAGAGTATTTGAATGAAGATTTAAATTTTTATGAGAGAAAATACTGTAGCAAAAGGATTCGAACCGTGATTTGAAAACCCAAACAAACGCACCCTTAGATTTTTGATACTTAATTGATTCAGATTTTTCAGGAAACAAACACGTATCCAAAGAATTTTTGATACTAGAATCTAAATTTGAGTCTATTGAGTTCAAAGAATACTCCAACCAAACGCACTCTAAACAACTTCCAAATAGTAGGAGGAATTGAAAATTATGAACAAGTGTGACTTAATGTGATGGTACAAACATCCAAAAAAAAAATGTGATGGTACAAACAAAATAAGAAACAAAAACAAAAACTCAAGGGACAAAAGCTAACGAGCATCGATACAAGAATCTTTCCTCAACTTCATTTTACAACTATTCAAACAAGTGTGGCAGCTTTAGTAGAGTTGTTTTTACATCCGATCCTCCGTCACTACGCCAATTACCCGTCAAACCAAGGTCACTTTTAAACAATTAGCCGGTCAGAAGTAGGGCTAGCGGGAAAAAATAATCCTCAAGCTCGATGAGTATAGCCAAAAGCGCCAGCCAATCAAACTCCTTGAGGCTTGAATTTTCTGAGCCTGATATGAATCATGCTCCCTTTTACAGCATGATTCTGAAGCAAGTTGATCTCTACAAGCTGTCGTCTAGTTCATCTGGTACAAGTAACTTTTCAATAGCAGCCTGTTCAAAATTGGGGTCGGAAAAGATGAGCATAACGTGTATATTGTGTTCCTTTAGCAGCATTAAACAATGAGGAAAACTTGTTGGCAATGACGACCTAATGAAATACACGATTTTAGAACAATGCGCTTGACACAATTTGATTCCTTTTAAGAGAAATTGTTTGTTTGACACACAATGCATATCGAAAACTTTCAACTATTCATGAAAAGTAAATGATACAGATTTCAAGGTCCAATGTTTGAAACGTGGATCCTGAGAAAAATCTGCATGCTGGAAGTGCATTGTCAAAAGAACCTTCAATGAAAGACTAAATGAGGTAGATTCAAAATTAGACAATAACCTTGATGGTAGCCACATCAGTTGCAGAAGGTTTCAAATCCAACGCAAGACCATAGTGAAGCATTGCTTTCTCAGGCATGTTACGTCGTTTATATATCTTGCCCATCAGAGCATAGACGCTGCTTTCACGGGGGGCGTATTCTTTAAGAGCCTCTAGGACTTCTAGAGCTTCATCAAAGCTTTCCAAGTTCATAAGTATATTAGCCTTCTGATACATGGGAAGAGGATTCTTCTTATCTGCCATAATGGCTTTGTCCATCATCATCAAAGCCTCCTCGCTTCTCTGTTACACAACAGGAACACAATATCTGAAAGATTTAGCAACAAAATAACACTTGAAGCCATGATATAAGGAAACCATGTCTTAAGTAGCAAACCTTTAGCGTATGCAATGCTGTACCAAGATAAGACATGATAACAGAAGAACGTGGATTTATTTGAAAAGCCATACGAAAGTGATGCTCTGAGAACTCAAACTTCTCTTGGCGAAGATAAATCATTCCAAGCCCATACCATGCGTTATAATGTCTTGCATCAACACGAAGCGCACTCTGGTAGCTCTTAATTCCATTTTCAAAATCCTCAAGTGATACATATCTGCAGGCAACGATGCAGAAGCAAGGGAAAAAAATGGTCAGCACATGTTATGAGCAAAAATTTAACCCACAAAGGAAAAAAATTATTCTAAGGTAATGAATTCACATTCAAAAAGTAAAGAAAATAAAAGGATGTATCATACTCGTGACCACAAAGAGTATGTGCGTATGAAAATCTGGGATTGAGTTGAACAGCTCGCTGAAAATTTTTTAGAGCAGTTTCATGGTCCTTTCTGCAAACTATAACAATTTCCCATGGCACACCTGCAATTCATTTAGTAAACAGACATAAGTAAAACCAATTATGGCAATGGTGATCAGGTTCCAAACAGTCCCAATAACCACAAATAGAAAAGGTACCAAGATTGTGGAGCTAAGCGATCAGTTGATATCAGTTCTTGCGCCAAGTAACTCAGCTTCATATCCTCCTTCAAATGCTGCAACACGCAAAATAATAACTTTCACTAAGCAATAAAGTCGCATGCAAAGAAAAGGGGGGGAAAGCCACACATACACACACAATCGAAGTTCATAGTTTATCAGCACTTTTTGTCAGGGATCAAAAGGCCGACTTCATGTTTACATCCCTCTTTAAATGAAGGGAAATGTATGTTTACTACAAGAAACATGTCAGCACAAGCTATGTCGCTATTCCTGAAAACCAATCCGTCTTTTCCCCAATCGTATCTTGCCAAATTCCAGTACCTTTATTTCCTATTAAGGGGAAAAAAACACTCACATAAAGAACGGTAGAATATATATCCATTCCTTCTAAACTGTAAGGAGATGCACGACGGGCAAGGCTAAAGGCCCGATCAGCTTCTAAATAATCTACCAACTCAAAGTATGCTTTCCCAACCTGCAGTTCAACATGCCCATCAGTCAGGTAGAAGCAGATCTTCAAGTGTTTAAGCAATCTTCTAAGAAAAGGTATGGAAACAAACCAGATTCACAACCCAAAAAAAAAAGTCCCAATCGTGCAATATTGATGACAGAAAGGATAAACTCTGACATGGAAGATAATATAATGAACCAAAAAGAGATTGATGCTGGCCCTTATTTCTAAGCAATTTTAAAATTTTTAACTGGAAAAATTAGCCAATTTAAAGAGAGCAAATTTGTTAATAGAAAGTTACTAAGATTAGATGTTCAACATTTTTGAAGCAACCAAACATATTTCTTCAACAGGAAGACTGGCAACAGAAGTGGATAAGAAGACTCATGTAGCTCATTCAGCATAACCAATTATACATTGTTAATATATACATATATATATAAAAGCTCCAGGAAAGAACTTTGGCACAATAAAAGTTACCTGGGAAAGAACCCAGCCTGTATTATAGTGCTTGTGCGGAAGTTTTAGATAGACATCCAATGCGGCCTGTAAAACCAAGAATAAATGAAAAATGCAAGGCAGTAAGGACAATGAGCCATTTTCCGATAGTAAAGCATTAATGATCTGTTTTCCAAAACCAATGTTTTACCTGACACTTGTACATGCAGGAAAGCCTATAGCCCTCCCCAATTGTTCCCAAAAGGCTCAATATTTCTGCTATTCCAGAAATGATTCTTGAACCATTCATGATAACACCGCAGGGCATGGCTGCCCTTTCATGTTCATGAGATCGACTATCACCAGAGGATGATGGACCAGAAGTTGCAGCAGTCGCACTTACTCGTGCATCCTCAAAAGTCTCATTGTGTATCCCTGAACAGGAACAACATCAAAATGAAACGAGTTCAATATCCATTGGAGAAGAAAACAATATACAACAAGTATGAGAGAAATCTATATTATATGTGGGCAAACATGTATATATAATCATCTTATCCATTTGCTGTCAATCTACTTGCATAATAATAAAGCAACATATATTAACAAAAGAATATATTTGATTTTCACATTACTTTGTTCATCAAATCAATGTAAAAAAAAATAGAGATGCACACCTTCATCAATATTTTCGTTGGCCCACGCTTGTCCTCTACGGTTGGTCATGGAGCGTAATGACATAGAGCTGAGCTTGGACCCTCCTAGATATTTAGACGAGTTGCTTGTTCCATTTCCAACTACTGTAGTGGAAGCTGCGTTAGTATTGGACCCTGCATCTGCGGAGAGTCTTGTACTCCTTCGAGTGCCAGAATCAATAAATAACCTGCTTGAGATCTGGAAGCAAAAGAGCCAAATATTGAGTGCATAAACATACAATCTAACGTAAACTGTAAAGCAATTGAAATATAAGTATATATGCAGAGGCCAGCAGCATATAAAATCTCATCTTGAGCAATTAAAAAAATGTGGATATTCAGCGATCAGCAATATTAATGCAATACTCCCTTGAAAACAAAAAAGAATAAATGCAAGATACTTAAACTGTAAAGCAATTAAAATATAAGTATATATGCAGAGACCAGCGGCATATAAAATCTCATCTCGAGCAATTAAAAAAAAATATGTGGATATTCAAAGGCCAGCAATATAAATGCAAGACTCCCTTGAAAACAAAAAAGAATAAATGCAGGTTATTAAAACTAGCAAGACCAATTTCAGAGACCCAATGATATAAAACAGAAAGATCACATGATTGATTTACACAGATAAAGACAAGCCAAAAGGCATGTACACAAGTTCATCAGAGGAGGGCATAAAACGCAACTTTTCTAGATGATATAAAAAGTCAAAGGTGTCACTATTGTTCATGGGCACATATGTCCCTCCAAAAAGAACTAAAGCCCACAGCTATACTTTTGCACTAAATTCTCTGATTCAATCGTTTAAAAGGTTGCCAACAAATCTGACCAAAGAACTGGCTGCAAAAAAAAAAAATGTCTCTCCACATATAACTAAATTAGCAGTATTGAATTGTTATGATTTGACAATCCAAAGAAGTTAAGAAGAAAAAGAATTATGCGAATCTACAGATTCCTAACCTTTCGTAGTTTTCCTTCATCTACGGCCTTTCTTCGAGGAGCTTGAGCGGTAGAGTTTACAGTTGCCTTTGATGAGCTATCAGCACCAACAGTGCTCAGATTTGGACCATTTTGCGGTATATTTCGACACAGAGGTGGTGGAGCAATACCCGAGAACTGCAAAACATAGATGAACTTGGAGCAATGGAGTATTGGAAATAGAGAGGTTGCTCTATCAACGGAAGTGGACCATGTCCATAATCCAAAAGAAAGTTATAATGGCATATAGTACTTCAGAACCATGAGTACCGATAGCACAGAGGAAGCAGAAAGTTATAAATTCTGGATTTTCCTTAAAAATAAGATACAATGTGTTGCACTTGCACACACAACGCAGAGGAAATATTCAAATATATAAAGGCGACTTATCTTTCAGTACCACAAGCATAAACATTTGGATCTAAAAATAACTAATTAAATAAGCACAGAGTCACAGACATATGCAGGATCTTAAAAAAATAAAGTAAAATTCTAACCAAGAGCCGATCCTCATAGATAACATGAAACCATTAAAAACATAAAAAGCTAAGAAGGTGATCAAGTAAAAACTAAAAAAAGAAGGGAAAATTATATTTCCTCCTGACCTAACCACAATAACAGAATGTCAATAGCAGGATATTATTTATTACAAGGACACACAAGCTCATAGAAAGACGTTTAGATAAGAAACTAAAACTTGAGAAACAATATTCTTATATGCTTTATCACCAGCATGTTTTCATCAAGCAAGGAAGAATCTAAAAAGATGTTACGCTTGTAATGAAAAGAAATCAATTAGTCTGGCTGATAATCTAAGAAGCTTTTTGTTTTATCAACATCAAAGCCAATCAATCAATTTGCTTTAACTAGAGTGCTAATTAAACTTTATCCCCCTGAATTTTGTAAATTGCCACCTTAACTTTTAATTTTAGCAATTGACACCCTTAACTTGTCAAATCATTGCAATGTGGCCCAAATTAATAATGTCATTTAAATTAGTGAAAAAAAAGGGGGTTAATTGCCAAAATTAATGGTCAAGCAGCAATTTTCCAAAGCACGAAAAGTTTATTGTGTAAATGCAAAAAAAAATGTGAGGTGAACATGGGTAAAGGGCCATCAGCGATTTAAAAATGGTATAATCGTGGCCCACAATGCAAAGTTTGACAAGTTTAGAGGGTTAATTAACAAAATTATAAGTTTAAGGGGCAATTTGCTACAGCATAAAAAGTTAGGGATACATTGTGTCCTAACTTCCAGGATATAAGATGGATTACCATACCTGCGTGGCCATTGGTGAAGGGGTATTATAAAAAGATAAGTTAGAAGAGCTTCCAGTGATAGACTGAGTAGAAGCTCCTCCCATAGCGTTATTATTATGATAACTTCCCCGGATATCTCTAATGTTATTGCCTTGCACGCGTTTTAATTGCTTGGGACTGGCATCTTCCAAGCTGAAGTTCCTCGCTGAAGCCAAGTTACGATCCTCAATTGACACATGCAGACTTTGGGAAGCTGGCCCATGATGTAGGTATTGCTTCTGCATGCATCGAGCAGCTGCTTCACCAAAGACCATAGAAGCTTCATCAGCAGCACCTGAAACAACAAACAAGATAAGGCACCAAGCCAACAACCTAAACATGTAATGGAAAACATGTGAAAATTGGCACTAATTACTAAATAGAGGATGCACCAGTCAAAAGTACAAAGAAATAGATTAATTAAAGCAAGAGTATCATAATTGTAAGCCAGGAAGAGCCAGCTGTGACTAAAATCAACTGGAGAACATAAAATACATTCACCATGAAGTTTCTAGGTGAGCCCAATAAGCTACTTTCATCCCAGAAGTTGCATTTCCAAGATTTCAAAACATCATCAAGTGAGAGGGATAACAAATTGTATGCAACATAAAAAGAAAAGGAAGATGCAAAAGTATAGTATAAACATCAATTTAGATTAACTTAAAATAATAATAATAATAATAATAATAATAATAATAATAATTATTATTATTATTATTATAATTATTATTATTATTAATTGAATCTCGGTCCATGACAGAGATAAGGATGTTCTTTCAGAAACAACATTGACCTTTCAGTCAAGAAAAGTTGCAAGCATCGTCATGAACCACATGGTCTAGTTACAAATAAGGTTAGATCCCATAGCTCCTGATAAGATAGAATGTCTCAGACTGCAATAAACCCACAACATTGCAAATTTCTCCCACATATGTTATCGGTTGTATGCACAAATGGTATATGTTTAGCCATTAAAAAAATAATAATAACAACTATGACAATAACAATTAAAGGATGCAAATGGAAGTATGGAACTATTCAAGTATCATAGCAATAGAGCAACACTCCCTGAAAACATACAGCTTTCTTGGTTTCTTTTTACAGACCTAACAAACAAAGTTCCTCATATGCAGCCCACATTAAGGGATCTATCGACAAAGCCTCCTTAAAGTGATTTACTGCACTTTTCCTTCTATCAGTATACCTACAAGCCAAACCAAAAGCAACTAAAAGATAAGCACATTTACTTATAGAAAAAGATCATGCTAATAATGATGGCGCACAGATATAATGAAACAATCCCAGAACAGAGTAACAATCCATTTTGAACATGTCTAGGATCAAAATTTCAAAGATAAAATTCATTGAAAAACATCCCTTGCATTCTGGTTGTTGTATGTAAAAGTGATGTCACACAGATAAGTGAATCCACGTAGATAGAAGGGCAGTATGTATCTGGGCATTTGCTAGTAATAGGGAGAGGGTAGAGAAAGATCTGAAACAATTTGGTGAAGGATGACAGTAATAATAAATATGAGGTGTCCATACATTTTGATGCCAAAACCCAATGAAACAAACAGATCTTAAGAAGCATCTGATCTTTCAAAGAAACAGAACTTTGAAACATGCACCAAAGCTTTTAAGTGAAGCAACACTACAAGATCATAGATGAATAACCTGTAAATAAGCCCAAGAAGGTAATGGCCAGCTGCACCATTTGGGACCTAGATTTACAAACAAACAAGAAAATATAAAGACCAATGCATTGTTCTATTGTAACACAAACAATGCAACAAGAAAGATGCTAGATTGTGAAAAGTAATGCTCAAATGAGGGCAGTTTCAGTCTAGGAATAATTCTCAAACGATGTCCTCCATGTTAGAACTAATCAACTACCTCTGCACTAGGCTCATTAGGGGGGCACAATGCTGCTTCAGCTTCATTTAGAAAATCCAATCGAAAGCATGATATTGCAAACAAGTAGCGGGAATGAGCCATTTGTGTTCCTGTGTAATAGTGGAGATGCAAAGAAACTTGAGGACCAAAGGAAAAAAAAAAAAAAAACCGAACAAAGAAGACAAAGCCGAATAAGAAATAAAAGAAAAGAAAACAGAATCAAGTAAGTGTAAGCATAAATTCTAGAACAATATAACCTGAAGAAAGAGATTTATGACATATGTACCCTTCAGAATATGGTAGGCAGCATAAGCTTGATTGTTGCGTAAATAGCAGCTGGCTAATAATTGTGAATTTGACTGCATAAGAAAATTATTTCTTGGAGACGCTTTGTATAAATTAACCAAATACGTTGAAGATTATAATTAAAAGACAATATGTGTGTGTGTGTGTCTGCTAAGATTAAACATCCAAATAAGCAAAGAAACCTACAATGAAGGATTAAACAAACAACGATGAAAAAGAGGAGTCCCATAACCTTAGCAAAACTACGGCTAAAAACTTCATGAAACATGTGGCCCATTTGGTTCATAGGATTTAACAGAAATTTAAATTTTTATGAGAGAACACGCTATAGCAAAATGGTTCGACCTGTAATTCGAACCTACAAAACAAACAGGCCAACGGTTTCTCTTAATAACTAGTAATGATTTCACAAATCTCAAAAAAATAAAATAAAATAAAACAAACTTTGAAAATGACTCATTGAGTTCTGGCTAACGCTATTGAGCACCAACTAATCAGCTTCAAGTAAACAAAATCCAGAAATCCCGTTTTCACAATATTCCCAGAACTTCACATTTTCACTCCAAAAAAATTAATCAGAGCATTCTAAATTTGGCGCTTAAATTATAGGACTCTTGAACAAACTAATTTAAGAATCTAAACTCGACCTAATCTCTTATCGAAAAACATGTTTTGGACAGAAAATTGAATCCGTTTTTCGTATTAATTTAGGACAAAACAACATACAAATCCAACGCGTAACAACAAAACAATAACACAAAGCCCTGAAATGTTATGTTAAACAACACGAACTACCGATCTTGGTATCGCCAGCAAGAGAAACAAATAGAACATTCGGATTAACAACAATGATAATAAAATTACAAATATGCTTCCCCAATTTCCTCGCAATTTCCCGGCGGCCAAACAGGCGAAACACATCAAAGCAAGAGAGAAACATATAGAGAGAGAGAGGGCAAGAGTTGGTGGAAAGGAAAAATACCTCCGAAGGAAACTCGGCGCAGAGACGCTCGCAGATGAAAATGGCATTGCGGTACATGAAATCGCGAAGACTCTGGTGAACACAGTCTATGAGTAAGGCTTCCATGGCTGCCTGCCCTTGGGCTTGCAGAAGGGGAGGAAAGAGAAGGGAAAAAAAGAGGTTCTTCCATGATTTTTGGGGGCTTTTGTTCGAGGTTCAGTTTGTTCAAATCATGCGGCACGTGCCACCTCTATTTTTGAATTGGGATGTCACGTGACAAGGCCTCTTGTATGGTGTTCGTGTTGGATGCGGCACAACAGGCATTTGGCATTATTTTTAAAATAAGTAAAAATATTTTTTTAAAATAAAAATTTTTAAGAATTATGTTGATAGTGATTTTAAAGTTTTTGTCTTGAAATCATGCAAAAACATTTTCAAAAATTTTAATAACAAAACCAAATAGGCCCAACATAAATTTCTTAAAAAAAAAAAAAGGACCCGCCATTTGGCTTTTTTTTAAGGGCCCGCCATTTGGTTTGCATTTCACAAAAGTAGATGATTATTTGTCATTCCAACTATTCTGACAGCCAACATATGTACTTAAACCGATACAGCATATAGAGATTAGTAGTTTCTATTCATATTATTATTAGAATTACCTATTCAGATTACTATTAGGTCCAACATATATACTCAAACCGATACAGCATATAGAGATTAGTAGTTTCTATTCATACTATTATTAGAATTACCTATTCAGATTACTATTAGGTCCAATTTTCTTCAGAATGAAAAAGGTCCAATTTTCTTCTTTTGTAACTTATTGTAAGTGCCAACCAGAAAGCGATTCTTACGCAAATGCACCATAACCAAATCTTGACAAATCACACTCCAAACCCACAATAGAATCAAAGCAATGGTCCACCCAAATGCCCTAAAGTCCCAAGCGATTCGCCATTGACGCCGACTCGCCCTTTTGGTCTTGAAATCTCCAAGATCAATTGCAAGTATGCCAATAATTTGATCAACAAAAATTAGTGGCTTCACCTTTAAATCTTCAAAAACAATGCACTCAATTTTTAGCTTTTTAAGTTGTGTTCCAGTTGGTCCAATCTCTTCAACAACCTGACTTGTTGGCACACTTTGAATTTCATCTTTAGGTGTTGGCATTGAATTTTGATGAAAAATTGGATCAATTTGCTTAATGAAATTTAAAATCTGATGAGTGCCACTGTCGTTGCTAAACTTGGAGATTTGGATAGTGTCAATTTGCATACTTTGCACTTGATTTTGACCATTCGACTTGCTGGGCTACAAATCCTAATTTGGGCCAAATTCCTCTTCAAAAGTTAGAGCTAGCTCCAATTTCTTTTGGGCCATGGGAATGTTGTCGGGCAAATTAACACGAGCATTTAACCGATAGAATTCTTCTGTGTACTCGTTCACACTACGATTGGCTTGCTAACAATTTTGATATTGTTGGTACAACACTTGTTCATAATTCGGAGACAGAAATCGTCATTGTAACAATCGTTTCATCTTGGGCCATGTACGTACTCGTGCTTTGCCTTGTCATTGACGATTGAATTGCAATTGTTCCCACCATGCTTGATGCTTTGCCTTTCAATTTATATGCCACCAATTTCACTTGATTGTCTCTGAAATATTGAGATAATCAAATAAATTTTCAATGTTGTGGATCCAATCGAGAAAATCTTCAATGTTAAATTTGCCATCAAAAGTTGGCAAATCCATATTCATTTTGAACTCTTGTGTATTTTGGCCTCTATTATTTGTTCAGTATTCAGTACGGTAGCCTTGAAAATCATATTCCTCACCGGATGAATAATCCAAATTTTGTTGTCGTCTATGTCGGGGATTTCGTCGTTGTTGGTAGTGAAGATCTTGCCTAAAAAATTCACGTGGGTCCAGATCGTGCTCTAGAAGCCCATTATAGTCATCTAAACCATGTATACCTCTGATTTGAACTCTATCGCGAAGACTAGTAGCACTGTCGGCGCCTCTGTTCGGCCGTCTGCCGCAGGCTTCTTCGCTGATCATCTACGTCACCGACACGGTCAAACTTGCGTTGACGTCTATGATAGAATCGCGTGTATGGAGGAAGGAGATTCATGTCATAGCCGGTGTTTGCCCACGGGTTTTGCAGTCGATCTCGTTGACCGAAGTGCATCTGGACATGAGGTTGTGTCGGATCGGGAGGAGGAGGTCGCGCGAGTATTATTGAGTCTAGGCCTAGCCGAATTTCTTCGCTGCTGTTGCGATCGTGCCGGAGCTTTGGTCTGTCTCGTGCCCATCGTCGATCATTATCAGTCGCCATAGCCCATTGCAGTTCGAGTTCG
This sequence comes from Artocarpus heterophyllus, assembly GCA_025403435.1. NCBI lineage: Eukaryota > Viridiplantae > Streptophyta > Magnoliopsida > Rosales > Moraceae > Artocarpus > Artocarpus heterophyllus. Next base: position 4,647,111 of record CM046330.1, on the reverse strand, counting down.
GGCTCGCCCAGGTCTAAAGGTTGTCGGACATCTTCCACCAAATCGTCGTCTGAATCGGAGGTGCTGTACGCTAACTGATCGCCCAGCGGTTGTGGAACCTCAGTATTGTGTCTGACTTTGAGTATAAGAGCAGCAAGAGTCTGTTGTACATCTTGAAGCATTTTGTCCATTCCCTCGACTAGTTGTTTGAGGTTTTCGAGCCGTCGTTCATTGTCAATGGGTCGTTGGCCACTAGAACCATCTTCAGCCATCTGATCAAGGTAAAAATCCTCGCTCTGATACCAATTTTGGTGCAGCAGAAGTGTTTCAAAGTGAAACAAGGAAAGAAAACTCAAGAACAAACTCACAAAGTTTAATAATTAGGAACAAGTCTGATTATTGATCAATGATACTCCAAAACAATTACAATGAGCCTTTATATAGTGTTTGTAGAAAAGTAGAATAATAGTTTGAATAGAAATAGAATAATACTAAATAGAATTAGAGTAATAGTCTAAATAGGAAACTAATAATAATCCTAATAATAATCTAAATTGTAATCCTAATAGTAATCTGAATAGGTAATTCTAATAATAATCTGAATAGAAACTACTAATCTTTATATGCTGCATCACAAACAATCCAATAAATTTTGTAGGATAACCATCGCTTCGAACCAATTTTGCTAAATTTTTTATGTATTAGAGCTTAAATTATTTTCGGTTTGAATTCATATTTTGAACCACCAAAATAGTAAGAAATATTAGTTCTAACTAAAAAATTTTAGTTCAAACTAATTTTTTATGCTGATTTTGTTTGACAATCTAGTTGAAACTTATTAGTTATAATTGTTACAGTGTAAAGCTTTCATATGCTACAGTGTTTTTATCATAACTTATAGTTTTAACTATATTTTTAAATAGTCTAATTGATATTTATTGCTAAATTATTTTTAATTCAAACATTCGGTTTAAATTTTACTGTAGCATATGAAAGTTTTACACTATTCATAACTGAGTTAGTGGTGTAAACCACCCTACGCCAAACACCCTTATAACTTACAAAGGTTACATATACAATTAAGAGAAATATAGTGCACAATATTAAGAGAGATTCAATGGTGAGATAATGTGACTTAAATATGAATTATAAATATGCAATTAAAACTTTGTATGTAACTCATGGCATACCAAAACGTAACATTCATATGTACACATACTTAATCCACAATAGATATCATATTTATGAAAATTATAGCTCGTTTGTTTTCATTCTTAGAATTTTTAAAAACGTTTTTATATACTTTTCAAGACAAATTTTAAAAATACTTTCAATATAATTCTTCAAAAATTTTATTTTTTAAAATAAAAATATTTTTACTTATTTTAATAACAATACCCAACACCTTTTATGTTTTTCTTTTAAAGTGTAAAAGGTAACGCTGTCAAAGGCCCAAGCCCGAAATGCTATCTGCAAGACCGAGGACTGTGGAAGGATGACATCGAGGAAAAGCGGACCAGGGCCAATCATCAAACAAAAAAGAACAAAAACCACGAGAAAGCATACGCGAACCTTTTGAAGCTTTATAACCCTCAATGGCGGACCCGACAGGAGGACCAGCTTTTCCGCTGGCGCCGAATCCAGAGGCGGACGACGACGATCAAGCGGTGGAGCTCGACCTTTCCTCCACAGTCCTCGACCTCACGAGCTTTCAGCTCCACGATCTCGACTCAATCGAGTTGCCCCCGAGTCTCACCGAGTTGGACCTCACGGCGAACCGCCTCTCGAGATTGGACCCTCGGATTTGGAAACTCTCGAACCTCAAGAAGCTCTCACTGCGCCAGAACCTCATCGACGACGTCGCCGTCGAACCGATCTCTCGCTGGCAGGCCCTGGCCGGCCTCGAGGTATTCAATTCAATTCGTTTAGGATTTCATTTTCTTCTTTGTCTGTTTTCTCGAGAAAATGCGCGAACGGAATTGAACATGAATGTCTTGTAATGTATTTTTCCTTTTTTCACTTCGTCGCGTTATATTTAATGTATGCATATGTTTATTGTTGTATGAGATTTATGATCAATACTAAACGTTCAAATGAATCATCATAATGCGCGGAACGAAAACAATATGATATTGTTTGTCTGTGAAGACATTTCACAAGAAAAAAGAGTTTCTTTTTTTTTTTTTCCTTCTTGTGTTACAATCATAAGGCTTAGTTTGAAACCGACTTATTTCAACTTTATGGAATTCACCTTTTTAATACGAATTGTTTTCTTGATAGTCTAAACGGATTCATTTGGTGATTTTATTTTACCTTTTTCCTCAAGGTTTTACTTAACTGTGGAAGATTTGTAACTCTATCAAGTTGCTATGCTTGCAGGAGTTAGTTTTCAGGGACAATAAGTTAACGAAAATACCTGACGTTAGCATATTCAAGCGGCTTTTAGTCTTCGATGTTTCTTTCAATGAGATTACTGCTTTACATGGATTGTCCAAGGTCAGCAACACCGTTAAGGAACTCTACGTGTCTAAAAATGAAGTTCCCAAGATCGAAGAGATTGATCACTTTCATGAACTGCAAATTCTTGAACTGGGATCCAACAGATTGCGGGTAAGCTTTTTGATTCCTTAAAGATATTTGTACCACTGTATCTTCACTAATATATATTTTAACCTTGTTGGAATGTTGTTTACATTCTAAAGGTTTGCTTTGCTAATACAGGTCATGGAAAATATACAAACTTTGACAAATTTACAAGAGTTGTGGCTGGGAAGAAATCGTATCAAGGCTGTGAATTTATGTGGGTTGAAATGCATCAAGAAGATTAGCTTGCAGAGTAATCGGTTAACTTCTATGAGGGGATTTGAGGTAGGCCTTCTGGATATTGTGAGATTTCTGTTATCTGACTGTAAAATAATTGCCTGAATTGAACAAATCCTTCGATTGCATAATTGGTAATGAAACTTTTTCCTTCCGTGCTCTCATCATAGGAATGTGTTGCTCTAGAAGAACTATACTTGAGCCATAATGGGATCTCAAAAATGGAAGGCTTATCTTCCTTAGTCAACCTAAGGGTCTTGGATATATCATCGAACAAGATAGCTTCTGTGGATGATATTGGAAACCTGACACAGTACGTCCCTTTCCTCACGCGCCAATGGTGAGATCTTATCTTCCATTGCTAATTTTACTGACCTTTTTTATTCTCCTTCTTCTCTTGTTATAAAAAAAATTGATAGATTAGAAGACCTATGGCTGAATGACAACCAAATTGAATCCCTTGAGCGCATTGCTGAAGCCGTTGCTGGTTCAAGAGACAAGCTTACAACTATCTACCTCGAAAACAATCCATGTGTATGATCCCTTGTAACTTGATTGCCCTAAATTTTTTCAAGTTTGCTGTTAATAAAACAAGGCCTTGTTTTCCGTGTTTTATTATTGATCTGCACTATCTGAATGATATTATCCCCAACTCTGGTAACTGTTTAGGCATTACCAATATAATTAACAATGGCACACTCTTTTCTCCGTTTGTTTGAAACTTTGACACAGCCAGTTATAAGCCTAGGTGAATAACTGGATTGCTAGTTCACTTTTGTCAACTAATACTTTCCTTCATTTTATTCTTTGGTTTTTGCATTCCCAATTTACGATTTATCTTTTTCACATTTGATGCATCTTTCCAAGTTTTATCTTGCTTTCCACATTCCAGGCAAAGTCTCCTGAATACTCGACTACTTTGAGACAAATTTTCCCAAATATTCAGCAAATTGATTCGGATATGTTTGCTTAGAAGGCATGGAATCCTTCTATGGAGGCTGCATTGTTGAAGGTGCTAATGACCCTAGCTTCTAGTTTGGTAAGACTTCTAAAATTTTTGTACTCTCCCGTGGATTATAGCAGTGCAGGACATCTATCTTGGGAACTAATCAGCCTTGCCTTTCAGGCAAAGTGTGGTTCAAGGGTTTTTTTCAGATTCCAGTTTAGCAAATTTCCAGTTCCGAAAAGTCACAAATTACCTACTCATGCATGGACTAGATGTCAAAATACAATTGGCCATACCGTGATTTCTAAGGATATTTACAGTTATTTACTTCTTTTTACACATTGCATGAGCAATTCATTTCTTTTATGACATGGTTATCATGTATCCTTTTGGATGGTTAATGTTTTTACCTTGTATTGCTTTTTAGCATAAAAGCTTAGTTTTTATACAAACCCTTTGTTGGTGGAAACGAGTTTGGAATGGGAATGTTTCTGTTTGCGAGCTCAGTAATGTCGTGAGGCGCATCGATGGGGTTAATGCATGTACCTGGTGTATTTCCACAACCACATTTAGGTGACGCCCATTCTGTTGGTGTTAGATTTTAAAGGATGGATTGATATGCAAAATATAAATGATTCAGGTTTCATTTGACAACGTCGTTTTCACTATATAGTTTCAACTGCTACAGTGTAAGCTCTCACATGCTATAATTTAAAGCTCTCACATGCTTCAATAAATTCGTTTTAACTGTGTTGTTAAACGCACTCTAAAATTAGTGTCGTTTCACCTTGGTCCCTACATTTAAAATAGTATAATTTCAACCTCCAACGTTTGAATTTGTGACAATAACAGCACTTCTATATAACACATTTTGATCGAATGCAAAATCTCTGTCAAAATTTGTATGATCAAGGTTTCCCCCATCCATTTCACCATTAATTTCACATCGCTCTTCTCCTTGCTAGACCTTATCTAAATTCAATTTCCTCACAATGAGGTGATAATTATCTAAATAATGTTACATTTTTTACTTTGTGATTATATAATAATTATTTTAAAAGAAAATTACATGTTAAAGCATAATTTTAATACCGTGTTCATTCATGTTACATTTTAAAAAATTGTGTCACATTACGACTCATATTATATGTTTAAGTTATGTTATATTTAAACAAATGGTGTTTATAAAAAATAAGTTCAAAACATGACATTTTAAAAAATTTTGCTTATTTTAATGATATTATTTTGGGTTATAAGTAAAATATTTACAAATTAGAGCTATATTTTAATTCTGTATGCATAATTAAGTCATTTATTTCATATTTAATATATCATTAAAATGACCCAATTATGTATGTAGAGTTAAAATATACAAATTCGTACCTTACATGAGCCAAACAAGAAATGTTAACCAACGAAATGATTAAAGGGCCTTGATAAGAAAATAATAATAAGGAGAAAAATATATTCAAATTTTGAAACTAGAAAAAATATTTCTAAGATAAATAAAAGATTAAATTAAAAAAAATTCTTCCTCCCCCAAAATATGACGACTACTTTCCTCTCTCCCGTCGCGTTGCAATGGCCACCCCCAAGCAACAACTAAAAGGGAGTTTGGCAAAAGTAGTCTAAACCATATTTTTAGTTACAAACAGTGTAAAGCTTTCACATGCTATTGTAACAATAAAAAAATTACTACAATGTAAATCTCTCACATGCTACAGTAAAAGCAGTTCTAACTAACAGTTTTAACCACTCTGTCAAACAAGTTGCAACGGCAAACCCTTATTCTCCATGCATTGCGTAACACCCTATCTTCCCATGAGTTGCAACGGCTACCATTACTTTCCTCAAGTTGCAATAGTCACGCTCCTTCCCCATGAGTTGCAACAACCATTCTTTTTTCACAGACTTAACAACAAAGCATTTTCTAAATAATAATCCCCCCCAACCCCAACCTCAACACTAAACCTATCAATGTAAGGCCTTGAGAGTCCCCCTTCAAGCTACACTACATCTGACGTAGCGGGGTGTAACAAAATAAATATGAAAAAGTGATAAATTTTTAAAACTGTTGATTCAATTAGAATGTCGGAAAATCCGTTAATTCATTATGAATACTAGAAGATAGAACTTTTATAAACCTTTTGATTCACTCAGAATACCAGGAGAATAGGCATCAATCATTCGTTGCTTCCGCATAATATCGAGAAAGCTGAAAAAGAGAAGAGTAAACACTCTAATTTCATTAATAAATTTTTACGTCCTCTTTACATATGAAAGGTTATGGTATTTATAGCCTAAATTGTCCCAAACAGTAATAGGAAACTACAAATAAACTTAAGAAATTAAATAATTCTAAAAATTAGAAAAAAAAAACTAAACTTATTTAAGATTGGAAACTAAAAATAATCCTAAGTATCTTAACTTTAAAATAAAAGATCCTAAATTCGAAATAATAAACTATCAGATAAAAAGGAAACAATTTAAATAACAAAATTCTTTTAAAATTTTAATTTGGTAGCAAATCATGAAACTTCCTGTTTTTAGCTCGTCGGCCAACTAGTCGGCCGCTGATAGTATAGTCCGGTCGACTAGACCATGTCATAAATAACTCCATGCGCTGCATCAACATCCATCCTTGCGAATACCACCATCCAATCTAGCCTCCAGATTTTGTAGGAACTCGTATATGGCTAAGGGACGAGTGTTAACAACCAACTCTTAAGGTAAGAATTAATGAGCGTCAAGCAATGGCTACGACAATGTCTTTAATGCCGTTTGTCCTCATGGAGGAAATTGAAACTTACTGCCATTTCAGCCTCCAAAACCAATTCCCCATTATCGGCTGAGGTTGGAAGGAGCATGCCTGTTTTTTCGTTCTTTGTTTTATTTTCTTCTTTTACTTAAAATCTATTTTTTTCATATAATTTCAATTATTTTTTATATTAAAGGTATGTTTGGAATTTTAGATCAAAATCATGTGTGATAGAAGCAAAGACATGAATTTGTATATTAATTGTATGTAATTTGACGGTATGTATTTGATGAGATAACCTAACATATACTTTCAAAATACACTTATAATGCATAAAAAAGATAAAAGTAAATAACCTAATGGTTCTTTTGAATGATACAAGAAACCAAAAAGGCGTTAATTCTACAAACAAGTCCTGAATAAAGTGTGAACTGAGAAAAATAAAATGTTACGTATGGCATAATGATATCTTTTAAAAATTTATGGACTAAAATAAAACTATCCGAAGTTCGACGTTCAATAATAAAAAAGGTTTTTAATAAATTATAATATATAAGAATTTTATGTTATAGTATATTTTTATTTTATATTATATCATATAAAAATTTTACACTATAAATAATTTAAAGTTATGAATTTTAACTAATTTTATAACATATTTTTATTTTACGTGCAGACAGTAGGCGGTTTGGACTAACAAGGGAAAATAATCCGAATGGAAAAGCCACCAACCAAAACTCGTAAAACTACATAGAAGGCATAATATCATTTGTCGTATCAAATTATGCCACGTGGAAAACTGCGTGGTTGCAGACCAATCACAATGCTTATTTATCACAGAATAACAAGTCGCCACGTGGATTTAAAAGGACATTTGTGCGATTTCACGTGACTCAGGAGACCCAATATTGTCATTTACTTGAACCCTTGTTTTACTTTTGCGTTCGTAGACTTTGTGCCTCAAAGTCTCCGACTTCAAAAGCTCGTCTACTCATTAGGCCCATTCCCCGTCTCTCTCTCTCTCTCTCTCTCTCTCTCTTACAGCGGCGAAGACATACTCGGAGCTCCATTTTCGCCGTCAATGGCGGCCCCTGAGAGCTCCAGGGAAACGACCTTAAGGAACGCTTTCGGGAATGTGTTCTCTTTCTTCATCCTCATCTTGATCGGCATTCTCGCATTCTCGATCCGTCTATTCTCTGTAAGCTCTCCGATCCTTAGCTCATCTCCAATTTCATAGATCTAATCATTCAATACTGGTCAAATTCAATTTATTTTCCGTTTGGGCGCCGTGAAAGTGGAAGAAAACGAATGAGGTTCAGTTTCGGGGTTATATACTATAAGAATTGCATGTATGTGTCTCGTATATTTGGTTTCGTATGTAATTTTGAAGAAACGGAATGATTTGCTTCAAAAGGTGGACTTAAAATTCTGAATTTTTATTGTGTTCTGACTTCTGAAGATTGAAAATTTTGAAGATTTATGGTTTTGTTTATATATTTACGTTTATCTTAGCAAACTGGGAGTTATTTAACTGTTCATTACTTGATGAATGATTAACAGGTCATAAAGTATGAGAGTGTAATCCACGAGTTCGATCCTTATTTCAATTACAGGGTCACTCAGGTTCGATTTATCTCTCTAATGTGATTTTCTTTCTATTATTTTTTGTTATTGTTACCATGATTTTGTTTGTTCTGCTCTTGGATATTGTACTCATATATAGAGCGTGTGGCATTGCATTTTGCTGACATTTATAAATGTTACTTTTTTCCTTTCTCTTTTTCGGTTATCTATATCGGCATTGCAAATTGTAAAGCTACACGAAGCAATTATTTGCTTATTTGTTGTTTTCAGTTTCTGACAAAAAGTGGAATATATGAGTTTTGGAACTGGTTTGATGATCGTACCTGGTAATCTTTTCTACTTGTTGTAGTGTTTTTCATTCTTTCCTTCTGGTAGGTTATTAATTTAATATTGCTGAACTAATTGTTTTGGTATCACCTTTTAAGGTATCCTCTTGGGCGTGTGATTGGTGGAACTGTTTATCCTGGATTGACCTTGACAGCAGGAACCATTTGGTGGTGTGTATCTAAGAATATAGTGCAGTATTTTCCCCCTTATTGAGCTAGGCCTATTTTTCTTTGATATTGTTGTCCTATACAACTCAAGATAAAATGGAAAGGAAAAAAATAAAAGGAAGTTTCTCCGCCAGTTATCGAAGTCAATAGATAAATATGAGCCATTACTTGTTGTATTGCAGGTTATTGAATTCCTTAAACATTCCTCTATCTGTTGAAACTGTTTGTGTATTTACTGCACCTATATTCTCTGCTTTTGCATCATGGGCAACATACCTTCTGACTAAGGTTTGTCTTGCGTTCTTCTTTTTATTGTTACTATTATTACTTTGTTTTTTTAAAAAAATTCAAATAGTCCTCCGATGTATTAATGAAGTTCAGTTGCGCCTTTTTTTATTATTGTATTTCAGGAAGTTAAGGGTACTGGTGCTGGCCTTACTGCTGCGGCTCTTTTGGCCATGGTAATTTGCATAGCTGGTATTTTAAACTCTGTTCTGTTCTGTTCTCTTCTGTTTTGTTTTGTTTTGTTTTGTTTTTGTCTTTGTCTTTGTCTTTGTCTTTGTCTTTGTCTTTGTCTTTGTCTCTGTCTCTGTCTTTGTCTTTGTCTTTGTCTTTGTCTTTTGATTTGTTTTGTTTTTTTTTTTTGGTTTTTTGTTTTGATTATGAAGGATTTGGTTAGTGGAGGTGCAAAAAATAATCTTCTATCATGTCCTTTGCAACATTAGTTTGTGACTTTGTGACACACTTTCTTTCAGTATGTCTTCTTTAAAGAAATGTAGATGCCCTTTATTTGCTATGAGTTCGTTCATATTCATCTTCCTCTTATCTTGAGATACTCTGCATCAATCTTTCCAAAATGAGAAATGAAAGACAAAAAAAAAATGCGTAGTAGTGTTTGGAGTATTTTGTACCCATCTATAATTGTACATTCCTTGGGCCTGAATTGAACTGGTTGCCAATGGATAGCAAGACTTGACAAATGTCTTGCTTTTCTCAGCATGTTGTCTGATACAAAATACTTTACGGAATTTGGGTTGAATGGCATATTGTTTGCATGGATAAATTGTTGAATTGTAGCACTGTTTGCTTTAGTATATAATACGCCGTTTACAATACAAAAATGCTAATCGTGTAGCAACTTATTTATTTTTTTTGGGGGCAGGTTCCATCGTACATTTCTCGTTCTGTGGCTGGAAGTTATGACAATGAAGCTGTCGCCATATTTGCTTTAATTTTCACTTTCTATCTTTATATAAAGGTAGGTAATGGTTAAAAATATATGTTGTTCCTTGTGTGTGTGTGTGAGAGAGAGAGAGAGTATGGTCTTACGAAAAGTGTTCTGTACCAGTTAATTCACTCTTGTAACTATGCTTTCTGATTGCTTTTTTAAAACGCAGACACTGAATACAGGATCTCTCTTTTACGCCACTCTAAATGCTATAGCATACTTCTACATGGTATGTTTGCGTCTTTTATTATTTATACCCTCATCTGTTCATGTTTGATTGCATATTATTGGGAAAAAAAAATGGTTGATTGCATGTTGTTTCATTCTTTCAGGTTTGCTCTTGGGGAGGTTACACCTTTATTATTAATCTTATTCCAATGCACGTTCTTTTGTGCATTGTAACCGGTCGCTACTCTTCCCGATTATACATTGCTTATGCTCCTCTTGTAAGTCTTTGCAGTTATTTTAAAGCTTTTACAGAATTGAAAACGACAAAAGATTTAAAAACCATTCTATGCTAATCTGTTCTGCCAAAACAGCAAACAGTAGGATTATTTGTCCGGTAGAAATCTCTAGCAAAACTAGGTAGCCTTTATCCATTTAACTTGGAATTTAAATATACACCTTATGTGGCAATTTTGTCATAATTCTTGTCCAAAGCAGATGCTAAATTTTATGTGCCTGTGCATAACCTCCTTCCTATTTGCGTCTCTTATGATGGAAATAAAAAAGCCTCTAGTAGTTTCTTTTGAAATGCATATGAGCCTTATTTTTTAGCATGTGATTTGCTTAAGATTATGCAATAGGTTCTGAAAGGCAACAGTGTTCTAGTGCTACTTATAACTTACTAAGCACGCCTTTCAAATTCTAGTTCTGCTATCTTAAGTCATGTATCTTGTTGGAGATTTCGACAATATATTCTGCGTGTTCATCATTTATGAACCCATGCTTGCCATTGACATCATCGCTTTTCAATGCAGGTTGTCTTGGGAACGTTGCTAGCTTCATTGGTACCTGTAGTTGGATTTAATGCAGTTATGACATCTGAACATTTTGCATCCTTTTTGGTAAGCTTTTCTGCAATAAGATTGGTCCTATTCTTTTTGTCCTATTGTTCATCTGCTAACCTTGCTTCTCTTTTTTCCTTTATTTTTTTGAATTTGATCGCTTAAAGTTGAGCTCAACTGTAGCAAAAACGAATAACCAAAACCTCCAGACATCTTTACCCTGTTGTGGTTTACGAGCTATTTCTTGCTTGCGGTATCTGTTATTGCCTCTACATTTTATAGGTGTACTTTGAAAGCCAATGAAAATTAGATTTGAAGTTTTGCAACATGTTGAACTTTTTTTAAGGACTTAGTGATAAGAATAAAGGAGGAAGTAGGAAGAGTGTGGATTGTTGCCCCCAAATACATCTGACTTTCTTGATAAGACATGCATCTATACGATGGTCCTACATGTTTTTCTTGCTGATTTCTTTCTTCTGCAGGTTTTCATTATCATCCATGTGGTGGCTCTCGTCTATTATATTAAAGGGATTTTGTCAGCTAAAATGTTCAAAGTAGCTGTCACACTCATTCTATCTCTTGGCGTGTAAGCCTCACTTATCTCTCTCTCTAAAACATTAAGGTTACTGCAGATTTTTTTTTTTTTTTGATAGTTCGGTTGCTGTAGAACTTTGAATGTCAATCTTGTGTGGAAGACATTTTTTCCTTAAGATTTTGCCATTGTATATCTAATCTACATGTCTGCTATTTTTCAGGATAGTGTGTTGTGCTGTGATAGCAGTACTGATAGCTCTGGTAGCTTCAAGCCCGACAAAGGGATGGAGTGGAAGAAGTCTTAGTCTGCTTGATCCGTAAGAGTTCATAATCTTGTATCTCTCACTTCTTTACTAATCTTGATTTCCTTGGCTGTTAGAATATGGTGGCTAACTGAAAGTATTATTGACAACTATGTTTGTTGGTGTCTGGCATCTTGATGTAACATCTGAGTTTGGCCCAATTTGGTTATTGAGTTGGCCTTTTCTGGCCCTGTGTTATAACTGTCTGGAACCAGATGCTCCATTCGCTCTCAGTCTTACTCCTGTTCTTATTTTGAGATGTGAAAGATCAGTCTAATCTCATTTTCTTTCTATAGCTTTTCTTAAATTATTTTGGTATTGTGCTTTAGCTGCCCGTGGCAGGATCTGATGTTATTTGTGGTATCCTGCTATGGTTCTAATTTTCAGCTTTTACTTACTAGAAAAATGGAAATCAGTTTTCTAATTTCTTTATTTTTAGTTTGTCATCTTTGTTTTCTGCTTCTTTACAGAACATATGCAAGCAAGTACATTCCAATTATTGCTAGTGTTAGTGAGCATCAGCCACCAACTTGGCCTTCTTACTTCATGGACATTAATGTTTTAGCATTCTTGGTTCCTGCTGGGATAATTGTAAGTTCTATTTTAAACAGATTGTTTCCTTTTACCTATAATTTTATGCTTATAATTTGTCTTATGATTGTCCATTTCTGTTGGCAGGCATGTTTTTCACCACTGTCTGATGCAAGCTCTTTTGTGGTCCTTTACATAGTGACATCAGTTTATTTTTCTGGAGTCATGGTGAGAACTATGTTCTAGTGGCCAATTCCAATTTCTTTAGTCTCTTTTCTCCTTTGTGATCATTTATTTGCTTTCCATAGGTTCGCCTTATGCTGGTACTTGCTCCAGCAGCTTGCATCATGTCTGGGATTGCTCTCTCTGAAGCTTTTGAAGTTTTCACACGATCAATAAAGTTTCAGTTACCTGGATTATCAGTAAACTCCCAAGTTGATGTAAACATCTTTTCTTACGCTGCTTGTTTAAATTTTTTCAGTGTCATTGTTATTTACTTTAGGACCATGTTTTATCTTTTCTGTCTATTAAGGCAGGGGAGAGGAGTTCTGGCAATGCCGTGCCACAGAATGATGTGGCAAAGAATGATAAAACTGATGATACATTAAAGGAACGACCATCAAGAAAGAACAGGAAGAAGGAAAAAGAGCCTGTAGCTGGGGAAAAGCCATCCATTAGGTCAAAAATTGAAAAGAAGCTTCTGGTTTTACCTTTGGAGGCATCTATAATATCGATTTTCTTGCTTGTTCTGCTTGGTGCTTTCTATGTGGTATGTGACTTTCCTCCAACTTTATCTTAATGATTCAGTCACACATGCCATCATCAGGTGTAGTAATGTGAATCCTATATGTGCTTGTTCAAATAACTGTTCTAAATGGTTGTTAGTTTCTTTAATAGTGGATGATTGGATTTGCAATTTGTCCATGTTGGCAAAAAGGAAACCATGATTTAGATATCATATCCCAAAACTTCCTCAGGAATCTCTACTTGAACTCTACTAGACCTCTTTTACCCTTTCTCTATATGTTTCTGAGTTTGAGTCAAATCATTCCTTTTCAGGTTCATTGTGTCTGGGCAGCAGCAGAAGCTTATTCAGCCCCATCTATTGTCCTAACATCTCATTCCCACGATGGTCTTCATGTCTTCGATGATTTCAGAGAAGCCTATGCATGGCTGAGCCACAACACTGAGGTGGATGATAAAGTAAGAAAATCGCCTGTTACTGAGTTTATTTTTTTTTTAATTTTCCTTTTTCACTGCAGTTATCCTCTCCAATCGCAGAAGCTACTGCATTCTATCATCACAATGTTCCCGATTTAGATTAAAATTATTATGAATCAGGTTTTTATGTTTCTATGCAAATAGTAAATTTATTTCCCCCGGGGGGGGGGGGCGCGGGCGCTGGAGTCAGGTCCATGTATTCTTCAAATACATATTGATAAGCTAAATGACACCTTTCTGGCGTGAAGAACTAACTGACTTTTAAGCTTACCAAAACCTTGTTTTACAGGTTGCATCGTGGTGGGATTATGGGTATCAAACCACAGCAATGGCTAACCGCACTGTCATTGTTGACAACAATACCTGGAACAACACACATATTGCTACTGTCGGTACTGCCATGTCTTCTCCAGAAAAGGCAGCTTGGGAAATCTTCAACTCCTTGGATGTAAAATATGTTCTTGTCGTTTTTGGAGGTTGGCTTCCTCACTTTACGTTGAGATTTTTCTACTACAAGATCTAGAACTTTTATCCTGATGTGTTGCTTTAATTTTTAGGTCTTGTTGGCTACCCCAGTGATGACATCAATAAGTTCCTTTGGATGGTTCGAATAGGTGGGGGTGTCTTCCCTCACATAAGGGAACCTGATTATCTTGTAAGTTGTTAGATATTTAAATTAAGAATTACTTTTTGGTCAATAAGGAATGTTATTAAACTTTGGATTGTCGTTTGCTTGATATGGTAATGTTGGTACTAAGAATCTCGAATAAAATTCAACATTGTTGTCTTTCTTGTCTAAAGAGGGACGGTCAGTATCGGATTGATTCTGAGGCCACTCCAACCATGCTAAATTGCCTCATGTACAAACTTTCATATTACAGGTTTGTGTTTGCTCCAAAGTCGTTGACTGTTCGTGGTCTTTCGTTCTTCCTTTTTGTCTATGCAGCTCTGTTAATAAATTGAATCTTATTTGTTTTAACTATCAGGTTTGTGGAGACAGACGGTAAAGCCTTTGATAGAGTGAGGCGGACAGAAATTGGAAAGAAATATTTCAAACTTACCCATTTTGAAGAGGTAAGTTAGTAAAAGTTATTTTTTTTTTCCACCTTTGACAATGGTTTTTAGTGATAAAAGCCGAGTGTTCATTCATACTTCTATCCGTTGTGCCCATTTTAGTCTCTGTATGTTATCCAATTGACAGAGGGTTATGTGGACTATTAATCCCTCTCGTCTCCCTTCTATGCATATCAGTTCCCAAATCTTCACAACATTTGATGCTAAATAATGATCTTTGCCTTTCACCAATCCAGCTTCAAGAAAACATTCTCCGAAATGAATTTTTTTCTGGAAACTAAAGTACCTTCACTGCTTCTGATAACGCTATGGCCTTTAAATCAATTTAGGTCTTCACAACTCACCATTGGATGGTACGGATATACAAACTGAAGCCTCCGAAGAACAGAATTCGGGGAAAGACCAAGAAATCCAAGTCGGTATGTATGCTTGGTGTACTTCTTCCTGAATATATTCTCTGAAGTTTGTGCTTGAGATTTTGCCAAAGGTTGATGCAACTGCCTTGTCTTTGTCATGGCAGAAATCATCTGGGACAAGTACAAAAAGAAGTCGATCGGGAAAGAATAATCCTTGGCGCTGAAAACCAATCCTTCCCCTCAACAGACAAGACGAGTTTCTCAAATTCAGTTACCTGTAATTCATACTTATAAAAGGGGAGACTTTAGGGAGTGAGTGTGGAAGACGTAGTGAGTCATTTCTTACAGAGATGCTAATTATAGACAAACGATTTTGCATGCTCGATCTCCTTTTTACAATGTAATTTTTTTTTTCTGACTTATTGTTAGATAGAAAGAAAATGAAAAACTTTTCAATTTTGGATCTGTTACGTTTACTTTATTTTTATCATAGCAAGTAATAAGATGCAATCCTAGGATTTTGTCTTGTCGTGATCAACGCTGCTCATGATTTGAAGTTTGCAAATTTTATCATTCTGCTTCGTTAGGTTGCTGCTTCGCATTGTTGAGGTATGGAGTTTGAATCTTCCATCCTCAGTTTAGGGGGAAACAACAGAGGAAGAAGAAGAAAGAAAGAAAGAAAGAATAGAGAGGTGTTGGGTTGTTTGGTAGAGATTGATAAAGAAAAGTAAATTTATGGGGTTCAATTTTGAAAAGGAGAGGAGAGAATATTGACATGACAAATAGTATCTACCAAATAATGTTTTTGTTTAACCACGCCATGTTAGCCTTAACTATTACAATGTAAAATAAAAATATATTACAATATATTCATATATTATAGTGTCTAGTTTTAATTTATAGTTTTAACTGTTTTTTTAAATATGTACTTGTATTCTCATCTTCTCATTTGTATAAAAGTATAATTGTAAAATAATTATATTAGACATTTATTTCTTTTCTTTCTCCTCTATTAAACAATAAAGGAAAGAAAAAGAAAGAAGCTCCGCCTTGTTTTATCTTCGTCCTTCCTATTTTCCTTCACTCTTACCACGCATAGCATAAAAGACACGATAGCAGGTAATTATTTATCTCGGTTCCTCAAATCTGTCTTTAAGTCGTCAAACTTCGAATTTTTTTTTCTTTTCTTTTTTTAAGTTTAGAGTAGCGTCAAGGCCAAAAATTCCAATATCTATGGGTATAAAGAAAAAATTACGAACAATCAATTAACACATCAAAATATTTGATATACAGCTAAATCTGTGAGAATGCTCAACCCTTCAACAACCCTGCCTAGCACAAGCTCAAAATCGCTCAAAACAGTCCATCTCAACTTACATATCAAACTTGTCTCTCTGTATTTTCCAGTTGGTCAGTTTATACTGTGCCGTGTTGAAAAAAAAAAAAATGTACGTAAGGCGAAAGGATGGCGACCAATACCCGATGCCTTGTTCTGTGAGCGTAGTAAAATCCATAAGTCATCAAAATCTGGAGGAAGAAACTTCAGTTCTCTTCAAGTTCTTAATTTAATAACTCGAGCTGGTTTTGAACAAAAGAATGCGGCCAAACTTCACAAGACATGAGATTAGCCTCTACTTTGGTGGCTTTGCCAAAAACAGCCTCCAAACAGACTTGTATTTTTGCAACTCCTTTTATGGCTGATTCGTTAAATATGTTACAGCTGTAACTGAGCCGTGGAGCCTGATCAAGCTAGTTTTTTGGGCAAGTTGTAAGTCTTCTTAAGAAACTTTGCAGCAGCCTCGTCGTTCCGATAACACAAAACTCGGAGAAGTGTGTTTGGTTCAGTTGGATTCCACTGTCCAGAAGTTGGAGGCAAAGGAAGCCTGGATTTAGCAGAAGAGCCAAGGTTTTCCAAAGTAGCACGTTTGAACTGTTCAATTAGGCTTTCAGTATCTGTATGGTACAGGGGAAGAACATTTTTCACCACATTTGAGAACTTATCTATTAACTCAGTTGGCAATCCATCACCGTTGGACCAGAATAAATCTGTAAGAAACTTGAAGTCCTCCTCTATTATGCCAGAATCTTGCAGCGTGAAACCACGGGATGGGCCACCGGCAAGTAAAACCAACAGAAAACCATCTAAAGAAGCTTTCATTACATCAGTAATGGCACGTGTTCTAACCCTGTCATGCACTGTCGATGAAATAATCTCCAAATATTTCTCGAGTTCCTGAAGGAACGGCTCAATCCTAGTGGACGAAACATCGCCAATGTACAAACCATCCCAGAGAACATGACTTAGCTCATGGAAGACTACCTTGTATGCTGTTGCTTCACAAAGTTGTTTGATTCCTTCAACACACGCAGACTCTGAAAGCTCAAACATTTTTCCCATCCGAGTTGCAATATCATCTTCACCATTGGATTCTAAATTACCAAGGTGGGCAACTATCCTCTTTCCAAAAACTCCCAACTCCACTCGAACAAGCTGCAAGGTGTTTATGCGAACACAAAGTTGGGGTATCCCAAAGGAGTTATCCCCATTTGTGGTGCCAACTTGGGATTTCCTGTGCACTAAAATTGTCTTGTCTTTCTTCCGGAACACACTGTGAAACTTTGATCCTGTTGAACATCTTGTCAAAGAAGGCAAATTTGGAACAAGTGTACTTCGGGACCCTGCAGACGGCAAAAGAGAAATGATAATCACTATGGAGTTGATTACCTAATTAGTTAATGCATCAGTTTTCTACAATAAACGTACCACATCCAGACTTGGCCTTCGATACATAGTATTGGAGACATCTGTCAAGAGCAGTCATCAATTCAGGAAGCAAGACTGAATGAATAGGTATTGGCAACAAAAAGAATGCTTCCAAAGTATCATCAATAATGCGCAGAACTTCAATTGCAGAAGGAGCAAAGTTCTCTTTGTTTGCCCCTGGATTCCATACCTATAGAGGACACATAAATAAAGATTAGTCGTTGATAACTAGTAAGGGATTGCATTTGCATTGTCTTCATAGAATTATTATGCAGAAGCTATGCAACTCAAACTTGAGAACAACGGGAACTCGCAACTGACAAGGCAGGCTGGGTTTCAACAGCCCAAAAGCGTCGGCTACATCCCTAAATATTATTATCGAGGGACAAAAAATAATCTTAGACTAGTGAAATACCACTGCCCCGACACTTTAACAACCTCAGTGAAGGAAAAAGGCGTATTTGGTTGGTTCCAAAATTAGATATTTGTGCCTGAAATAGAACTAGATATTTTGTAGTCTTTTGGTGTGTTTAATGTAGGACAAGTTTGCATTCATCCAAAATTTTCATGTGATGGCCTCCCAAGTTGTCTCTTGTTTATTAGGCATAAGGCCAGTCCCAACACGAATTTGAACTTTAACCGAGTGAGATGCTATCATTCATTTAATTAAATTTAAACTAGACAGTGGACAAAATTAGCACTATATACCTCTTGTTGTAGATTCCTGTCAACCCACTCCTTCAGTCTGTCCACTCTTGTCTTTATCCAAGCCTTCACCAGATGGCCGATTACAGCTTCAGCCTCATAAGGAGGCATCTCCCTTATGACGGATTTCCCACCATCATCACTATCCACTGCATCTCCAACAGCAATCTGCACAAGATCTTTCTCCAATTTGTCAGCAGCTCTCAGCACTTGTATAGCATCAGGCGTCAACTCACTAATGCCCGCAACAAACTGTTTCAACTCATTCCCATAGCAAGCATGAAGAGTAGCCACTGCAACCGCCGCCGCAAGAGGGTGCCATCTCTTCAAAACTGGACTGTATATAGCCTTCTCACTGAAAGCCAGTTCACTAACGTCTTGTGCGAGGATGGAAAGGAGAGGAAGATGGTTGTTTTGGTTCTTAGATGAACGCTTGCTGGATTTCAATTTTTCAAGTCTCTGATAGAAGAAATATCCAAAAGGACCTTGACCAATCAGCAATATACTTCAAATCCAAAAAAGGAACTCAACTATGAGATTTAAACAATTACATTCAAACTAAACCATAAATGAAACGTGAATTACTCAATGTAATACAGTAAATTTCAGCATCGTGTTTTCACAGCAACAAACAGATAAAAAAGCAATGATAGCTGTTCCAAATATCATATTCGACCTCTTTAATTAAATGTAGTCCAAAACTAACTTGAAA
Organism: Artocarpus heterophyllus; assembly: GCA_025403435.1. Lineage (NCBI taxonomy): Eukaryota > Viridiplantae > Streptophyta > Magnoliopsida > Rosales > Moraceae > Artocarpus > Artocarpus heterophyllus. The sequence continues at coordinate 4,628,096 of CM046330.1, read as the reverse complement.
ATAGTTTTAACCATAACTAAGCACAAATTATGGCATAATGTAATGAGTAATCATATTTAGAAGGTTTAGGTACGAATGATGAAACTTGCCTGAGCAAAAGCATTCCGCAGTGAGGATCTTATATAAGTGTCTACCCTGTCATGAGCCGCATCAAATTCTTTTCTCTTCCTGTAATAGTCGTGAGAAATATCTTGTACCAATATCTTTGCTGATAAAACCCCCAGGGAGGCAATGCTTTGCATTGATTCGATATTACCGGTGTGAAAAATATCCCTATAAGAAAGGAGCCTCTTCTCAGCCCAACCCAATATCGAACTTAGTGTAGAACTCAAGATCTTAGAGTAAACAGAATCAGTTGTTGCCCTGGCATCATTTTCAACTTCGGCCAGTAGATTACTGGATGCAAACAGCAGGTCATTCTCTATTTGGCCAGTTACAAAATAACAGTGAAATAAAACCCATAAAAAGCAAAGATTATGAAGCATTTGGTTTATTCCAAGGATTACCCAGGTCTTCTTTATGAGTTCTAAAACCTCATCAGCCTCTTCAATCACACATGTTTCATCATTCACATCAAAACATGATTCCAAGAGCATTTGGTACAGCTTGAGGTTCAAGGGGTAGCCATCTGCCCAGTGGCATGTATCAGAAACAGAACCGTCAAATGATCTGTGAGCAAGAGACATAACGACACTGTGGAGGGCTTGCAGCGACTCACTATTCTTTCCGGTCTCAATGGGTTTCTCTAAGGCCCCTTGAATGATCATCCGTAGTCGTTTAGGGGCACTGTCTGTCTTATCAAGTGGCAGGTAAGGATGCAAAAGCAATCCTGCTTCTAGAACCTTTAAATTTCTCCTCTGCCAAGCTTCATATTCTTGTTGATTCGGAAAATCTAAAGACTTGAACTGTTGTAGTAACTCCAATGGCAGAACCATCGTCTCCATGCGTCTTCCAAGCTAATAAATCCCCAAAAAAAAGACCAACAATCCGTTACGCTGAGTTATTTCACTAACAATAACGAATAAACCATGCATTTAAAAAGCTTAATTTAAATTTATAGCAGAGAGGAAAAAAAAAATCCACATTCCTAAGACCCAACGACCAAAACCGAACATTCTGAATACTAAACTGAAAATAATCCAAGTAAAACTACAGAATATTTTGCTTAAATTTAAAAGTAATACCAACTTTAACTACCCATCTCTGAACTCCAAAACAAGTAACAAGTAAGCAAGAAGATAGAAAATGATCAACGATTGCTAGGATTCAACCACCTTGTCTCGCTTGAAAGGGAAAAAAAAAAGAAGTAACTTTTTGTTCTTCGAGAGTTCTAAACTTGCCAATAATCGAAGTAAAAAAAAACTACAAAATACAATTGTCTTGGACTGTCAAAGGCAAACTTTTGATTCTTCAGCACTAAACTCCAAAACAAAAAAGACCAGAAGATAGATTCTACACGAAATCTTTCCAAATTCATCAATGTCTCCTCATTCACATTCAAGCTCATAATTTCAAAACACAAAATCGAAAAAACGATCAAATTCCATCCAATTCAATCGAATTCGCCATTCACAAACCTGGCCAGCACCGACTCTCAACAGCGCCCTCCGAATCCTCGAATCCGTCTGCTCCGAAACCCTCATCTGGACCCGCATCATCTCCCCCACCGTCACCAACCGCTTCGCCGCCCTCCCCTGACTCGCCGCCGACTCGCCACCCACTCTCCTCCGCGAACTCATCGACGACGACGACTTCAGCCCCAGCGCCTTCTTCACGCGGCTAGCCGCCGTCGCGGTCAACGATCGCTGCAGCGACGGCGACGCCGCCGTAGCCGTCACCGCCGCCGGTCGGTCGGCCTTCTCCGACTGAGGGATGTAAGTCAGCGGCTTTCCGCCGGAGCTCCGGCAGGCCGCGACTAGGATCTCATAGGCCGTCTGTCGGAGCTCGGAGTCGGAAAGGCTGGAATTCAGGTCGGCGAACGGCGAGGCCAAGTCGTCGGCCTGGTCAATTGGCATGGCGGTTTCGGTGGTTTGTCGTCGTTGTTGTCTCCGAGAGCTTCCAAACACTCTCTCTCAGAATCTGAGCCATTTTTTTTCCTTTTAAAGCGTGGGAAAAAGCAAAAATAAAATAAAATAAAGGTTCAAATTTTGGTATGGTGGTGGGGTTTTAGTTTACTTTCTCTCTCCTCTCTCTCTCCTTGCTCTCTCTTCTTTTTTTTTTTCCTTTGTTTTTTTTTTGTGGAAGAATTTTTTTCTTTTGTTTTTGATTGTGTGTGAGAGAGAAGGTAAATGGAGAGAGATATTCTTGCTTGACTTTTAAGGAAGAACTATTAGATGTATTTGATGTGTTTTTAAAATAAGTAAAAATAATTTTATTTTAAAAAATAAAATTTTTTAAAAATTATATTTAAAGTGTTTTTTAAATTTTTGTCTTAAAAAATATAAAAAAATTTAAAATTTTTAAAACAATATCAAAATGGGCCTATTATGGTTTGTAGTGGATAAAGATTAGAATGATAAAAAGAATGACACTGAATTTCATACTGAGAGAGGAGGGAATTTTCGATTTTTTTTTTTTTTGGCCTTTTAGTTGGAGAGAGAGAGAGAGAGAGAGAGAGAGAATTGATTGAATGTTGAAGGGGAAGTTTGGCGGTTGGTTGGTAATGAAATTTGTAGGGTGTTTTTGTGAAAGGTGAAAGGTGAAAGAAGCATGCAATAATAACTCTAATAATTAATCAAAATTTAGAAGAAAATTGGCGTAAAGATAAGAGAACAGGCTGTCTCTTTGCCACCAATCATTTAGCTTTTTTTTTTAAAATATATTTTTTCATCTTATTATTGGTTTGGTCATGGGTCACAAACACACATTAATTTTTATTTCAAAAAATAAAGAAAAGTAGCACAATACTTGGTTAGACATAAATGAGATTTTTTTTTCCTTCTTTGGATTAAATATTGCAGCCTTTGGATTTAATTTGGATAGCTTGTTTCTCACATTATCAGGTAACCTCCACTTGAAAAATTTTACTCTCTTTGTGTCCTCTTTTTTTTTTTACCTTCATAAGACCAAGTCAAATCTATAAGCTCTGCAAACTTAATTTTTGAAGAATTTGCTTTTTGATATGAATTTTGCATGACTACTCCAATAGACCAAGTCAAGGTTTTTTTTTTTTTTTTTTTTTTTGTTCAATTGAACCATAGATCCTTATGGGAATTGAATTGGGTTGGGAATACACAATCCAAAAAAGTATACAAGAAAAAAAATGATATAAATTCAACTATTCAACAATTGAAGACAAATATTTTATTTATTATGAAATGGATGTAACGGTGGTTTGTACGAACCCAAACCTTTTACTTGATTCAGGATGTGTAATGTACATGCTATTTTTAAGTGATCTATTAATTTACTAATAAGTTATTTAATGATAGTTCTGTTCTGTCATAAGTATTTCTATATTCTGATGAGTAGGCTTTGACAATGGGTTTGAATCAATGATTGGAAAACTTTTTTTTCTCGATCTAGAAAAAATAATTTGGTCGTTTAGAAGAGTGATTGAAACCAACAGTTTTGCTTTAAGAACTATAACATGTAAAAGCCTTATATTATTTATAATTATAACTGACGGTTTGAACCGTTCTTGCAAACAGTTTTATTAAACTTTTCATTTGTTAATTAATGGAAAGATGAATCGGAGTCAATGCTTCCTTGGTCGAATATTTCATCAATCTCTCTTGAAAAAATTCATAAAATGTATTTTTATGGTTAGTGTCATACTAATACTATATATTTTAAAATTATTATATTAGATCAAAATCAACTTTTTATGTAAATAAAACAGTTAAAAAAACAAATTTTACTGCATGTTCTCGTTTTCGTATCAAAAAATTTTTATAGAAACAAGAAAGAAAAAAGTGAAGAGAAAAACATTTAGGTGGCAAACACTGACACAGAGGCAGGGTTGAGGCCAGTGTCAGATAGCAACAACTAAACTACTTCCAAGTTCTTTGGGAGGCTTTGTCCATCCAAGAGAAGAGAAACATATGGAAGATTATTACTTGTCCAGTTCATTAACAACAAAAATGGAGTTATTCCATTCAACGTTCATGAGAAATAGGACACATAACAAAATGTGTATCTTTCCAATATATATATATATACACACACACACACACACACACACACGCACATAAAATTAATTGATAGAAAAGCAACCATTAAAGTTGGGCCTAAAATAGATAACAAAACAATATTAAGCAGCTTCTAGGTAGAGTGCGGCAATAGATAAATGAACAATGTGACCTTTTGCAGGCTGTACTCAGGTTAGTTCTGCATGTCTGAGCTGGCTGTTTTTAAAAGCTTAGAAGTTAAAGTCACTATACTATGAAAGAGCTTTATATTATAACATATTTTTATTTTATATTATAGAATATGAAAGCTTTATATTATCACATTTGAGATATTGGCGTTGAAACTTGATTCCTAAACAAGTTTAAGTTTAACGATTCTTTGGTCTTCCGATTCTGCTTAGCATCCAACTCATAATAAATAACCTAATAAAGTATTGAGAGAAACTAATAAAACAAAGAATAAAAAAGAATGCTAAGGATGGGACCAAGTGTTTTTTTTTTTATTATTATTTTCTTTACTTTCTTTTAAGTATTTATATCGTATAAAATTATTGAAGGACAGCTAATGTTGTAGTATCTTAGTATAATTTAATCTTGCAACAATTATATAAAGAATTAAAAAGAAGGCTAAGCTAACGTTGTAGTTTCTAGTCCAATCTAAGCTTATATCATTAAATATTAAAATCCTTATTTTTAGAAAGGGGATTCTTTACTTTTGTTACAGACCATTTGTTTTTGTTTAAAGCCTTGAAATGTGGCACTTGACTAGCAAATTGAGCTAGCATTTGTCAATATGCATGTCTTGCCCCTTTTAATATATTTCCTCATTTACATTCTCCAATATTTTTGGCAAAATAAATTGGCATGGCTTTTTTTTTGGGCAAAGTGAAAATACAAAGCTAAAAACTGAACAATAAACCCAATTAACCGTTTGTTCGAGTGGTTCAAATGTTACAATTTCAATCAATATTTTTCTAAGTCTATTTTGAACCATCGATGTGACAGCTTGAACAAAAAAAAAAAGAAAAAAAGAAGCAGCTGCAATGTCGTATTTAACCCCTATATGTTTTTAGATGTTTTGAAACAACATGCTCACACCCTTATTTGAACTCATCTCTCACAAAAGTAGAAATTTTAATACACAACCATAACATAGTTTTAAATTTTATTTTATTTTCAAACCACACCTTAATTACATATTCAAACATCATTTTAAAATACAAATCCAAACCACTTTTCATCTCAAACCTAAAATATTGAAACCACTATGATCTGAACCCAACAAACAGACGTGTGATGTAACAATTTTAAGCTGCATTAGGGCCAGCAAGGTTGCCTTTATTTTCCATTTGGCAGACTATTATGGAGAGAGTCTTAAGGCTTCTCTTTTAGTCACAAAATGTTTTGTTCCCACATTAAGAAAAACACACTGTTGTCTTTTTGTAGATGACTTATGGTTTTTGACTTTTGTATCAAGAATTTCATCAATCTTGTGAGGTCCATGAGCCTCATTCCAATGTCTTTGTATTGAAAAAGTTAATGTGACTCTTATAACTCGTTTAGGAACATGGTTTTATAAAAAAAAAAAAAGTTTGTCTAAACCAATTTTATTTATCATGTTTTTCTTTATAAAATTTAAATCACTGCACTATTTTAAGTTTAAATTTTTGATTCAAACTATATTTCTTTGTAAGCGGGTTTATTTTTACAATCTAACATGGCCAAAGCGTTAATAGTAGGCCCTACACATGAAAAGTTCATTTCTTTTCTTTCTCAAATTCCTTCCTTCCTCCTTTCCTCCCCTCTCTGTTTCTGACTCCCTGCAAGTTCATTTGTCTGAACTAAACAAGTAATGCTTTAGGGGTCGACGTCGACTACTCTGACGAGGGGTCATCGCTTCAACCAATCCACAAAAAATTCCAGAAATATTCCCCTTAGACCTTCCATCATGCAAATCTAGGGTAATATCTCGTTCAAAGGGATATTTACCTATTTTGGTGGAACTTCTCCAGAAGAAAAGTCAGCTACATGCGAAATTGGGAAAGTATCTTCAAATTTGAGCGTGAAATATTAGTTGGAACCATGAAACAAAGATCACAGGCATTAAACTCACTGGAATTCTTAGCCTCAGAGAAAAATCAATTCTCCATTATTATTTCCAAGCATTGCTATGTACATAGTAGGTGTTGGAAAAATAGTACACAGTAAAAAAATTTTATATATCTGAGTATTTTCTAATACACAAGTTTGACATACTATATGGATAAATTAACCGGATTTTACTAACCTTTATGTGCCGAAAAGCTCCTGCAATCAGTGAAAAGAAGTAACGTTCCAGAATGACCTCAGCTAACTGGCCTTCTTTGATATTCTCTATCCACGATCGGAGTGAGTGTAGGCTCACACGTACAGCTCTTCCTCCATATGACTCTCCTTCCAACCAATTGAGATAACCCAAAGCTAGTGTTCGTGATTTGTAAATAAGAGCTCTCAAGGAGTTTCAGATTCTCACTAGCAGAGTATCACTCTTTATCTCTCAATTGATCTAAATAACTTATGAGACTCACTCCTTATTTATAGAGGTTGGGTCTAGGGTCAGTCCTTACCAGATAAGGTCTCAAAAATTTGAATCAGAATCAAATTCGGATTAATATATGATGAAATCTGCATGAAAACGCGTGATCTTTTTTTCGCGCATAGGCAGGCAGATCTATCTAATAGGCAGGTCGAACTTGCCCCATCGGCAGGCCAAACTTGAGGATCGGCATGCCGACCTGCCGATAAAAAATCTCAGCGAATCTTTTATTTTCCACTCGAGATTCAATAGCATAAAGTCTCAGTTTTAATTCAAATAACTCAATAGAAAAGTTATCTAATTAAAACAACTTTATCTAGATAACCTCTAGGAAAATAAATGAATTCCTAATAATTCTACAAGTTTATCTTGATTTAATTTATTCAAAATTAAATCAACTGATAAACATACAAGAATTATTCAATCTCAATAATTCAACAAGTTCACAAAATTAATTCAACCGATAAACAGACATAAATTGTTTGATTCTTTCGAATTCCAACCAATCTAATAAATCTGACATAAGTCACCAATTATTGAAAAAACACGCCGTGTCATTACATAATTTTGTGAGCTAGCAAAGGGGACCAAATAGATTTATATAGTTCAAGCTCCCGATAATTATAAAACCCAATATCCCAGATATACATTTCATAATTATCAACTCCAACGCTACTCCACTAAAAGCTTGGAGCTGCACTCTCGAACTGTATAGAATTACGAAGCCGGTATAGATAAGTCTCCATGACATATCATAGTGTATCATATCCCCATAGGATTATCCATAACCGGCTTAAGGACAAGTTTTGTCTTACCTTCCCGATTATTTTTATCTTACGTTCTATTATTTCACCATAAAAAAACCTACCATTTAAAGACAATATACTATTCGGTTACACCTATGTATCCAAATGGTTAAGCGCTTCAGTTTTTCAATTACAAGATAACGCATTTAAGAGGATATCACTACTCCTAAAGAGGAGCTATGGATTCCATATTTATGAATAACAGGTTTACGCTATCACGAGTCATACCTCTAACTTACCGGCATGTATACCACTATTAAAATGTGGGTGTCACCCTTTGGTATATCAAAAGACACAAGTCAAGACAACAGACCTACTATTCATCTCAGGATTAAGATACAATACAAATGATTGTCTAAAGTGAATCAATTTACCGAGACAGAATTATTAAGCCAAATCAATTCACTTCATGTCCCCAATCAACACATCGTCACCTATGACAATGTGCCGATGTTTTTATTCATAAAGTCCACATCTGATGGCTAAGACAAACCATCTACCAATAGGGATATAGACAACATAACAATCTTTATATGAATAAAGCGCCCAACTTTATTCTCTCGATTGCGGATCTTATGATTTAGACCATCACCTTAAGAATTGTGTCTTCCGCATAATCTGTCTATCATATGCCCAATTCTTAAAGGTTTAGACTGACAGTCTCAGACTGTTATTTACTTAACATACATTCAACAAATATGAATGTAAAGAGGACAAGACTTGGTATATAAATAATTAATGAATTATTTATTGATAAAAATGTCTCCAAGAACATATTACATTTTTACTCCTTAGGGCATACATGTCTAACAGTAGAAACTCTAAACATTACCTACTTTTGTTTGGCAATCTAGTTGAAATTTATTAGTTCTAATTATTACAGTGTAAAGCTCTCACATACGACTATGTAAAGCAAAAATTTGTTACACTATAAAACTCTCACATACTACAATATTTTGTTCCAACTATATTCTCAAACACTCTTGTGATTCTCATGAGAGTAGAAGGCTATTTTTTTTATTTTTGTTTTTTTTTTGGTTTCTTATTTATAGATTAGAAGTTTAAGAACGACAAAACGCAAACAATGATCTCGAAATAGGAAACGTCATGCTTATAAGCATACACACAGCTTGTATTTTTTGACATATAATACAATAACAAACTTGTTAGGGATGTCCGGTTTCTTATATACAATGTGGTAGATTTACATCGGTAATTTACTAGATTACTCTGCTGATCGGTGCCTGCAAATGGTAGATTACCGCCGTTTGCATTGAAATAATTGGTATAACTTGATAGATTACCAATGTAAATCTAGTAGATTACTTTGGCAATTGGCCCAATCATGACCCGGTGGTTACTGTTATTTTGTCGACACCTAGAAGCTTATCAGTGGTAATCTGGTAAATTATTTTTGATCTGCTGGACAATCTCAATAATAAAAAGTGTGTGTATATATATATATTGAACTTTTTCCAGTCCTTTCAAGTGGTAGAATTTGACTTTTCTATTATAACAGTTGAACTTTAACACACCTCATCTGCAGTTAGGGACTACTATAGATCTTCAAGGCCCAGAAGAGTCCCACATTCAGTAGTTTGACTTTGGGCTCTTGGACTGGGCTTGTACTTGCTAAAAATCAAGCAAAACCCAGAAAGTGAAAAAAAAGCGAATGAAAATGATAGTAAATGTCACTTTTTTAAAACTAATTATAGCAAATAATAAGTTTTGAAAAAATATATAATAAAATAGCAATTTTATAGTATAATTAATTTGTTTGTTTTCTTGTTTGTAATGTAAATAATTCTTATTTATATAATAAATAAATTTAAAATGTAAATAATTCTTTTGTTTACAATATAAATAATTTTTAAATACATATTAAAAAATTATTTATATTATAAATTTATTATTTATTACACGTATTTTAAAAATCTGATATTTACCTTTAAAAGTTTTAAAAGTCAGCTTTTTTTCTCGTTGTCTCCAAAAGGATTGTTTGAGTAGTGTCTAGCTTGTTAGCATTAGCTGGCAACTTGAAAAAGTCCAAAGAATGACCTGTTTCTTTTCTCTCTCCTTGATTGTCAAAGTAAAAATTCAACAAATATTTATCTATAAGGGTATTTATCTTTTTATACATTCTATTTAGTTTAATTCATAGACTATATTTTTGATTTTTTATCTCCTCAAATGTATACTTTTAGATAGATTCAATTTATAAATCTATACTTTATGTCAGTCAATAGATAATTTTAATATTTTAAATGATCAAATTATTCTTAAATAAAAAGTAAAAAAAATTAAACTTTCACAATATGAAAAAAATAAAACACATATTTTTAAAGATATTTTATACATTTTTGAAAGCAAAAACCTTAGTATAAATTTTTTAAAAAAATTTAAAGTAATTTTCTTTTTAATTTGAGGGTATTTTAAGTAATTTTTAGGTTAAAATTAAAGATTGATTAGATAAATATGTAAATTTTTATATTAAATTTAATCTACAAATATAAATTAAATAAAATTAAAAACTAAAAATATATTATTTAAATAAATTTAAAATATATTATATAAAAAGATAAATAACCCTGCATGCAGTAGTCTTTTGCACCTTCTTGACGCAGCCCGCCCTGTTACATTATTTGTGTTGACCCCACCCTTTCCGTGCAGTTTTCTTTGAAAGTACTCCTTTTAATGTGTTTCCACTTAGGAATGCTTGCCGACTTGGCTTTAAATAAATCTGGCCGCTGATTTACCACCAACTGGCATAAAACCCACACGCTGTTGGCTATCGGCTCACTACTAGAATTGGCCAAAAGAGAAGGAAGCGGCAGAAAAAAGTGTTTAGTTCAAATCACAAAACTATGCTTCAAATTAAATTTATTTTAGTTATTTACTTTATAAAATTTAAAATTTAAATTAATTTTGATTCAAATTTTTTATTTAAAGTATATTTTCAAATGCCCTATCAGTATTTAATGTTTTGCCTTTGTGTAAATATAAGAATTCGTACTAAGAAACAATGGTCATTTGTTTATAATGATCATAGTCTGTAAATGTGTTTTTATTGTAACGCCTTAACCACTATTGGCTCACATGGCGGGACTCTAATATAGTCGAGTCATATATTTATTATTTATACTAGTCGTCTTTTTTAGACACCTAGTGACCCTCAAAAATTTCTTTTATGCCCCCAATGCTTGAACCTAAGGTCTTTCTTATAAAGATCTTAAGTCAAATGTTGACAGCAGTTGATTTTCATACCAGGGTCCCGTCAGGCGTTCAGAGTGTTACAATAAAAAATAGTACTAGTTAGTAGAGACATGCTTTAACTACATACTTAAAAAGCTGAATCACATCATACTATGTTACGAGAGTCACGCAAGGCTTGCACACACAACACATGTATTCGATTTTCTTATGAGAATTCTTTATTAGATTAAGGGAAAAACTGTACTATTTCAAACATATTTTATTAGATTCTGTTAATTTAAGACATTTTTTTCTCATCAAATTTAACATTTTTCTTCTCTTTTTTTATTATTTTATAATTGTGTAAACACTCATCTAAATCAAATTACCCAAAAGTAACTTCACTAGATTATCTTTCATTAACAGATCACATAACCCAACGTGATAAAACTCATAATTTCTATAACTTTTATGTTACATAGGTACCATTAGTTTAAATAATTAGAAAACTTAAAGTTTAAAAAACAAAATAAGACAAGTACAATTTTCTAGAGGTTGAAAGTAAAATTAACCTTTTATTAATGTCTTTGACTGCAACTTGAAAGCCAGTCCAAAGCTTGACAGACAGCTTGTGTTGGGTCCAGGATGAAAGTTGCAAATGGGCCAGCCATCTCTCGTTTTCTTTTGTCCCGTCTTGTAGTGTCGCTATTCATTGAATTGATATGCACTGCAATGAACCAATCCAGAGCTTAAAAACTCACATTAAAAACCCAGAAGCTTCTGGCCCTAAAATCACACATTTTTTTAACCCAAAAAAAAAAAAAAACACACACACACACACAGAGTTTCTTGAGAAAATTCAAGGGGCATGTTTGGAGGACATAATGAAAATGGACAATGCGACCATGTTGCAGATGATTTTGATGGTTTTAACTATTGATAGGCCATTTGGTACGAAAGTTCAAAGCCATTAAAAGCAGTTCAAACCATAAAAACGTTTCAAACTGACATTTAATGGAGTAATAATTAAGGCTGGTTCAAATCATGAAGGCAGTTTTAAAACGACGTAAATTCAAACTTTGCCTCCCTCAAGTTCATGTAGTTTGAATCATTTTCTATAGTAAAAATTATTCTCATTTTCTTTTTTTTTTTCATGAATTATAATTTTTCAAACACTAGTTCTCGTTTTAAACTTGATATGATGTTTTATTCTCATTTTAAACATTTATGTTCCAAATACTAATTCAAAACCACCGTTTAAACCATACAGTTTGAACTCAAAGTTCTAAATCACACTCTTCCGAACCCGCACACCAAACGAATCATGTGTGCCTCTCATTTTTAGCTTTTGGCTTCATTTCAGAGAGCAGAATTTCCATTTGCTTCCCTTAGAGCTTATAATTGTAAACTTCACATGGATAAACCAGTTCTTGTCTTCTATCTCTGACAAGATAATCCTATAATTAGATTGTCCGACTATGACTGAATTCCAATCCCAATTTAGAACTTTACTTTCCCAATTCTGTATTACAACACTTTCTTTGTGAAAGCATACGCAATGACGTTTAAGGCATTTAGTATATATGCCTTCTACTTTTTCTAATTTACAAGTTATATAATTCTAAAACTTTTAAATTTGACAAATTGCTTTTTAAATTTAGCAAGTTGTTGATATTTAAAATTAAAAAAGGCCCTTGTATGTGTTAAAGTGAACTCGTTTAAAGCAAAAAAAAAAAAAGTTCAAATGATAATCGAAGTACGTTATATCACATACATGAGGGTATTTTGTTCTAAATATATACATTATTTATCACACTATACAATATTTTATTAAATTTAAGAGGTGATATTTCATGATTAAAAACGATGAATACAACATACCAATCTGATCAAAAACTCAGGAGGTTAAAAAAAAACCCGAAATTTAATCTTCTTTTAAATTTTGTGACTTTATAATTGTCATTGCATGCAACTGCATGAGAAGGCTTAAATTTGTATCTTGGTAATATCTTTAGGATCGTTACGTTTTATATTTCGAGATAAGAAAACGATTTTTGATGTTAACATGACTTGTAAAATAATGAAAAAATAAATAAAAAAGCCGAAAAAATTGGTATGCATACACAAGAAACATGAACACAAAACGTGGTATCGTTTTCCTACCAAGTTTGGAAATTTATTACAAAGAAGCAAGTGGGGAACAAATAGATGGGCTCACTCATTGAAACCGAATCTATGAAATGATTTTCTTGTATGCATGGTTTTATGGTTTTTAACTTATTCTTGAGGCGATTTTTGAACCACATGCGGGCAAATTAAAAGAATTCCCCCCACGTGGGTCTTTTTAAAGCTACCAAGTTTGTCGACACTGGCACTTTTTTTTTTTTTTTTTGAAAAATTTGCCCTTCAAATTGTGCTTTGATTGTGTGACTGACTGATTTGAGACCGAACGCCGCAAAACACTTGGCGGCCCCTACGCTGCTTCCTCACCGTAACCCCACAACACCGCCCTTTGCCTTTTGACTGCCACGTGGACCTTTTTATATTGTTTGTATGTGGGAGTATTTCTTTTTTTTTTAGGAAATGTTGTGGGTCACAACTAGGAAAAAAAAACTTTATCATTGTGTGCAATTATAACTTGTTATTTATAAAATTATAGATTTTAATTTAATATATAAAATACTTTTTAGATTATATTTTATTATTTTGTTAATAGTATAATTATGGCCTTATAGGATTAAATAAGTTGTTTTTTTTTTTGGTTGGCCAATAAGATTAAAAATGATTGGTTAACGAGAAATCTTACTTAGGGCCTAAGCTCAAACAAAGTCCAAAAAGGACGACGTCACCACTTTGATGTGACCGACAGAGGGCCTCGATCCAACGGCTTACAGCCCATGCTGTTTTTGATCACAAGATTTTGATCTTTTAGTGGTCGGCAAAATCTTGTTGGTGCACCTCGAGGGACCCATTGAAATTCGTATTTGATGGTCGTCGACTTTCTATGAATCTTCCTGGTGTTGCATGCATGACGTATATAATAATGTGGCGTTCATTTAAAAATAAATAAATAAATAATTTCTTCTTTGAGGGGAAGCTCTTGGTCTCCTCAAAGATACTTCAATAATTGAAAAGGGTGGGGAATTTTATGGGGCCCAAGGATAAATACGGTAGGTGTTTTCGGGCCATTAAACCTTTTTGACCCAAATTCTACCCTGTTTAAAAAAATATATAATTTTGTATAGAAAAAGGAAGAAGCTTAGAGAATATTGTTGCCATTGTTTCATTCAAATCCCAAAGTCGTGAGAGATTCATAAATAAACAATAACGATCAAAAAGTGTTTATGTGCTTCTATAAGGTGACATACTATGTTTTTGAGTTTTTTTTTTCTTTTTGAAATTTGTTATGAGATATGTTAGGTAGTAATCAATCCTCGTGCATGTCAGGATATTGATTATCTTAAGAGATTATTAATTATTAGAACATTATCATATGAGAAAAAGGGAGAGAGAGAGAGAGAGTGTATGGTCATCATATATATATATAATTATTGTTGTAAACTTTTTGAGATGGTTGGCGTCACTTATTTAGAAATTAGAATTAGGTACTTGAATATATATTAGAACTTTCTTAATTAATATATATCGGTTCGCATCATTTTTGGTTGAAAAACGAAAACACACAATTTGTTGGACTTAAATTCTTTGTCTAAATTTTTGTATAAATGACATTCAATCAATAATATTATAACACGTCATTAAATGAAACATATTATAAAAAGAATTAGTTAGACATCATTTAAAACACCGAAATTGAACAAAAGATTTGAAACCCAATTTGTCGATATTGCGATGTTTGTCGATCTGTTATGGTCAACCAAGATGAGCCATGCACTAAGAAAAAAGGACACTATTTCCCTTTCTTTCTTCCTTCTTTTTTTCACGACAAATTTTAATTTCCTCCACTTCCACTAAATAGACAAAATGCACTTTTCAACTAGGCTAAATCATGATGTTAAATATGGATCCTCTTTGCTATAGGGCAAGCATGCATCAGAATCTTTTGTTATATATTACTGTCTGTCTCGCATTTTTGTTCAAATGAAAATCATAATTGCACGTAGGAAAAATACTCGGATACTCACAGATATATACATACATACATATATATATATATATATACACACACATACATACATATTACCGCCCCAAAAAAAAAAAAAAAGAGGAATTAAGAAAACATGTGGACGAAAAAGATAATCTTTGGTATGCATGTTTTTTGTAAGTATTTTCTTTGCTTTTTTCATACCAAGGGCTTCTATGCAAAATGGAATTAGAGGATTAGGTAAAAGAGTGTTTTCCTTGACAAAATTTTAGGGAATTTTCCAAAAGGGGAAGACGAATTTTAGAAAGGGAAATACTGGTCCCATTGCCGCAATGGATCGCTTCAAATGGACAAAAGTTGATAATTATGTGTTACATATTATGATCGTATAAATTGAAAGAAAGATATGGTGGGCTGCTTTATTTCTTTTTCAAACTTTTATAGAGCAAAAAGAGAAAAGAAAAAAACTTTTGTATTATCTTCTTATTTATCCTATCATATTTATTGTATTTTTTCAGTAGGTTTGGTCCAGAACCAAAAAATATCTCAATTCGTAATTGTTTTGTAAAAATTTTTTCTTATAGTATCTAGAGTTTAAATTGGTGATCCAAATACCCTCCTGCTTATTTGTGGGGTTCTCATACGATAGGAACTTTTTTTTCCTTACTTATAAGGACCATTATTTTAATCGTTAGATTAATTTTTTAACAGTTTAAAATGTAAATATTTATATTAAAAATTTATAATGTACAACACAATATTGAAAGTATAGATCAAATTTTTAAAAAGTTATCCAGCATCTAAAACAATATTTTCTATTGGTAAAAAAAAATGACGGTTCTTATCATAAGAATTCCTTTACTTGTGATCCCTAAACCCTTTGTTAGTCCCATGAAAGGGAGTGTATTAGCTTCGATAATTACTGTAAGAAGCTTTTGTGGTAGGAGTATCTATTGGTAGTGCATATTTTTGAACAATAAGTTTAATAAAAATCACACCAAAACAAAAAAAAATGTATAATATTGACAGATTTTGACATTGATTTGATGGCTTAAAATAAAAGTGGCCCGCAAAGTATTTTTTTTCATAAGTTACCAAAAAATTCTGCAATTTCAAAGAAAAAAATACCACCATATATGTTTCACAAAAGCATTGAGCAAAACAAAAATTAGAAATTGTTGCAATTTGGTGAACGTCGAAGGACATGATAACTATGAGTCTAGATCTGTTGTTTTATTTTTTGTCCTTTTTATTATCCCCTCTATTATTTATTCTACACATCATTGAAACTCAACAATATTTAAACATATAAATAAGACCTAAATATTAAAGTAAATTAAACAATTTACTTATGTGTCAAAATTTAATTAAGGGAACAACCAAAGGACCATGAAAATGGGACAGCAAATCTTGATTCTATAATCATGACTACCATAAAATTTTTCAAGAAAATTAAAAAAAATGTATTCTCTTAATTCATCTCTTTAATTTTGTTTCATTCTTTTAGAATTTTGTTATTTTTTAATTAATACACAATGAAAAAGCTGAGGTCAAAGATTTTTTGTTGCTTAGAAAATATATATATATCTTTATACCTGTCAATATAGACATTCCTCTATATTTTCCTTAAATTTCACAGGGGTTGAACAATTCTAATTGAAAAAATAATTGGCATGGCACAAGTTTTATATGTTTTGCAAATTTACTCTATATTTTTTATGTTCAGAATTATATACCAATTTGTTGATTATTGATCAGTTTATTAGGATGAGATAAATCTAAGGCATGTTTGTTTTTCTTGTTTTGTCTAGTTTAGTTTAGTTTGAAAGTAAACGGACAGTTTATTGTATTGGGCTAGATTGTCCAATTTAGACTTTAAACCCTTCATTCTTTTCAACATTTCGAATCAATATTAATAAGTGATTTTACTTTAGTATATTGGTATTTATTATTTAACATTATAATTTTATATTATTTTTTAATTAAATAATTTCTTTTTATATATTTTATGTTTATTATTTAGTTAAATATTTTTTTTATCTTCGAACTAGAATTATCAATATTCATTTACATACAAATTCAGATTGAATTTCTGTTCAGATTGACACTTTAATAATACACATAAGCGTCATTTTTAATTATTATTTAAACTACATAATTTGTATTAAACCAATAAAAGTTTAAATCAACATAATTTAAACCGAGGAAATAAACATGAATAAACTCAAAAATCTACAACACACATCCGAAGGCTAGGGCTTTTCTTTTCGGGTTGCATTCCTCTTAATTTCTCTCTCTAGTCGCCATCAGCCAACAATTATTTAACCGTGTGCTCTAGTTAGACCCACACTACTCCTAACCAAAAAAAAAAAGAAGAAAAAGTCGAGTCTATGGTCTAAAACGTTAAAATTCTCCACCACTGGTGAATGTTCTTGTCTCTTATATTTCAATCTAAAAGTGAAAACAAATAAGCTTCCATTAAACTTACATACATCAAATTATTTATTTTTTATTATAAACAAAGTTTATAAAAAATAACAATTTTTATGCAAATAAACAGCACCATTAATTTCTTAAAACTTTTACCCTTAAACCTTCATTTAAAACAAATCCAAACACCAACTCTAACTAAGATCTCAAAGTGTGAGGCCCTATGGTCACCAACGACAGGTATTTCATTCCAGACGTCGTCAGACCTCACCGGCGTTCTCAGAACCATCGCTGCCTACGATGGCCACCTCAAAGCCCAATGCCATCAACACCATCAAGATTCAAAATACATATAGACTACAAACAGAATTGCAAAAGACCATAAATCCATTCCAGTTCAAATTACTTTGAACAAATAACATGCCAAACACAAATTCAAATAAGATACTGATATAATTGCATAACTGTCACGCCCCGGAGTACGGGAGGTGACGTGGCGAATATTTAGGTTAATTAAAAGAGGATTTAATTGAAATTAAGAGTTTAAAAATCCAATTAAGTGATAAATAAAGAGATTTTCCACCACATTTGATAAAACAAATTTATAAATATTAAGCAAATAATAATAATTAGATAAGAACCGCGAATATGGGTTACACAACCCACAACTTGTGCACACACATGGTACTGACAATATCATAAATACAATTACAGTCCAAGTACAAATAAAGTTAAGTCTTACATGCCTTGATTAAATAAATACAAAATATAAATAAATTCTCCTATTGCTCCTGAGTTCGGTCCGAAGAATCTTCTCCAAACCTAAAGGGGAAACCACCTAGAGGGGGGAATTTAAAACAGATAAAACGTGAGCGAAAGGCTCAGTAGGACTAAGTTTTATAAATAATTTAATGCAAAGGAACATAGCATTATTAGAAGTTATTCAAAAGGAAACTTAAATTAATAAATAAATAAATAAATACTTTGAGTAGAACCATCCTGACACAGAATAGTCTACTCGTCAAATCAAAACATCATTTTACTTTTACCTAGGCAAACCATGATATCACCACCGTAGTGGCCCAGCTGGGTTTCGGGACCTGCCCCCAAGGTCGATCGCTACACGGCCCGATCTCTGATATGGCATCATGCCCATGTGTTTATTATCATTATCATTCAAAACCCAATTACCGAGTGTTGTCAATTACATTTATTATGAAATTCATTTCATATCACGGTATATTAAAATATAACCGATAAAACCATTTTCAAACAACCGTTGAAAACATTTTGATAGAAATCATTTTCAAAGCCAAATCATTTCAAAACCAGGCTACCAAAGAAATAGGATAGAAGTCCTACCTCAATACTCGTGCCGGTGCCCCACACCGAAATCCTGGTCCGCTATACGTTAGCTCCGCTGAACCACGAACGATCTTAGATACAAACTAAGTCAATCAATATCTAGTTTGAGACATTCTATGTTACTAAATCATTTCATGATGTCCTAGTGTGCCATTTGTACCTTTAAAATCATTCTATGAGGTTGGGATTTAAATCAGGGTTCAAAACAGTGAAAACGGGTGAAAATCACCAAATTTTCCATGCCTCGGTCGGCCTGCCGGACGCCCTGCTTCGGCCTGCCGAACTGCACAGTTCGGCCTGCCGAACACTTCCCCAGATTCGGCCTGCCGGTCGGAAGAACACCGGCCTGCCGATCATCACTCCGGCCTGCCGAACATGAACTTCGGCCTGCCGAACTGGGAAGATCTAGAAATCCCAGCCACGGGTTTCTCGATCCCCAAAATCCAAATCTGGATTCCAACCTGTTTTTCTCAATTCCCAGGCATGAAAAACAATTATACTTGATAGAAAAACATTCTAAAACATGTTTGGACTCATTTAAACAAGATTTTGAACTCGAAATCCTCAAAAATCCGAAAATGAGAAAATGAGGGGAAAAATAAAAAATCTTGAATTCAATCCGTTTTTCTTCAATCTAGGCTTAGATTCTAGTTGTTCTAAGTTCATTTAACACAAATCCACGGTTTTCTAAGCTAAAACAAACCTAGATTTCAAAAATACACAAAATTAAAAATTTTGTAAAAAGTTTTGAAATTTCGAATCTAACCTCGAATCGAAGCTTCAATCCGCGTTCTCGGTTGCCGAATCACGTCCCCGAGCTTCCTTCTTGCTATCCCGAAGCTTGGATTCGAATGTGGTTTCAAAATTTGTGAAGAAATTAGAGAGAGAGAGAGGGGCTGCCGAGAGAGAGAGGGAAGAGAGAGAGAGTGAAACCGGGAGAGAATGAGAGGAGAGAGAGAGGAAGGAAATAAATAGAGAAAATCGGTGGACGGTTTTACTGTGCGAAAACCATGTGCCGCCCACGGTTTTGCAAAACGGAGTATTTTTAACATTTTACAAATTGTTGTGTTTTAAAACTCAAAACATCATTTTAAAACAATAAGAAATCATTTAAATGCATTAATTTAACAAAACAACCAAAAATTAAAAATCCAACCAAATAGTCTAATTAAAGTTAAAACATTAATTATGGCACACTAATTCATCATTTACATTACATTAACACTAAATAAATTTCGAGACGTTACAATAACACCTCAGAATAATTCCATTCCAGTTTAAAATACTGAACAAATTTCATTCCAAACGCAAATTCAAAAAAGAAACTGATCTACACCTAATTTCAGGCAATTTTGGAAAATTTTCCCTAAAAAACGAAAGAAAGTGTCTTCATGCACTCGGTGGATCGAGGATTGACGAGGCTTGTGGGGACAACAGCGGCGGCGAAGTGATTCCGCGCTAGGCAATCGGGAAGATTTGATTTCTGGTTCCTCGCGAGTGGACTGGCGTGAGCAACGGCGAAGGAACTCAGACCTGGCCCAGTAGGCGAGACCGGCAGCCCCCCAGTTGTGGTGAGACCCACGGTTGTCGCGATTTTCACCCCTCGCACAGGGGAGACCCAGCTGTGGTCCGTCGCGTTGGCGACAAGGTTGGACTCGGACCCACAGGGGCCTCCTGCCATCTTCTCCATCTTCGCCTCCCACCGCCTCGCCGGCCGCGCCAAGCCTTCATCTCCTCCGGTAGTCCTCGATAACCGCGTTGTCATCCCCGAAATCCCACTCTACGGCGACGTCGTTTTGCCCTACGTCAGCCACAAAGCTCCTTCCTCGCCCTCCGATGACGAATTGCTCCCCGATTTGAGCCGGTGATGAAGTCCTTCCCCTGGACTTTAAGCTTTGGTGGAAAAATTTTGAGAAAGTTAGCTATTGAATGTACGGTAGAAGGAATTTTCTTGTCTTTTTTTTATTTTTTATTTTTAATTTTAATTTTAATCGCAACTGAAATCATGTAGACTCCAAATCACTATAGATATTATGTGCCCTTTTAATCTAAACCATCAAAAAAATATCCAACGTTTAATTTTACTATTCTCCACCGTCACTTAAAAAAAAAAAAGGGTCAAAATTTTTTCCAAGCCTATGTTCTACAATTCCCCTTACTTTTTGTCAGAGCCTATATTCTACAACATCCCTTGGATTTTTTTCTTCCTTTTTTCTCACTAACACCACTGTTTGTCTTTTTCTTGTCAGCCACAAATCTTGAAAATTGTTAAAAAAAAAAAAGTGGGGCCCGCTGACCTTTTTCGTGCTTCTCTTTTTAAAAGTTTTTCCCCCAAGTGCACAGCCTTGCAAGTGAACAGAACTGTGCGAGAGTGTAATCTAAGAGGCGTTGACTGAGTGCATGTGCAGTGACCTCCTCACGCCGACAGTCGCTGTTAATTGCTCGCCATCTCTGACATTTTTAATTCTAAAATAATATATTTGGGCTGCTTTCTTTCTGTGACGCACGACCGTCACCAGTTGTCACGTGCTGACTCAAACACAGCTGGGAGCTGGAAAGCGGAAAGTGAGAGCCACGCGCCCAAACACGGTTCCTCCGCCGCCGACGCCGCCACGGCTTCGCCTAAACGTGTGTCGACAGTGGCGGTGTATATCCACGTGACTCATGATCCTTTTTTCCTTTTTTATTATTTTACTATCACCGATCATTTTCTGCTCGTGAAATTGGAAATGTACGTCTGTGAAACATTAATGTTAAATGCTCTGTTTTCATGGTGACTGCATTAACGTACTTTCAAGCTTGTAGTGAAATAGATTTTGACATACTTTCTATTTTGGGTATTTCTTAAAAAGCATGCGTTTTTAGCTCATCTCTTTGAATATTTGACGTTTGAATCTCATAGGGGTGTTTGTCGATTGAAAATATTTCAATCAGATTAAAAACTATAGCATATAATAGATTTATATTGTAATAATTTTTTATTTTTTATTATAATTGTTAAAATTTTACCTTGTTTATATGTTAAAAATCATAATTTTAACTAAAATATCAAACAAATGCTCAGTTTTAGATTATTTTTTTGGTACCTAATCAAGAACTGCATTTTTCCATAAAGTACTTGTTTTGGAATGCTAACGATGTTGGCAATAATCTGACGTATTATCACATGATAAATGCTTTTTTTTTTTTAAGTTGTAGTTAGCTTTGCTAAACGAATAATTTACTTTCACTGAAGTGCACTACCCATCTTTCTTTTTCTTTTTTTTTTTTGTGTCTTAAGCCTGTTGGCAGAGAAAGTTAAAGTAGTTGTTTTTCTTTTTCTTTTTTGGCTTGTGTTATTATTAATATTATTTTTTTTTTGTTGGTCCAAGTTTTCTTTCCCTTACTTTATGATTGTGATTAAACCTTTTATGATTGCGATTTACCTTTAATCCTTTCCATTTTGACATGTTCTTCATATTGGATGGAAGAAGGTGGGGATTTTTTCAAAAAAGAAGCTTAATATTCTCTAGTGGGGCCCACGACAATTGCTTGCAACCAAAAAAAAAAAAAAAAAAAAAGGAGCCAGCAAGCAGCCTGGAGATCAAAAAAGGAGTTTGTTAATTCGAAAGTAACAACTCAGTCAAAAAAGCTCTCCAAGTCCTTTTCTAGCATTATATAAATGTTCTTAATCATGAATTCCGTTATAGTTGATCCAAGATTGTAATCACAAGTGTTAATTAACTGTAGTAACTAATTAATGCGCGTGCATTATCAACATTTTCGGCCAATGACACGTCGACTCCTACAACATCTTAGGTAAGAGTTTTTGCATCATTAGCTGGTTACTTACTTTGCTTTGTTAAGCAGAGTATTCATAAAACAAAACAAAATAAAATGAACAAAACAAAACAAATAGTGAGTTTAATATTCTCAGTTTCAACTAACAATTTTAGTTGTTATAGTATAAAAATCTCATATATTACAAGCTTAAAAAAAAATTACAATATAAAACTTTCATATGTTACAATATTTTTAATTAAAATTAATTTAAATTAATATTTCGATACACTCTAGAAAATGGTACGAAGGAAAGGGACAAGTAATATAACTATTAAGGGACTATTTTATGCACTTATTGCCTTGTGGAATAACATTATTTTGACTAGGATTTCTCAATTATAATGCCTCATCATTGTACTTAATCTTGCTTTCTACATCGTTTACAGCTTTTTTTTTTCCATCTAAATATATAGTTTACAGCTTTTTGCTGCAGGTAAAAGTTGGGGGTCTCTTGGACCTTTAAGGTTAAAAATGAGTATTATGATCATTATCAAATTCTTATTTCGAGTATGTTGTCGTTTTATCAACTGTGCTTACTTTGTTGGAAACTACCTGGTTATGGCAATATAGAGGTAAGGAACGATGTCAGTAGAAATCCTAATTCATTTGAACTATACCATATTAAATAATTAAGACTTTTTTTTTTTTGTCTACCCATCTTTCATTTTAATTTCTTGCTTTAAGTCCAAATACCTATCTATTTTTTTTCTATTATCTATATAAAAATAAAAGGCATGTTTTGATATTCCGTCCAATGTGTGTCATCTCTCTCTCTCTCTCTCTCTCTCTCTATTCATTTACTTTTCTTTTTCTTTTTCATCCTTAATCCTTGTTTTCTTTTCCTTATTCATTTTTTTCCTTTTCTCTTCATACAACATCATATTATCCTATAGCTATTTTTTTTTCTTTATCTTTTTGGTGCATCTATTGTATTATATTATTTAAGATGTTTATATGTGTTTATTTAGATTGTCGTTTTTAAAAAATATAATTGAAATATGCACGTGTGTAGCGCGCGTATTTCCTATTTGCTGAATAAAACACCAAAAATCTTAAATATACTTATAAATTAGACAACAACACATATTACTAAAATCGTAATCTATGAAAGATGATTTATTACAGATTTGTATGTCTAGGGAGACAACTTTCTAAAATTAAAAATTTAAAGGGTAAATTATAAATGTGGACAGCTTTAAAGGATAAAAGTGTCAAATATCTTTTGATTAATAGTTAGCTACCACCTGAGCTGTCCTTACACTTTTCCTTGTATTTCTTTTATTTTTTTAGGAATTTTCATCTCTTTTCCTTTTTTTTTCAATTGTTTGTCAATGTATGAAATAATCAGAAGAACTACGGAAGGAAACTGATAATAATAGTTATGAAATTAATCAACAAATTAGCTTATATGATCGATCTTATTTTTTAAAACAATTAATTTGGTGGACCATGCAATATAAGATTCGGTGTTGCCCTTGATACGCGTCTGATGCAAAAATCATTGCACTTGGAAGAAATTATATTAAATTCTTGAGATTAAAAAAAAAAAAAAACACGTTTCCTTGCTAAGTTTTATTTTTATATTGCTTTTTTTTTTTATATAATAATCATTCACATTTTTATTAAGTTGAATATGTCATATTTCGCTAATACAGTAGCACAACTATTCTGACAAAAGTATGGAAAATGTCAATGGGACAAACAAATAAATATTCTCGGTTCAAAATAAGGCAGCTTACAAAAATTCTTCTCAGTGTTACCTAAAAAACAAAAAAAAAAAGAACATAAATATATTCTAAGTGGAACTATGACCAATTTTGATACATGCATTCAATACAAGCTAAAATCACAAATGGGAATAATATATTCTCCTATCCTGTACATGAGGAAATGTCCTTTAATGTCCTAAAGTATAGAGGCCCCATTGAATAGAACATATTGAAATGCCTACATGATCAAACTAATAATTTAAGACTCAAAAGGTTTTCTCAAGACTCCCAAATTGAAAAGTTCCAAAAAAAAGATTACCAAATTGAAATAATTGGCTAATTCCTTTCTCAAAATTACTACAAATAATTTTTTATATTTCTTGGCTTTAATCTCTAACAATAAAATTTCTAGTGTGAACAAAATATAGTTCTTTTTTTTTTTTTGTTATTAAGGACAGAAGTATATCTTTGGTTCTTTTTTTTTTTTTTCCTATTATGTTCTTAGAAATAAGCTATTATTGCATTTTTTTTGTTTTAATTAATTTCAAAACTTAGAAACGATTTATTTTTTCTTGAAAAAGAACCTGAATTTAATAATAAACAAGAAAGTTTCGAAAATTTGCCACCGTTTTTTTTTTTTTTTTTAACTAGTCTTGGAGAATTTAATTCATGATTAATTCCATCATGACTTTCAGATGATTCTCTTCCAAAATGTCAGTTACCATAAGGAAAAATGATTTAAGTATTTTCTATATTCTATATTACAATTTTCAATTGCACCGTTTGCTTTTATGAAAAACATATTTTCATCTTCTAATTACATCGGAAAGTTGTAACTAAAATATTCCAATCGCAGACCAAGCTTTGAAACATTTACGAGAAAAAAAAAGCCTAATATAGTGATTTTTTTTCAAAAAAAAAAAAAAACTGCTGAATAACGCCTTTGTTAACATGGTGTCAATTGACAAACAACACCTTCATATTTATTTCTTTATTTATTTTTGTTGCTAATCCTGACTTTTACCTCCTTCCAAACAATCTATTTTTCATTCCTTCACGCCGTTTAGCACTTCAGTTGTAACTGAAGTTTAAGTTTAAGAACTATAGCGTATAAAAGATTTATATTGTAGCATTTTTTTATTTTTTTATTATAGCTATTAAGAGTTTTATACTGTTTATAATTAGAACCGACGAGACTAAAGTGTCAAACACCCACTCAATTTACTTCCAAACCTATTTTCAAACATCCTATTTTTCATTCCCTTTACACCTCATGCACCTTGCAAGTGACACACCCAACCTGATTACTTCTAAAACCCCACCCTTAGAAAAACAGCATGAGCAGCAATTTCCCACCCTTTGACCAAATTGGGGCTTGGAGGATTTTTTTTGTTATACAAATTTAATTTTCAAAGGATAAAATCGAGTTTCATATAATCAGATAATAATATTAAAAAATTTTAAAAAATACAGGGAATAAAGAGTAATTATTTGGAAAACAAACTACACCTTACACTACAATTGCAAACCAATATACGTGAACAAATTAAAAATGGTGGAGTTCATTGACACTCTTATTATAACCAAGTTTACTAAAATAGGACTTTCGAGAGTGTAAAAAACCATCTGCCTTTTTCTGTTTCGAGCTTGGTAAATTAAGTTTACAACGGTTGCCGACTTGTTTAGAAATTTTTACGGCTTTATGGTGTCTAAATGGACTTTTGAGAGTGAGAAAAATCTATTTAAGAGAAATGAGCTCTACTACTTTCTTGTTTCGAGCTTGATAAATATGAATAAAACCCGAAATTAAATTTATGACTCTGGTTGAGTGGTTTAAATAAATTTTTTTTTGGGGATCTATGGCCTCTAATAGAGAAGAAAAAGACACAAGAAAATGATATCAATATTCCTAGTTTTCATCTAATTCATACTAATTAAAAAATAAAAGAAAAACACAAAAATGTGTATGTTTATCAATACTGAATTAAATTTTCATATAATTAGTTTCATGGCTAATGGTTGTACCCCAACGAGGTTTTTTTTTTTTTTTTTTTTGGCGAACTTAAAGGTAAAAGATTTAATCTTTACATATATATATAGGTAATATTAGGTTGAATTATTTTAGACTAAACCTATAATCACAATAAATTATTATGGAAACTAGATCTTTTTGTGAAACACACAGGAAGTCGAAGAACTAATGTGTATATGGGCCCGTTTGGTATAGCTTCTGCTTATGTTTTTTAATCAGTAGAAAAAGAAGCAAAAGGTGTAGCTTGTAGCTTTTCAGTAAGTGTTTAAAATCATATTTTTAAAAAGCTTTAATGAGTCAAAATGGTATCAATTATTTTTAAAAGTTACCAAAAATGTTATACTTAATCTTATAATATATTATTGATACTCTGGTATAAATTTCAAAGTCTATTTCAAGTATTTTTTTGAGAAGTCACATTTTGTGGCTTGATAGATGCATTTTTGGAAAGCAAAAGCTCTTCTGATAATTTATACAAGTATTTTCAAAAATAGCTTTTGAAATCAAAAAGTTAAAAACAACTTTTAAAAAGTCTTCCTAAACAGGGCCTATGCATATGTACAGATTAATTGGCTAGGTATAATTTTGAGGAAATAGTTATTGAGACATGGACAATTGAAGAGTCCCTCAAGAGAATAGAGTTATTTGTGGATCAAAATTTGGACCACATTGAAACTCTCCTCTCACTAAGAAGGGGCTCCATATTCTCATTCTAAGAAAAAACCAAGTAAGAGAACTCTCAGTCATATAAATGCTGAAAGATGACCTTTTAACCGTGGCGCTGCCTTAGCAGTCGGTACTGTAGAGAGAGAGAGAAAGGGTTTGGAATTATAGAGCCTCCATTAAGTGCGTGTTTCTTTCACGTTAATGTCGGTAACATCACTGCTTAGCTATAACTGCTTTTAATGGCCAAACTTTTCGTACTTTCTTATGCATCATTGTCTGTACGCGTTGCATACGTTAGACCAATCTATATTTGTCACGTATGTGTACAATAGGCATGTGTATAGATATATGTATATATATACATGCTACGTACACCTTCCCTTGAAAAAATTAATATAGAATTCAATTAGCATAAGAAACGAATAATACAAAATTTTTTATAGCCTCCCCTTTAATTAACATAGTTTATGTAGTTACGTATCTTTGATTTTGTTTTCTTACTAATTTCTATGATTGTCATACTTTAATTGATATTTTTTATAGGCTAAATTTAGTTGAAATTTTAATATAGGGAATATTTTCAAAGAGAAAATGATTCAGAATTTTCGTAAGATAAAATTTGCTGTTTTCATTTAAAATTTAACAAAAATATTATTTATGAGATATTTTTTAAGTTTAAGGACTATTTTTTAGTGAGAGAAAAAATTCAAAACTATTCATGAATTTATCCAAAGTTGGTCAGTTTTGGCTCTTCAGATTAATTTTGGCTCTTCATAAAATATGAGAAAGTGTTCAGTTTCGTCCTCATTTTTTCCCCATATAGACATATATGCCATGACAATGGGACACAGATAACTTCTTTTTATTCTGATCTAAGCAGTTTTTTGGCCATTGCAGTATTCTTCACAGTACGTAAAATGACAAATACATAAAGAACAAAATTTGAAAAATAAAAAATAAAAAATAAGACCAAGTCCAACCGTACTATTATAAATTTACTTCCATATAGAACGAAAAATATAAAATTGAAAAAAAGGGAAATATGATAGAGAAACTCTGTGGTGGACCACTCCATTAATGGAGTTATTGAACTCAACTGTATCATTAAATCATATGGTATTTAGTCTAACGAAATTTTTTCACGGTGTCAAGCCCGATAATAAATATTCTATCCAATTTAAATCAGACTTTTATGATTAATAGTTGCATAAGATCTGGATAATGAAAGGACCAAAAACTTACTGAAGCATTCTTTCAATTAAAGGTGTTTTTACTTTTCTTTGAAGAAAAAGAAGAAAGTATTTGCGACTACCTTTTTCATCTAACATGTTATAGTAAAAAGTAAAAAATTGTTACAGTAGAAAGGTCTCACATATTATAGTATTTTAAATTAAAATGTTGGTTTTAATCACTCTTATCAAATACCCTAAACTGTGTTTATTACAAATAGATAAATCATAGCACTCTCTTAACTTTCTTCCTTTCTCTCTTATCTATCATAATTTTTTTTGTGACATGATAAGTTTCAAATTAACATGTGTGACATTTATAAAAAAATCAAGTTGAAAAGGTAATATTTATGAAAATTCTTCGATGAGAAAAGAGAATATTCATAGTTTAGAGGTGTTAATTTGGGTTAGACTTAGACGTTTGGTCTAGACACTGGCTTAGCTTGAATTGACACCATTTTAATCATTGCATCCTTTTTGGTTGATTTATCTAACAAGAGAATGAATGTTAAATCAACTTAAATACTTGTAAAATCTACATGATTATTTAGCTATGTAAAAGGATCTTTTAGTGATTATATTGATAAGATTATCAGTTTTAAGTTTAGTGAACACCAACAAATGAATTGGAATGCTTCTCATTATAAAATTTACCAGATAAATAAATACTAAAAGAGAATGAATGGTCCTTATTTTTATTATTATTTTTCTTTTGAATTCAATTATCTTCCCTATTGCATTTCTTTACAATTTGGTAAATAGGCCTTGAAAGTAAAAGCTAATTTGTTAATTACGCCTTGCCTTTCGGGTGCAATAGGGCCCGGACTCCGATTCATCTGCAAGACTTGTCATTTGGGAATATTTAGGAAAGTCCAAAGCGCAAATCCCTTGCAATTTGCGCAAAATTTCCCTCTTAATTGAGAGATGTATTATTTACTTAAGCCTATTAATAAGCCATTTAGCAATGCGATATTTAAACTATAAATTATAGTTTAAACTAAGTTTGTTTCAAATTTTATAGTTCAAACCGCATTTCCCATAAAACCTATAAAGCTCCAATCATTATTAATTGCAATATATATATATATATATATATATATATATATATATCCATCGAATTGCTAAAACAACAGAAAAGCAAATCATGGTTTGTTCATTTTCTAATAATATTAACCTCATTTTAAAGTTTGTTAAGAATTAGATGCTCAAATTCTATATTATCGAGAGTAATAAAATGATATGAAAAGAGAAATAAACATGAAAACACAAGAATTATAGTTGTTTACGCTTAATGTGAAAGTTATCTCTAAGTTAATTAATCTTCAACCATTACAGAAACTCACAACAATAAACAAGAAATACATAAGAAAAAATTGTATATCTTATAACTTTTTATATTTTTTTCTAGCCTCTCTAATAACCTTAAAATTGAAACCTTTTTTTTTTTATTTTTTTTAAAAAAAAACTACAATAACCGGAATTAGAAGATCGATCCGTACATTGCCATTGCATTAATATGGTAATTAAGCTCCACAAAACAAAGTTCTTTCTAATGAACTATTCTAAATTTAGAGCTCAAACTCAGTACAATTATAAGAAAAGGATTACTTGTAAGAATGTAGACAGCCCGTTGCATGCTCACTCAAATAAACAATATCAACCACTCTCTAATAAAAAATACACCAGCTTCTGAAAAAACCAAAACAGAGAAGAAAAAAAAAGCCCCAAACATAATAAAAATCAGATTTAATATTTCATTCTATTAGTGAGCAGGCTTGTCATGTGGATGTGACACAAATTTGCAATGTTAATACATTAATTTTCTCTTTCATTTGTTCCTTGTTTTCTTCTTTTTTTTCTTAAAAGATGTTACTTTATAGATTGACATCGTAATCATTATGTATTAAACTTTGGTCATGTAATGGTTTTAATTGCCGGCCATTTCATTGATCGGTGTTGTTTGGTGACCTTTAAGTTTTCGCCTTTTATCCGAGCACGTGCTCGGACAATCACCCGAACATGTCCGAACACGTGCTCTGGAGGTTGACTAAGCACATGTTCGAAATCTTGGCCTCAAATTTCACCTTTATTGTAGTTTTTAATGCCCTATATACATAATAAATCCATCCTTTGAAATGTATTTAGAGTTTATTTTCAAAAAGAACTCTCACTAAAACAGATAAAAGTGAAAGGTGTAATGATAAATTAATTTTATATAATAACCGCGTAACGTACATCTGGATTAAAAAAAAATCTTATTATTATATCTTTCTAAAATTATTATCATATACATAAATCTTATACCTCTTAGGTAATTGATATATAAAAAGGGACTTGTTTTAAAAGTTACATTTTCAATAAGGGTATATTTTAATAGCAATTTATGATATGACATAGTAAGAATTCAATATTATTAATTTTTATAAATTTTTTAATTAACTACCCAATTGATTACAACCATTTGATCTATATCATACAATTAATAATAAAATACTAATTGAAAATGTAACCGTCAAAATCACACTAGAGATTATTTATATATATATACACACACATGTGTCCTTTATAAATCAATTTTTTTAAAAAAATTGGTATGGGTCACCAATTTTAATTTATTTAATAACAATGAGACTTATGTGGATAAAAGGTCTTATTACCCAAGCAAGCAACTTTGCTTAGTCATGTTTAGCACATGCAAAGCTTGCAGGGAATCATGTGCAAGCGGACAAGCCAGTGGAATCCCACATATGTTTGATCGATCAACCATCTTGTTCCAATCGTGACCGTCAATTGTGGAATAGAAAATTATTTTATTAATCAGATCTTATCTACGATGATTTTATATGTTTTTTAATTAAAAAACAAAGTACATTTTTTCATTGATTTGACTCAATATATATAAATAGTCCACATTAAAAAATGTTGTGATATACTATCTAAAAATTACGTATAAGTAGGATACATGTGTTTTTTTTTTCTTTTTTTCTTTTTCTTTTTTACTGTCATATTAAATTTATGTGAGTGCTCATATGTGAGGTTAGATTATAAGGGGTATTTCTAATTTATCTGTTACAAATGTGAATAGTTTAAACCTCTAAACAGTTACAATAAAAAGTAAATAGTTACTATAGTATAAAGCTCTCATATATTATAGTTTTTAAACGTAAAACGTCAGTTATAATTAAAGTTTCAAACGGAAGCATAATCATATTAAATTACATAACATAAGACAATCAAATAGAATTTGATGAAAATTTGTTAAAAGTTATCCACCCAGTCCCCACCAAAGAAATCTCTATATAAACATTATTAATTTCATGATATGAAAAATTACCTACTAAAACGACTTTTTTTTAACGTCAATTTTGTATTAGAAACTGTCAGTATATAATTATGATTAGATTTAATGTTTAGAAACACATGCTACCATTAGCCATTCCCTATTATAGAGAAAGCACATCAATATTTTTCTTCGTTTACCTTTTAAGAAATAGTACATTGGTTGTGTGACGACCCGCCTTTTCGGGCAGTCACTTTACTTTCATAATCATTGTTTCGTAAACAGTAATCTTACTTACTTAGTAAGAAAATACTGTAATAAATTTTTTTTTCTTTCCTTAAACGTTCTTTAAAACTGATGCGACCTCTGTCGCATTCAAGTGGAGACATCGCTCAACACCTGACCTTAAACTCATTTCAAATCGTTTCTCAAGACTTAATAAGAAACATTTATTAAATCATAGTTTAAAACTTTACTTTATAATTACATAATACAGTCCATAAACTGTATTTTAAAACTTGAATACAATTCTTAAAACTTATTTTCTTTAAACTTTGAAAACACAACATTAAACAATGGAAAACATTTTCTTTACGTAGCGGAAGCAAACAGTGATGGTATCCATACCCAAATCTTCGCATCTGTCCTCCGCAGCACCCAGCTCTTCTAACGGGTCCCATTGGTCACCCATAAGTTACCTACAGCATGAAAAACTTTTAATGAGCTTTCGCTCAGCAAGTTCAAACATAATCTCACAAAGCATTTTAAACATGCTTTAAAACTTTTCTCATGAAAACTTTTTTCTTGAAACGTTCTTCATGAACGTTTTCCATAAACATTTATGAAAATATTTTTCATAAACGTTTTCCTTAAACATTTCTAAAAACGTTCTTCATAAACGTTTTTCATAAAACATTTCTGAAAACGTTTTTCATAAAACATTTCTGAAACGTTTTGCATAAACGTTTTTCGTAAAACATTTCTTCAACGTTTTTCTTAAAACGTCATTCGTAAACCTTTTCTTGCAAACATGAAATGTTTTTCATAAACATTTAATGTAAAACCTTTCTCTTAAAACATTTCTTGAACGTTTATCTTAAAACGTCGTTCATAAACCGTTTCTTGAAAACATGAAAATGTTTTTCGTAAACATTTATCGTAAACATTTTTCAGAATGTTCTCCATAAACATAACATATAAACATTTCATAAAAAAAAAGCATTCAAGTAACATCAGAATGCATGACTCCATTTATGCTCAATTATTAACTTCAATTATGAGCATATTATGAACATTATATAAACTTAAATATTCATTTCTTTCTCAACCTTTATTCTTGTTCCTTAACTTTCTTTATCTTGTAACCTTCATTTTCCTTACTTTACTTTAGTGTTCGTACCAACTCATTAATCATGAGATCGTAAACATGATGCTTCCCTTGTGGAAGACTTGAGACCATCAAACATTGAGGTCTTGTACCTCACCTTTAGGAGGTCACACTTTAATTTTACTTTATTACCTCATAACAAAGAGGCTGGTACGACACTTTTCTTTTTATCTTTACGTTACCTTCTTATTAACTTTAGTGAGCATTTCAAATGCAATCACATCATATGCAATACACTTGCAATTCATATCTTGTACTATAAAATTAATTGCATAATAAATGCAACTCATTGCATAACAAATGCAACATAAAATGTAAACACATTTTGCAAATCATAATTTGCATTCAAACACTCATTGCATAACAAATGCAACATATTGCTTAATAAATACATCATAAAATGCAAACACATTTTGCAAACTATAACTTTTATTCTAAAACTTATTGCACAATAAATGCAACTTATTGCATAGCAAATGCAACATTAAACCTTTAACTTAAACTATAAAACATTATGCATTGTCATAATGCAAAACATACTTTCAATACTTTGAAAATCATAACTTAAACTTTTAAATAACATTATGCATATCAATATGCAAATAAACCTTTAACATAACGATTGCAATTTCATTGCAATTCTTTTTCTTGAACTTTAAAACTTTTTGCATAATAAATGCAAATATACTTTAAAAGAAACTTGCTTAACAATTGCAAACACATTTGCAAATCATATAAATAAACATTTAAAAATCATTTACTTCATGCTGTAGGTGAGGTTTGAAACTTACCCAAACTATGCTCTAGCGTTCTCTATTTCGTTCCTTTCTCGTTCCTTTTCCTTGCATTAGTCGGCCTCTGTGTCCTGATCAAACGACAGCCGACTCATTAATTAACTTTCTTTATTATCAATCCACTCGATTGATAATAAAACGTAAACATTAACCATTTATTCCTTTTTCATAACTTGACTAGTATACATTCGGTCTACCGTTCTTTTAACTCAACCTTATAACCATCAGTTTACATTTCCTTCAATTAGCCTTGTAACCCACAGGGGTTACATTTTCTTTTAACTTTGTAACCCATCGGTTACTACTCGTTTACTTAAACATCCTTATTAAATCTCTGGTCTCATATGACCGTTACGTTACTTAACGTATTACGGAACATTTTCCATCTAATAACATTATGCTAAATCGGAGTGTTCGACTCCGTTCTAGCCGTTTCCTTAAAAATGACGATTTTACCCTTAACGGGTTTTTCGTCACCTTATAACGTTATAAAACCTATTCTTACATAAAACAGTGTAACAATCACTGATCATGCATTTCATAAATTTCTATGAAAGCATCTAAAACAGTTTATTCTAAAACAGTTCATATTGCATGCGAGATTCCTACTTACTTGAACTCCAAGCTAAGCAGATCCAGTTGTATCTCGCTGCATCTACAGTATGTGAAGCATCCTCTGCAGTGCTCCTCGAGTGACCATAAATGGCTAGGAATGCTTCCTGGAGATCATGCATTCTTGAAACTGTCCTTCTGGACTCCGATATTACTGTTTGAATCGCCTCGATCCGCGTACAGTTGGTACCGGACGATTTTCATCGGAGTGGAATTAGCTCGAACGGAGGTCACCATTGCGTTCAGAGCGTCGAAACGAGTCGGGAGGCGGTCTCGGATCTTCGATCGGAGGTCCGGATCACAAAATCCCATTTTGCCCTTGACCGGCCGTTGACCGGCGTTGACCGCCGTTGACCGGCCGTTGACCGGCGGCGCTTGGCTCCGTTGAGGGCTGAGCTCGAGCCTACCCCCCCTAATTCGACCCTCCTGAGTCGATTGGTGGGGTCAATTTCACCCAATTCGGCCTCCAACATAGCAAATCGAAGACGGAATTCTCGGCGGAAACCGGCGGCTCCGATTTCGGTCCTCCGGCGACGGTACCGTGAAATTGAGGTGGGCGTTTTCTTCCCCGACCTCCTCTGAGTGTTTCCCCTACGGTGGGGCAGCTCAACACCGCCTGGAACGGCGGCTCCACCCCCTCACGGCGGCGCTCCACGGTGGACCTTGGTTCTCCGCCTTCTCGCGGTGTTTCCCCGAAATTGAGGTGTTGGGAAGCTTCCCCGTGACCCTCTGAACGTATTTGTGCCTTCAATTTGGCACAAAACGGCCTAAAATGGCCAACCCAACCTCACCCACGGCGGCTCACGGCGGGGGCCTTCGTTCTCCGGCGAGGGGCGGCGGAAAGGAGCAATTGACCGAGGGGTCTTGCTCGCCGTCGCCCTCTGAACGTTTTGGCACCGGCGATGTGCCACACCGCCACCATATGCGGCGGCTCCGACGACGGCTCCACGGCGGCGACGGGGCAGCTCCGGCGAAGCCTTTCCAGCCAAAATTGAGCTGGAAAATTGGTACCATCTTGTTCCTCTCATCACACTGAGTCCATAGACACCAAAATCACGTCGATTGGTGGTCGGACGGCCGAGAAACGACGTCGGGAAAAAATGGGTTTCGCCGCCACTTTGGGCGGCGCGTGGGCCCTCCTCCGGCGGCTATTTGGGTGGCACGACACCTCGTTGGACTCAGCTCAACGAGAGCTTCCCACTGGTATGGGAGGTGTCGAAAAATAACGCCGGAATCTCAAACGAGATTTGAGGAGAGAGAGAGAAAATCTAGAGAGAGAAAGTCTAGAGAGAGAAAGTCTCGAATTTGTGATATTTTCTGATTTTTCTTTTTCTTTTTTTCTTTTCTTTTCTTTTATAAAAAAGTATAAAATAAAATTGTGGTCCACACAATTCAATTCTTATACTGCGTTGCTCTAACACTGTATAATTTTCCATCTTATTATACAGTATTTTTTCCTTTAATTGTACTTTGTCTTAACATAATCTTTAATTTAATGCATTTTTAATGCACTAAAAATCTCGGGTGTTACAGGTTGACTTCACATCTAAGTTAAGAGTGTGAAGTACAAAATTTATTTGTATTAGTCAATTGATCAAGTCTTCTAAGCAAACAATAACCTAGTTAAATGTTGCTCTTTTTTTCAGATGAATATTTAAATGTTGCTTAAGAATCTGGTTTTGTTTACTTTAAGATAGGTTTGAATAGATTCCTAGTAATTAGAATATCTAGAGTGTTAAGGATTACTAAAGAAGTCCGGCCAAATTAAGCTTGTTTAATTAGCGCTTAAACAAATGAAAGAAAAAAGAAGAAAAAGCAGTTTAATATTAATCATGAGTTGTTTATTGCAATATTATTTACCTGAAGCTAGCCTCCAATAAAAAACTAATCTGGTTTTAGAAAAATCATTAACTGATTAATTATAATTATTGATCAGAAATGGTTAATGTCTATACAAGGAACAACACAGGTATGCAAAAACTGCCAAATTAATTAATTAATACTTAAGATATGGGATTCCCAATTAATTTCTTGTATAATAAGGGTCAACTTTGTAATTAAAGAGCACGTGTAACTGATTGCTACAACTCACCAAAAAGCAATATTTAAATCCTAATACAAGTCTGAACCCGCTTTTTTCCAAGCAGTTTGATAAATGTCACTTGCTGTCACTCTGAATAATTAATTTATCGATAATGCAGCAACATTAAAACCTTTATGTAAATTAAAAAAAAAAACAGAAACAGAAAAAAAAAAAAAAAACTTGCAAAATATCAACTTTTGTTGCCTGTTACTTGCTTGTCATCCAAAAGAAGGAAAAAAATTACTTCCTAGTCATATTATAAAACAGTTTCCAAAACTGGAAGAACATATTAAATTGTATCCATTAACCTAAAGACGACAGTTTATCGTCATTTATGTTGGGTCTAATGTTATTAGATTTTTAGCCGTACTATACTTTGACTATGACATATTATATTTTTTTTAGGAGATCTATCTAGTTGGGTATGAAAAAAAAAATATTATTAGCAAACAATTTTTAAGGCTCAAAACACACATTAAACTTGTATTAGATTAAAAAAATTAACAATTTCAATTTAAACTATATATTTTAAACTAGACTAAGTCTTACTGTTTTGTAAACAGTCAGGTTTTAACTTTGTAAATATGAAAAAGATTTTTCAACATGGTAACGATGGGTAAACCCACAATGCATGTCCCTGCAAACACGTGTGCCGGAGGGTTACCAATATAATTGGTCCATTGATGTTAATTTGATATCAAATGAATGTCATCGCAAATCTTTAAAGGGCAGTCAATTTCCAACCACGTAAAATAATATTCAATGTATACATGTATTGCAAAGACAATAATAATGATGCATAAACAATTAAAAGAAGAAGGAAAATAGAAAAAATCTTAGTTAGAAGACAAAGATGGGTAATCAAAGAAGTGGGTCCTCAATTTGCTTTGATGATCACATCGTCCAGCCATGTGATGGGGTCATGAAGATTTGACTTTGAAAATTTCCCATCAAATTATTCTTCATATAAGCTGGAAAAGCCAATTAATCCACTGTGCAGTAAAAAACATATGAAATATGATTAATGGAATTAGATTTCCTGACCCTTTTCTTAATTGTCAATGCTTTGGGGTTAAAGAGAGGAAAGGGACAAAATGTAATTAACATAACCTTAAAAAAGTTATTATGAGCTTTCGATGAGCTAGTAACATTTTGCATGGAACCATTTTGTTTCCCTTTTCAACAACCAACTTATGAAAAAGTAAAACTATTGTTTGCTTTTGTAACACACACACACACACACACACACACATATATATATATATATATTCTTTTGGGCATTGGGGTACGTGGCAATTATAGAGTTGGATTGTTCTTTGTCGTTTTAAAATGTACAACTTTTGCTGTTTGACTACTTTTGTCACACTTGTGGACTATAACATCTAATCGTGGCATACGGTTAAATGTGTTTATTCATTTATTCTTGAAAGAAAGCTATGCCACACTACAACTTATATTTATATTTAGCTGTGTTAAAACATATGTTATATTTTAAAAAAAGTATAATTTATATAAGTTTTGGGATTCAGCCACAAGTAGTTTCTTGGAGTAAATTTAACATTCTTCCCCTAACTGATTAAGAAACAAGGTTTTTCTGTCTCTTTTTCTCTTCACATTCTCGGTCAACGTTATTTTCGAACTCAACTTATGCAATAGAATGTAAAGAAGACAAGTTCATGTTTTTATCAATAACCGCAAACAAATCCCTGCGTGTCAGATTCACAACCTTACTAAATTTATATTATCATAGAACTAAATGCATACGCCATGAATCAAATCTCATATGGATGGAAAATAGAAACATAAGTTTCTCCTCTACAACTACTGCTGAGAATTTGTTGAGGGTAGATCAATTTCTGCCATCAAGCTGTCTCTTTAAATTAAAAAAATAAAAAAAACTCATAAAGTTATAATTTGTTGCTTTCCCTTGATATTAAACCAACAGCAATTTGAAGCCTCAAGAAAATCCCAACAAACCAGCAAAAATCTTTAAATGACCCCATCACAGCCCTAATTCAGCTGGTCACTGCAATGATGTACGGCCAGCCTTTACATATTTCTTAATTCCCGTACAAACCCTTCTCTAGAAAGCCTTTATTGTACGAGTTAAAAACATAAAAAAAAAAAAAAAAAATCAGGCATAAAAAATGAGTGATTTATAAGTTGAAGAAGATGATACATAATTATAATCAGAGATAAAAAGGATCCTGCAAATATATGGTAGTTGAAGGGCAACTTTCACTGGGATAAGCTTCCCTAACAGACAAGCATAAAGGAATGACTTGTGTAAACAAGAATCCAAATCCATCTTCTCAACACAACTACGCAAGAATCCTTGACAACAACCTGTACTTGTTTGCCCTCCCTTCCGGTGGGATTCATCTGTATCCATATAATTTAATCATATTTTCCAAATTAATATGCTTTTTGTGATTTAAAAAAAAGAAAGAAAGATCTTCTATGTGCATGGATCACTATCAAATATGATACAAACTTTAAAACAGATACACACACGTTCCAAAAAAATTATCATCTATCATTATTGTATAATGCAGAAGACTTTGCATAGAGGTTAAATAAAGATTTGTTTGTACTAAAGTGAAATATCCAATCAAGTTTATTATATATATATGCGTATATATATTTTTCCCACCAATGCCAAATTGTTTCCTTTGTTTCAAACAATGCAAAATCTTTTACTAGATGTTGCAAATTTGGATTGGCACACATTTAAAGATGAATTGGACCACTTTGAGCCTCACTTTCAAGTTTCAACCTTGAGTGAAATAACCATATATGGATAATGGATTTATCACCTTATTTGTTTAAGGAGCACAATATAATGTGAACAAAGACAAACTCATATGTAGTTTCGGATCTTGCATTTTTCAAGCAATAAAAATTGTTCTTGCATTATTTGGTCAATTTCTTTTACCAAAGGTCAATAAGCCAACCAGATTGATATATTATGCTTCCTATAGTTTTAACATCTTTTACATTTGCCCAAAATGCAGTTTTTGAATCTTCTTCTCCAAGGTCAAACAAAAACATAATGCCCAAATGCAAAAAACCCATTTTTTATTTAGATTAGTTTAGGAATTCCATGAATTAACTAAAAAGTGTTAAGAATGTCTTGAAAATTGAACCTCCATTTCCCCCATATTAAATATTATAAATTTCGATTACTCGGGATCAAAGACATGAGACGAGCTTCATTAATGGCTTTAAATTACACTTTTTACACACAAAGAGATGGATACAACTTAAGAAAGAAAAGAACCTTGGGAAATAAAAGGAAGCTTACCCTTTGTGATTTAATCCCCTAATACATTATTCCAAAAAAGAAAAAAAAGGGAAAATTAAAAGGAAAATTGACATTCAGACTGCAAAATTTAGCCCCTTTTTTCATGTGTGGGGAGAATAACAGCTAGTAGTAGTACTTAAAAAGCAGTTTGGGAGATCGATAAAGCAAAACAACACTACGACAACTAGTTGCTAGTTGCTACTAACAAGCTTGAGAACCAAGAAACGTATTTAGATTTTAGCCCCCTGTGAAAGGAAAATTGATAAAGGGCTCACATTAAAAATTGTAAAAGCAAAAGAAAAAGAAAAAAAAGAAGAAAAGAGAGAGAGAGAGAGAGACAGAGAGAGAGGAGAGAGATCACACAAACTAGACAAGCCCAACTGTTTTTTTTTTTTTTTTTTGCATTAATGTTGCCACAATAAAGGCTCAAAGGAAGATGGAATGGCACAATCTGGGTCTGACAATGGCATTTGAATTTGGTAATAATCATCCTCAAATCCATGATTATACCACGGCGGAGGAGGATACAGCCACCCACAATCCACCGAGTCCACGAACACAAACTCGCTCCCCGAATCGGGCGAGTCGAAACTCGTCCCCAGGCTGGGCAACTCCACTATCTCGCTCAGCTCCTCCGCCGGCGACGACGACGCCGCCGCCGCCGCCGAAGACACGTCGTAGCTCGACGACGATGAAGATGATGATGAAGAAGATGGTGTCGTTGGGGATGCGATCGGGACAGGAAGCTCCATGGAGGCGGCTTTGGCGGCGGCAGCCTGGACGTCGCGGGGGGAGCTGGAGTCTGGTCGGGGCAAGAAGCCCGCGAGCTCGGGGAAGTTGAGGATCGCCGAGGTTCCTTTGATCGTCAGAGCAGCCACGTCGTGTGCACGCGCCGCCATCTCGGGGGTCGAGAACGTTCCGAGCCAGATCCGGTTCTTCTTCCGCGGCTCGCGAATTTCGGATACCCATTTGCCCCAAGTCCGCATTCGGACCCCCCGGTAAACCGGGTGCTTAGTGTCGTTATTACTGCTGCTACTATTATTATTATTGCTACTATTATTGTTACTGTTGTCTCTCGGTCTTTTGACCCGTTTGTGATCCGGGTCAGGGTCCGGAGACTTCGCTTTTTCGGCATCTTTGCTTGCTGAAGAGGAAGACGAAGTGTTATTCGGCACCGTTTTGGGGCTAAAGGACGAGTTTGGGCTGGACTCGGGCTCCGAGTTGAGCGGAGGCTGGGACTCAATGGGCAACATTTTTCTTATATGTGTAAGTTGAGACTCTTGAGAGTGTTTGTTTAAACAAAAGATGGTGAACAATAATACTATGAATATGGTATTTTACAAATGTGTATCACCAATTGGTATAAGATTGTTCTCTTTTCTTTTTTTTCTTTTGGTTTTTGGGATGTTTTCCTTTGTTTGTTGTAGAGAAAGAAAATGGTCGTGAAAGGGGGAAGGAAAAGAGGGAATGAGTATAGTGAGAGGGAGGGGTGAGGTGGGTTTAAGTAGAAAGTTTAGGGGCAGGGGAAGGGAAGGGAAGAAGAGGAAGGACAAAATATATATGGGAAACGTGGGACTTCAGCGTTGAATGACCCCCACACGGACTAGGCTTTGCCTAGCCTCTAATCCTTGCCTTACCTTTTATATATGAGTTTATTTGACTGACCCATAATATAATATAATATAATATAAAAAATAATATAATACTATCTATGTAATTTTTTGTGACGAGGACAATGAAGTACGGTATGTAAAAACTGCTCTATCAATAACCACAAGCGCTAATCATAGGATCATATTGAATGATGACAGCAGTCATTTTTTTTTGTGGAGCATTGTGACCAAAAGAAAAGTAATTTTTTAAGAAATTTCATAAAAATTTTGAGCATAAAAATTAGATTTTTTTAAAAAAAATTTAGTGGTGACATCTGCCAGTTCATTAAGTAGAGACTAATTAAATAGGGGCTCTAATTAAACAAAAAGTATAACAATTTTAATAGAATTTAATAAAAGTGAAACCTCTAAAAACAGTATACCGGTAGCAAGATTTTTTTCATGCCCAAATAGAATCTCTCCTTTGATAAAATGTGCAAATTATATTTGTAATGTACCCGCACATGAAGAGATATGTAGAGAGAGAGAGAGAGAGAGGTGAATGATGAGAGAGAGAGAGTTAAGTGAGCGTCAAAGGGCGCTGTGTGGGTACGGAATCGAGTTCCAGCCTATGATAAGCGGCTAAGTGTCTCTCACTCAAAGCACAGCTGGCACAGCAAAGCAAAGGCAAAGCCAAAACAAAAGCAAAGTGTGCATGGCATGGGACGAAGGATTACCATAGTAGAATGGGCTATGTATTGATTGGCCAAAACTAGATAGGGCTATTCAATTTTGCCTTGTATTGTACCAAACTCAATCCTTTCACTGCCCTTCAATAATAGATCCCTTCCTTCTTCCCCTTTTGCTTATTCGACTTTGCATGATTCCATAGATTTTAAATCCCGTTGCTCATAAAGTTGTAAGTTTTAGTCTGATAAATGTCTAATTTGAAAGGGTTTTTTAAAGTTTCCTATTATGATTTGTTAAAAGTGTTTTCAATCAAAACCATAAAATATAACTTTTAAAAAAATACTTCTAAAATAGATTTTAAAACTTGTTTACGAGAATTGTGATAAGATATTATAAGCTTTGTTATAATATTTTTATTATGTATGAAAAATTTTAGAATTGTTTTGACTCATTTAAACTCTTTTAAGAGTATGATTTTAAACATTCACTGTAAATACATGATTTTTACTTCTTTTCTTCTACCAACTAAATACACAAACAAAAACTCTGTCAAACGAGTATAAAGTACATTATCTAATAGGTATGACCCATTTATTTGTAAGTAGTGGGATTTTAATAGAATGGGAAATGGTTTTCATTTCTTTCACCTAATTCACCATTTATGGCACTCCCTATGATTCTCCCACCAAACCCCCTAAGAAAGTAGAGTTAAAACATGACTGATTTACACATAAACCCCACTCACAACCGCACGTACGCTGTTGGGGTTCATAACTAAGTACCCCCTCGCAGAAAATTGTGGTTCAGAGTGAGTTATTCTTCTGGGTACTACTTTTTAATTGGTTCATATAAGCTTGTACTTTTGCCAGTTTGAGCTTCCACTTACCAGATTCTGCAGAGTTTTTCAATGTGCCATTGCATGATGTATCTCTTGTGTTGGTGCTGTTTGCCACTTATTATTTGTAATATGGATTTAAAATAGTTACAGTAAAAGCAAGATATATTTTTTTACTGTTTTAAAATAAGGTGCTTAGGAGAGTGATTAGAAATAAAAATATTTATTTAAAAATTACAGTATATGAGAGCTTTATATTATAATACTTTTTACTTTTTATTATAGTTGCGGAAAGATTTACACTGTTTGTTGATTAAAACTAATCCAACCGATATACCAAATGAATCAAAAAAACTCTTAAAAACTAGAACGTTTTGCAATTAGTATAATTATTTCTCTAAAAATTTCAGTTACCACATGATTGGATCGTGATTTCTCTATAAAAGATTTGTCACAATACTCATAGTTAGGGACTAACAAATTAACAATCTTAATTACCAAAGAAAAAAAAACTCATGAATGAGTATGTAAAATGCAACAATATTGGAACTGTTGTTGTCAGACTGAATTGACCTCTGAGTAGTGTGTTACAAATTATTGTACTTTTTATTGTTGTTTCACAGTGTAAGATTTAAAATGTAGGTTCTTCTTGTTATGATAAGAAAAATCTTTGTAACTAGGACAATGTCTACCATTGGTTTGATGCCGAAACAACACAAGATTGAAAAAGCATTTCGTTTCATTTGTGGTAACCCAAAAAAAAATATTTTAAGAAAAAAATATTGGGGTGAAAAAAAAAAGAAAAAAATGTGGGGAGTAACCAGAGTTGGGTTAATTAACTGAAACCTGGGTTCATTGCTGATGTCATGGGCCTTGATTGATTTGGTCCCAGCTTGAGAAAAAGCAAAATTTAGGTTTCATCAATTGTCCAATCACAAAGATAAATATAATACACATTTTAAGGAAAGCATTATTATGGACAACTGGAAGTTTTCTTTAATGTTCTAACTTTAGATTTCTAGAGTTTTTTTAAACAAACGATTATTGGACTCGCCACCGTAAAAAAGCAGTAGTACTACTCTGTTCCTATTAGTTAAAGCAGAAATTTAAATCAACCCATATTAAACGGGATTATTGGTGTTCTCATGCTCTCATCCAGCAAGACTTTAATGGAATTTGGTTTCCGCTCTTCTCTAATAAGCTCAAGTCACATCAATGTAAGTCATATTAGTAAAAAAATCTTTTTTATTCTTATAGAGTTATCATTTTATTACTTATAAAACTATGAGTTCGAGTCTAGTATGTATTATATTTTTTAGACCGAGTTCTGTTCTTTTATTAGTAGCTAGATTAAAA
Organism: Artocarpus heterophyllus; assembly: GCA_025403435.1. Classification (NCBI taxonomy): domain Eukaryota; kingdom Viridiplantae; phylum Streptophyta; class Magnoliopsida; order Rosales; family Moraceae; genus Artocarpus; species Artocarpus heterophyllus. Next base: position 4,584,102 of record CM046330.1, on the reverse strand, counting down.
AGAATTACTATATTTGGTAGGCTTAAGAAGAGATGTAAATATAACCTTAATGCATACGAGATGAATTGATCTTTAAATGGTATTAGAGAGAGTCTTAGTAAGTTATTTTCTTGCCGCTGCAGCACCACTGGTGGTGGTGAATTTACCCAATATATATAATCAGACAAATATTCCTTTGCTAAACTTTCATGTGAGTTGGGCAATCTATTATGTATCCAAGTACACACTTCCATGTCATTTTCAAGTCCGTTATGTGACTAATCACACGATTTTACGTTCCATATATCTCATGCATATGCCATATTATGCATTATATATGTATATATAATACAAAAGGATCTTTGTGTAATATCTTCTATATATATATATATATATATATATATATATATAAAGGTATCTTTGCTTATATGCATGGGGTTTTAACAATTCTGGGATCCTTCTATAATTGGATTTATTAGAAAAATCACAACATGCAATAGACAAATAAACAAATATACATACATGTACATACATACATACATATATGTATATATATCTGCATGTATGTATTATGTATATAGGCAGATATATAAATATGTGTGATCCTTTTGATTAGAGTTATTAATAAAAGATTATAAATGAATTGCCAGAAAGGAAGGGCGGTGCATGGATCTGCTGGTACATCCAACAAACGGTGCGTTCTAGTTCCAATTTTGTTATAGCAACCATTATTGATCAGTCCTATATGTACTGAATTATGGACCATTTGAATTTATCGTCAAAACAATCAATCAAGTTAAAGGCTATTTTTAAATGAAAGTTTTCTCTCCCATAAAACTTTTTTTTTAAATTTTTTTTTTCATGTCGGAGGTTAACTTGTCCTTTTTTTCTTCTCAATTGTGGATTATATTTATCATCAATTTTTCAAATTATGTTGTGCACCAAATAATGTATTAATTAATTAAATTTACTAGAGTGAGATAGATAAAATTGGAAGGTAAAAGTATGGGGTAAAAACTATCTGTAAGTTACGTATATCGAAAGCCTCTCTATACTTTTTAAGAAGTAAGAATCTCTCTATTTATAGAAAGATAAGACGATTTTTTATTTTTTGGTAGAAATAAAATTCATTCTTAGTAGCTAGTACACCATTGCTTTTATATCATGTTTTATCTTTTTATGAAGTACAGACAGGATGATTTTGAAGGCTTATTCAAGGGGCCCCATGAATTTTTCTTGAGTTTTTCTGTATCACTCCAAAATTCATGCTCGTGCCATATATATATATATATACACACACACACACACATTCAGATATAATATATATATATATATATATATATATATATGCGCCATGGATGAATAAAAAATATATACAAATTTCATTTTATTTCTCCAATATATCAATAGTATTTACCCAAGTTCTTTTTTTCTTTTTCTTTTTTCAAAAATATTGCTCTATTTTTTTTAGAAAAAGTCCTAAGTAATAAGTTGAAATGTACCGTATGAAGTGTGAGCTGTCGAAGCAGTTGCTTTTATTAGACTTATTTAATTTGTCCCTTTTCATACAATTGGAATATATAACTGTATTTTATTTTTTTTTTGGTCCTTAAAGGAATGGACATCAATTAATTTCTTGGCTGGACATCTTAATTTGCATAATTTGGTGGCAATTTTGCTCGCCTGACAAAATTTTAATCACGTAATACTGCTTGGAGATTATATTCTATGATAAGTGGAATTTTTATAGCCAAAACTCAATGTTGTCACAGCTAATTAAGTCACAATCTTCATATATACACATTCATAAATGTGTGTATGTAAGCTCATCCACTCCAAAACGATCGGAAAAAAACCAAAAAAAATTGTATTTTTGAGCAATAAGGAAAATATTCATCCATCATTATACATTTGAACAATGGAATTGTAGTTATTGAATTCCACTTTTAGCGAGTTTCCTTTTTCATAGGATCTTGTAATTACTCCCCTTTGCATACTCGTTAGACACGTATATTTAAGGGAAAATTACGTGTTATGCTCCATTTTTAAAAGTTCTGTTTATTTATACTATATTTAAAAAAATTTATGCCACACTATCATTCATATTGCATGTTAAATTGTATTACGAATGAATATACGTGGGATTCATAAAAAATAAACCTTAAAAGATGACATTTATAAAAATTACCTTACATTTGTACATAATGTTTGGTTAAGTCATTCATAAAGTTGGACTGAAATCATATGCCTAATTTTGGTGTTAAAATAGTGGCTAATCAATCACATAACACTACATCATTTAAAAGTTTTGAAATGTTTCTTAGCCGACTTTTCTTATGCTTATTTGTTAAATATTGTGGCAAAATATGATTGATTTGACATTATTTAAGATAACATCAATTAGACACGTGATTTGAATCTTGAAAAAAAATTGCTTAATGTGCCTAAATCTTTTTTTTAAAGAACACAAATATGTATATACTACAGTGTGTATATATGCAGATACATGATTAGTTTCAAACAATGAGACACCTATTCTTTTCCTTTTACTTGATCTACAGACAAAAATGTAGTAAAGTAACATGCGTATCAGAAACTTTGCGCTCTTACAATTTCCTCAATAATCCTTCATGTAATAAAGTCAAAAGATATAGGAAAGAAAGGAACAATGATAAAAAGAAAAAGAAAAAGAAAAAGAAACATATATAATTACATATTCAGAAGTCCGTACTGCTTGTGTTCCTGGACTACGTAGGGTTTACTTTCTTTCCACTATTAATCCGCCAAACTCTTTCAATGGAGGATATCGGCTTCAATAAGGCCAATAAGGCTAACAAGGCAACCTCTGTCTGTCTGTCTCTCTCTCTCTCTCTAGTTTTCTTTTAGGTGAAAAGTTAAGAGCCTTCTAATTTGGATAAATTCTAATTAATGTTTATGAGGGGCTTTATTACTTTGTTATTTCTTTCGGCTCTTAATTTACAGTTTTGGAAACTAAAATTTATTAATATTTGTACGAAGTTGATGGCCTACTAATTGCTTTGCTCCTAGTGATTTATTTCTTCCGAGAAAGTACCATAGTCAATAGCTTGCAAGATGTGAAATCTCTCTCTCTCTCTCTCTCTCTCTACCAAAAAAAAGGTTGTCCCATCACTTTAAAACTCTTGCATTTATGTTAATATTGATGTAATTAATAAAACCATTTCACATTTATGTTTGTGTACACCTTCCACTTAAAATGATGCTTAGGTTTTTACAGCTTTACGTTACATTTTTGTAATATATCATAATGACAACATGGTATCAGATGAGATATAGTCCATGTTGAAATCCGTACAACTACACTTCTCAAGCCTTTCCTATGACATTCATGGTTTGTCAAAATATTAATTATTGGTTTGTTAACTAATACTATATTTATTCACTTAATCTTAGAACAAAACAAAAAGGAAAAAAAAAATCACAACACATTTAAATTGCTAAAAAATAATCATTTTCCAGCCTTGAAACAGATGAGATGAATTGGGCCATTTATGTTCTCTCTATAATCACATTCACACAAAAACTTGATCAACTACCGCACACATTATTATTATTATTATTATTATTATTTTAAATTGTCTTTTGTTTTATTTGAAGCTTGTGAAGCTGATTTGAACCCATCTTTTTTCACACATCAAAGAAGTAGAAAAACCCATTGGAGTAAGTAATTGAAGGCATTAATGCAGATGGGGATTGAAGTGCATGATATATTCTGAGTAGTTGAATGGAAAGCAGGACCCAACATTTTGATCTCTTAAATAATGTGGAGCCGACTTATGTTTGTTTTTGTTGATATTTTTTTCCTTTTGTAAAAAATAAAAAAAATAGAAAAAAATAATCTTTTGTTTTGACCACCAAATTAATAAATGACATTTGTGCAATCTCATCCACATGCAATTCATGTGTATCCCATACTCAAAAGTTAATGGCTTCTATTAGTTCAAGAATTGCCCACTTTGATAAATTTCCTGCACTTATATACAAAATGTATATTATAATATAATTTATACATTTCCTGCTGCCTAGGTTTTGGCAACCATGTTGAGCGATTAGTGTGGCAACATATGATGGACCTATTTCTTCCTGTATATTCATGAATGTTAAATTGGGTCATGAGAAATATTTGACATTAATTTTTTTCATATTGCAAATTATGAATGTTAGTTTTTTTTTAATTATTTTTATTACTGAAAAATTAATATTGACAACTACCATTTTTTTTTTCACTTCTTTTGGCTCATATAGTAAAAATAAAAAATAAAAAATGGAGAAGACATAATCATGAGATTGACTGGGCGGGGCAGAAGTTAAGCTGAATGGATGACCAGAATTCTTACAATTAAAAATTTTTCAGATCATGCAAATGGATAGCTACTTGATCTACTTTGTAGTATTTCCTTTTCTTTTCCTCTTTCTTCTTTGCCAACAAGTAAGCGTTCCTGTTCCTCGCATTTGCAAAATGCAGCTTCCTTTGATCATGACCTTCAAACTATTGGCTCTGAGGATTTTTTTTCTTATTTTTAAATTTTTTTACCAATAAAAAAATACTATATGGTTTAAGTAATATATCTCGTAATTTTTGTCATATTGCCTCATATTATAACCTTAAAAGTAATATTTATGTAGTGGTTATAAGCATAACCTAATGATAAATTTACATGACTCCGCTACAAGATATAGAATTCAAATATCTGTTCTCAAATTTAAAACCGAGCAATATTCATGTATTATTTCAGGAAGGTTTGTTTTTGCTAAAATACCGCAAGACAAGCTGCTTACTACCTGAATTTTTCTGATCTTTTTTTGCCCCCTTTAAATTTGCCCTTTTGTATGGTTTTTTTTTTTTTTTTTTGACAAATTCTGTGGTGGGATGTAAAAATATACCCTGTATGACAATTGGTGAACTCATACATAGTTTGAACTATATTTTTTTATACTAATCTTAACATGTTATAATATTTCGATTCTAACTATATAATTCCAAGACGTTGTCAAGCACACTCGGTATGAAAATGAAAAATGCCCAATATCGCAATGAAAATTCAACAATGATTGTTCGAATGGTTTCTGTGCTCTCAGAAATTCGAGGTGCTACGGACGCATCATAAAGAAGGGCTGGGGACACTGGGCCCTACAGAATTAAATTTTGGACTTGGATTCTCTCAGCTTTATGGGCTTTAAAAACCAGTACGTTGTGGCCCATGAACGCTTTCAACGGTCATAACAAGTAGCTCAGTTTCCACTTTGAAGCCGAACACAAAATATCACCAGCATTTCCAAACATTGTCCTGTTAACCATTCTCTGTGGCTAGTTCATTCTTCAGTGGGCTCCACTGAACGGAAACTAATTTGTACATCAACTTATATCATTTATGGTGCACTAGCCATGGAGATAATAAATAAAAGAAGTACTAACAATATTTTCTTTTTCATTCTTTTATACTATTTTTAATTACTGACACGTAAAATTCACAAATATTATAAATTATTATTTAAATAAAAAATAAAATAACGAGTACACATGTCAAACAATGAATGAAATGGAGATCGTGTAAGATATAGTACAACTAACACTCCTCAATAAATAAATACAGGTCCCATTTTGGGGGCTCCTCATTGCTGACATCCTATCAAAGCCAATTCAACATTAGGCTACACATATGCATTAGGAAGCTTCATGTTGTACCTTCGATATTAAACATAGATGTCCTCTCAATTTCCCTTCAATCTATAATCTATTGTACAGCCTAGCCCAGTAGGGAAATCAATAAAATGGGCCTTATGGGGCCCACGGCCCAACTAAACTTGTGTGGAGATTTATGAAGGTTTAACGAGATAATTGACCCAATTACGTTTATTGAATTGAAATATGATTATAATTTTTAAAAATTTTATAAATGTCTCATAATAATATCATTAAAATTATTGATATATAATTATATAGTATAATATGTAATATCATTAAGATAATTACTATATTATTAAGAATATTTTTAAGATATTTTAAATATTGTGTTAAATTTTAATTTTATAATAATAATTTAAATACGTATTGTAATTTTTTTTATTTATGAAAGCACTTGGAGGTCCTTTCTTTTTAGTTTCAAGCTTGTACTCCTTTAAAGCTTTGATATGACTTATGAGACGAGTGACTTGTTAACATGCTATCCTAGCATGTTGTGTTGAGTTCATTTCACTTGTGATTATATCATTATTTTTTTGGTCGAAGATGATCATTTAAAATGAAAATGAAAAAAATTACCTAAAAAGGTGAATGAAAAAAAAAAAGTGGAAATTTAGGGTGGCAATGTAAACTATCTATGTCATTATGGATATTTTTATATTTTCGTTTTGAAAGGAAAACTTACTTTACATTTTTTTTCTTTTTAATTCATACTCTATGGGAAATTTTTTGTAAATCCTCTCTATATTTAGATTACCTTTTCACTTTTGGATCCAAATTTTGAAAATTTAAATTTAAACATCAAAACGTTAGACTATCTCCAATACAAATATCAATGTCAGTGTTATATTTATCATTAAAAGGTGTAAAAAATAACATATTTGATTCTTTATTTTATTTTATGCTCCAATGCATAAGCTTTTTAAAATATCATATTTGTTTGTTAACATAATTATTAAACTTTGAAACTTATAAAAATAAACTTTAATATTAAAATAATTAAAAAGTAAGAATGTTGTAATTATTAAAACAAAAAACCAATCTACCAACCAATAGAAATCAAATGTTAAATTTGCTAAGTTTAACATATAGCAAATTTAGCATTAAAAATGACATTGCATTGGAGGGTTTTTTTTTACACTTAAATGCTAAATTTGTTATTGGTTTATCAATTTAACATTGCATTGAAGATGCTTTTACTTATTAAATTGCTATTTTTATCTTGTTCCATCCATTTAAAGGTGAAATGATTCTAATTTAAAGAATCACAACATGATTTGAGCTAGTATGAATCCGTGAGATCTCCTTTTAGGCCTAAGAATCCTCCACCCCCATCAGTCGTGAGATCTCCCTTCCACCTGCAAGATCCCCCATTCGGCCGTCGTATGGAGCACAGCTCCATTTCCAAGTAGTACAACAATAAAGGTAGGGTGGGTGAGGGGACCGCCTAGAGTATTAGTTTAAACTGTAAATAATATAAAGCTCTCACATATTACAGTTTTTAAACTTAATGGTTTAAACTATTCTCTTAAATACTTTATAAATTAGATTATGGTCAATCAAATTTTGTGTCCCATCATTTTTTTTTTTGGTGTGGATTCCAAATTGTTTCAATTTGGGGACGAAAAATAAAAAGATCACCCAAGTTTATAATTTTATATTATTTTTTAGCCCAAAGTTCTATTATATTTTGACAATTTTTTCCCATTTCTTTTCGTCATTGTAGGGAAAATAGAATGGAAAGCGCAGAAGCACAGAAGCCACAGAACGACGTCGTGGCAAATGGGCTGAGCTCCATGGTGAGCACTCTCATGAGGGACTACGATTCCAAAGGCGAAGACGCTCTCAGAAGCCAACATCACTTGTCTTCTGCTCTCGATCGTCTCACCTGTGGTACCTCCATTTTCATATTTTTTTTCTCTTTCATTTTGGCGATTTTTATTCAAGCCAAATTTAGGACTTTCAAATTTCAATTTCTTTGCTTCTGTTTTGGAATTTGGCCATAACCCATTTGCCCATATATTAATAATTGTTAGATTATTGGTTTGGCTGTTTTTTTTTAGTGTTATTTAGTGTAGATTAAGATTTCTTTAATTTTCTTTCTTGTTGCAACAAAGCCCTAATGTGAAATGTTTTCAATTTCATTTTCTTTGCATCTGTTATGTAATTTGGCCATTACCCATTTGCCCATGTATAATAATTGTTAGATTATTGGTTTGGTTGTGATTTTTCTTTCTTTTTTTTTTTGGGTGTTATTTAGTGTAAATAATATTTCTTTAATTTTCTTTCTTGTTACAACAAAACCCAAATTTTAAATTCCTTCCTTCTAATGTACCTGTAAATTCTTTTTTTTTTTTTTGGGATTATCATATCAAATTTCCCAAAAAAAATAAAAATATAAAGAAAGAACTAATTTTGAGATTTTCGGCAGAACTGGATCAGCTACTAGAAGATGCACCAGTGCCATTTATAATGCAGTATGCTGGCAAAGTTTCCAGTGTTAGAAAGAGAGTTTCATCACTGAATTCACTTCTCAAATCCATACACCGAAGGCTTGATAACATGGACCGGATGCTCTCTCAAACCATGCTGCATGATGGTACTTATATTTCTTGCTCTATATGTCTCATGTACTTTGCTCTAAGCATAAGAATTTACTGATATTAGTGTCAATAATTTTGCCACTTTCGAATCATTTTTCTTGGTTTTTAACATTCGTAATAGGGAAACATGAATCTTGTGCTGGCATAGAGTGCATTAGATAAATTGGAATTATTCTTTTTTATGGTTTTGCTGGGTAACGAAGCTTGATTTTGTGGATTGTCGTTAAGTAATGCTATTCCGTGCACCAAAAAGTTTTATGGTTTTGGTTCTAATGGAAATGTTGATTTTGACTGCTCTCTGTATGGGAAGGAATTACAGATGAAGATATATATATATATATATATGTATATATATATTGGTTCTAAAGATTCTGTCTTTTTTTTGTTTGTGCACTTTTGCAATAATTCATGTTTCTTTGTTAGAGAAGAAAATCAAATTGCAAAAGGTTTTTACTTCCATTACAAGTTGTAGCTTATGCATGCTCCACGTCCACGGTACTATATTCATCTAATTTTATTCTAAAAAATCCGTAATACTTGTCTTAGATCATTTTGTTGCCTCTAATTAATTTTATTTTACATTTCTACTTCGTTTGTTGCTTCCATGCCTTCTTACAAGTAGAGATATGCATTATTCTGCAGAGAAGGCAGCCACAGAGTGTTCAGAACAGCAATTGTCCGCAAAATAGAACTTTGTACTCGGATTCATGCGCAACGTGATGTAGAAAGTCGGAAACCTGTTTTATATTTCTATTTTGTTTGTTGCGTCAAGGCTTGTAAAGATGTGAATTAGTTCTGCAGAGAAGGCAGCCACAGAATGTCCGGAACACCAACTGTCTGTAAAATCGAACTTTGTAATCGGGTTCGTGCACAACGTGAAGCACAAAGTCGGAAACTTGTTAACCCCATGCACATTCCCATGTTTGAGGACCTAAATGTTACCGTGTACCTTCACAATTAGCTTGTTTCTGAGTCATAAAGTCTCAGCTTCTAAAAGCTAACACTTCCATACTTTTTTGGGTTTCATTTCATCATGAACAGGTGAGACAAGCTGTCAAAAACGGCTCAACATTATGACTATTCTCATGATTTTGTAACAATGGAATTACAATCTTTGTTAAAAATAAAACCGTTTGTAGTAACTAAACTCATGAAATGAAAGCATTTGAAAGACCTGTAACCATTGAAAGTGACGATTGATGATCAAAAGCAGAAACATTAAATTCAAGGAAATGCTCCAAGAACTAGGGTTGCATTGCGCTTGCCAATCTTGTCGAGGAAACATCTTGTTGCCTATTTGGATCTTGAATTCCACCCGGAAACACTCTCGCAATTACAAGTTTACAAGAGAAAATTGTAGTGAAAAGAGTTCGAATTGTAACAAGTTAGACTGATCTGGTGTTTACAAGGATCTATTGATCAACCCTTCCACATTACAGCCTTTTCCTGACCTCTAAATATTAGTTTTATGCTTCTCATAAATACTTCCATCTGATTGTCTTTTTACTTGGTCCCTACTACAAACTTAAACGCTTCATGCCAAATAACACAATGACCTTGCAAATTGAATAATATAAAGGCAGAATATCCTTAAATTTAGTAAATCCTGTGAAGTCCGAAATTATGTACTTTTTTTTAATCAATATTCTTATTTTTTTATTTAATACACATTTTTAACCTTAACAATCTCCTTCTAACACTAAAAAATAAAAATGATATTTTCCACCATGAAGATTCTGTAATTTTTTTCCCTCGACAGACCATTTGGGAGTGAGCTAAAGAGCATTTTGAGGTGCGTGCTCTTTACTTTGGGATCAATAATTAATTTTTTCACATGCTGACATAACAGGACATTCCATGGTTTATATTTGGTTATCACATTGTTGCTGAATGATCATTGAGAATTCTATAGCAAGAAAGGAATAGTTCTATTTCAAATTGTCAAATCGGTAACTCTCTTGGTTTTACGTACTTTTAAAGATTGAAATTATCTTAGGATTCTTTCCATGAGGCTATAGGCCCACCCTCTTGCCCAGGTGAGCTTCTCACCAAAGTTATATACTTTTAAAAAATGTTGCTAAGAATAATTTCCTAAAATGATTGCATCTAAATTTTTACCATGTATCTAAATATTCTTAATAAAATAATCATTCGTTTGGAGCAAAATTTGTCCATTCATAGTCCAGAGATTCATCCATCAAGAGATGGGACAAAAATGTCAAAACGGAACGAGGTATATATCCTGAAAACTATACATATGTTTATTTTCGTTTTATAAGATTGGTGAAATAAGGAGGAAAAAAAATATGTACACAAACACTCGGCAAAGTGCAAGGAAAGGTCCAAAAAGAAAATCATAATACAGCAAGTAAACAAATGTGCTAGCATTGCCACTTTTGGTTATCTTCACATCCTAACTCAAAAGTTCCTTCTCATTCTTGAAGCAATGCTAACAAATTTATCTGGGTTTTATCTGAAAAACTCTATTGTACCAAATTGAATGAAGGGTCATATGAAACAGATCGTACTTCATTGGTTTAGCATGCCAGAGAAAATGCTTCTGAGCCTTTCTTACCGCGAGTTGCATCTCAAGATACTTCTCTTTCGGTATTGAGAGTAGTATGTCTTTCAACTTTGGAATGTCTTTCTCTGCGAGAACTATTGAGAATGCTTCCCAATTCAAAACCTCGAAAAATGGGGGCACAAAGTTGTCGGATATGATCACGGGAACACATTCGTAGAAGATGGCCTCAACGACGCGCGGGCTATTGACCTCGTAACCCTTAGGGCAGATACAGAATTTGCTGCTCTTCATGTGTTGGATGTAGTTCATTTTGCTTGCAACACCAGGAGGCATTGGACCAAAGATCTTCATATTGGGGTCCTTATCCTTCCAGTACTTTAACAAGATCGGGCGTAAGTAGCCATGCATGTTTCCAGCATAGAAAGCAAGAATGTGCCTTTGAGACGGAGGCTTCCCTCCAAGATCTCTCAGAGGATTCCTCGCCGACCGGACGTATGTTTCTGGAAGAGAGACATCCCTTCCGATTTTGAAGCCCATCGTCACATCAGCATTGCAAAGGGCTTTCATGCAACGCTCCATGTGGTGCCTTGTTTCATATGGAGCCTGCAAGAATCCAATACTAATTTATACCAAACTTCCATACAAGGGCATGACTGAGGGTTAAAAAAAAAAACATACAGAGACAACATTCCATATCTCCTCTTAATTTGCAGTGATGTGGCCTGATAAGCAATGATAAGAGTCTAATTGAAGCAAATCTTTAAAGCATTAGGTGAATTCGAGAAACAGTTTGTGAACATTTGAGGTGAATACAAGAGAGACGCATGAATAACATACCCAGTCATGACAGGCAACAAGAAAATGATCTGCTCCACCGGTTCTATTCCAATAAGGATACTTTGCAGCTAATTTTTCAGAGTATTCCTTCAAATATTGGCGCAGGTTTGTCCGGTTATGGGAGTTGCGTACATAGAGGACATGTTCAAGCATCCGTGAACTGAATGGCATGTAAAACAGATGAGCCCTGCGAGGGTCTTTCACGACATAACGCCTGTTTCCCTCCATCAATTTCATGAACCATCCCTCGGAAGCATACAATCCCTTCATTATTGGTTGATGGAAGATCGGTTTTTCCCCATCCTTGTAGACATAGACTTTGAGCGTGTGCTCCATGAGTTCGTAACTCCTAAGAAAACACAAAATGAATGAATGTTTTTGAAACAGCTTCCCAAAAAGAACATCATCAATTGTCTTTACTCATCCTCTTCTCACATTAAATGAAACCAAAGAGTAACTTAACTTATCATGCTTGATCAAATTAGACTTACCTTTTAAACATGGAAACATTTCGAAAGAGTGGAGCGTAAAGTTCTCGATCATTCGTTGCAAGGGGAGCGTGCTCGATCTGTGGCTTCACAGCTAGAATCTCCCGGTCACGTACAGAGGACCACCGCGGTCTCTGCAATAAAAGCCAAAGATTTTAGAGGCCCTGCATTAACAAGCTAAACCATTAACAAACAAATTACTTGATCAACTCATTACCAATGAACGCGATTTTGCACGGTGCCTTGCTAATATTTGGTTCATCTCCTGAAATGTTGTTATCGACTTTGGCGGCATTTCACATCTCATCTTCTTCACTCCAGAAGTAGTTGCAAATGCTGAATGGTCCTTTGTAATTACAAGGCCACTTTGCTCGGAAACAGAAGCCAAAGAGGAGCTTTTGTCAGATGCTGAGGTTGTCAAAACTGTAGCATTGCTCGAAGCATCTGAAGATGATGCAAGTTGAGAGGGTTGAAAAGGAATGTCTAAACGATCATCAGATTTTTCCAACCTAAGATCTAGTTTCTCCGCTCGAACATTTTCTGTAGGCATTTCAATATTTGGTTCCACAAATTGATCTAGAGGAAAACCCTGCCTATCATTACTGGTTTCATTAACAAAATCACTCTCATTTTTTATGCTTATGAGTGCCAAACTTTCAGGTTTATCTACATATCTACCCACAAGATCTTGAGAAGTGCTACGAAGGCCTTTTTCTTCCTCCAACATAAAAGTAAACTCCTCGAGCCTGCTGTTCCGCTCTACTTCGCTATCACTCCCTAAATCTTCACCATCACCAAGATCATCAACTGTAGACAAGTCAACCAACTCCGAAGCATTAATAGTTAGAGGGTTGCGAACCACCGCATGCTTGGTGGAAGAACGAACGGTTCGGGTGGTGGTATATTTAGCATCCCTCGGAACATCAATACCAGGCAATAGAGAGCGAAGGGCCTTTCCATATGGAAGCAGGAAGGACTGAAACAACAAATAATTAACAGCCACCAACAAAACGACCAAAACCCATCTCGCTCTGGCTCGGCCAAGCTTCCGAAATCGAAATGGATACTCCATATCCTATATTTACAACCCAAATGGCATAAACTTCATTTCCCTTCTCAGTTTCTGCATAATTTCAGGAGCAATAAAAAGTTAATCTAATTAACAACATTATTTGGGCAGTTGGATTATAATCTAAAGCTCAAAATTAAGCGATTACTTTGTCTAAATTCCACCATTTCTTAGCAAAGATACAGATATCTTTATCCAGGCAAAACAAAGTTGAAATTTACTTTGAAACCCACTAGCATAAACTCTCAAGCGGTAATATTCACACTAAATTTAAAAAAAAAATCAAAGCTTTTAATTAGTTCTATGTATCAGCATCTCAAATATGAGTAATGAGAAACACAGCAGAGACAAATATACCAAACACGTTCAGACACGCGCCAGAAAATCACTTGCATGAACAAGAACACCATCTACAAAGATATTCCTGGAAAACATTAAAAAGAAAAAAAAAGATTTAGTGAAAATTTGACTTACAAATGACAAGCATTCTCAGCCTTACGGATGTGAAAAGCTATGTTTTCACGCTTGTGAAGACAGTTTCACTAAAAGTGTCCAGAGTTGAGCTTGATTTTCTTTAGTTTCTAGGCAGCCAAACAGAGGAACCCTTGCCCTTCGTGTACAGACGAACAGTTCAGCAAGTCGGCTTGCTTAAAAAATTCAAGAAAAGTTGAAAATTTAAAGAAATTTCTTTTATTTCCTGACACTGACACTGTTTGAAAACGGCCATTATTGGTGCTGAGCGTCTTAACTGCTTTGTCGTTTAATTATTTTTCTTTAAATTATAATTTTTTAAACCGACTGTTTTTTTTTTTTCTCTCTCCAGCTGTCAGTGGTTTTGTCTCTTAAATGTTACACCTTTTTGTAATTTGGCCTTTAAATTTTTTTGTAGCAACTGAACGCTTAAACTTAACAAAATATAGTAATTCAATTTTAATTACAATTTTTTTTAAAATTAAGATGAAAATAATAATATAAAATACACGTGACCGATTTAAAACACCTGTATATCTTATTTAATTCTAAAATAGTCAAATTATTCAATTTCATACCTAAAATTAGGAAAAAAATTTATATCATATATTTTTAACGATGTTGTTGGTTTCTATGTGTATATTAATCATTGTAATGCAGAAAGTTACATCATTTCTCTTCTAAAAGGGCCATATGCGTCTTACGTGATCGTTTTTTATCTTAATTTTGATAAACATTAGTGACTACAGACTTAATTGTCACACTTAGCTAAGTTTAGGGATTCAATTATCACATTTAGTAAAGTTTATGGATTCAATTGTCTCAAAGAAGTTTAAGGATCACATTGCAAAAAAGCCTAAAATTAAGGGGAGTAAATATGTCAAAAACCCTAATTTTTTGGGCAATTTCTCCTATGAAAACCAAAAAATTAACCCATAAGATTAATATCTTTTAATCATCAAATCTAATAAAAAATAACTCTAATTAAATTCAACGATCAAAGACGTACATTACAGTAAGTATCTCCATTGAAAAAATCCTAATTTTTTATAGCACAAAAAATAATTCCAAAAACTATAGCGATTTTGATTATTTATTCTTCGATGTATTTTTTTAAAAGAACTTTTTCATTCTTGTGAGATCAAAACTTTATTACTCACAAAATTGTAAGCCATTATCTAGTACGTAGTGTTTTTTTTAGTAATGCGATTGGGGCCTGTTGAGTTAAATATAATTTTCCTTTTTTTAGATATTATAATGGTAGTGTGATTAAAAAGTATTGTTGACAAAATATTTTTCATTAGTGATATAAAAGTTACCCTATTAGTGGATCGTATACAAGATCTCCCAAGGATGAATTCATTTGTAGAATCGGTTGTACTTAATTGGTTTTTTTGCTTTGCATCAAGGAATGATGGACGAAATATTTTGTTCACAAAGGGCTTGTTTGGCATACCGTATTATATTGTATTGTATTTTTTTTATATAATACAATATAATACAATGTAATACAATATAATACAATATAATACGGTGTGTCAAACATACCAAAAGGTGTCTTGATAATTTTGTTCGAATTTAATTCATAATAACAGTTACTAACATTAAAGGTTCAATCAAAAGAGTTTTCATACAATAGGAGTTAATTTTTTCCCTATCAATAGCAATTATTATTTTAACAGTTGGATTAATATTTTAATGGTTTAATTTATAAGTATTAACATTGACAGTGTGTTTATTTATATGTAATCAAAGTGGACATGAATCGAAGTAGATAGGATTCAAAGTGGATAAGATTCAGAGTCTGAATAAATTGTGTACTTACTATCTAGGAATCGAAGTCGGAATTAGTACGAATCTCATTCGTGCATTTACTTATACTTAGAATCGGAATGACATTTTAAATTTACTTATATAACCTTCTATTATATTTTGTGTTTAGTTTTTAAAAAACTAAATTTTTTTAAGGGGAAAGACTGAATTCTAGACTTATTATTTTGATATTAGAACAATAAAACAATAATTAATTAACTATAATTATGCATTTTTAGAAGTTAAAAATATAGAGTCAAATATTGAGAAATATTCTTTTTTTAAATAGTGATTTTATTTATAATTCTTTTTGTTTAATAATTAAAAGAAAAAAGCCATAATGCTCAAATAAAAAAAAAAAAAAAAACAAACAGGAAAACAAGATATAACAATGTGATAGAAAAAACTACGGACTTTTTTTTTTTTTTGTTTAAAACAAATCACCACCTCCGATTTATGAAGAACAATATAAAGAACAAGAAATAAACACATGCATGTTATATAAAAAACAACCATAAAAATAAAATTTTTTATCCACATATTTTCTATGTTTATTTTTTTTATGTGCAATAGGGAAGTAAAGTTGAAGGTAAAATAGTAATTTAAATTTATTACAAGAATTGGAAGTGTCAATCCTACCGGGGCATGAAATTGCCAATCCCATTCCTCGATCCCAAATTAGTATGTGCCTGCACATTTTCACTCTCGTTCCAGGATAAAAATAAGGAAGTAAACATGAGGTTGATTCCCATTCCCCACCCTCATTCCCTGCTCTTGGTAAGTAAACATGCCATAAAGATTTACAATGCACGACATAAAATTGTCTTCAATTATACATTTAACCGTTAAAAAGTTAATCCAACAATTAAAATAATAGTTTCAATTTATGCTATAGAAATTCTTCAACTAAAAAAGGGTCTTGTTTGATCGAGTTATCAATTGCCTATTATGGTGTGTCTAAAGCCGTTTGTATGCTCAATAAGTAGTGTACTCATTCAGTTTCCTCTCTTGAGCGTTTCAATTGTACTTGCTAGTGATTCGACTTCATTGTCAGGGTTGAGTCACTAAATACGTTAGAAGTTTTTTGCATCTGAATTAGTGATTGTATTCTTCTAATTTGAAATAAAACTGCCATTTTAAAAAGAAAAATGTAATAATAATAATAACGTTAAAAGGCAGGAATTTATCAGCTTACATGAATGCCGTTGCCACCAACCGCATTGTCCTATTACATCAGTTTTGAAAAATTCCAAAAGGGATGACGTCTGCATTGCCACTCCTTAAGTGAGAAGATTAAATAGATTTTTTTATTTGGTAATGAAGATTAACAGAATTTTAAATAAAACAAAAAGCAAAATTTAGAAAGAATTGTGTCCAAGGAAAATCCCCTTTAGCATTCATCAACTAACATTTTCTTCGACATAATTCTCTTCTATGTTCTGTTTCCTCTGTTTTCTTTCCCCACAAATAAAACCATGAACTTTGGTTATTTTTCATCTAAATTCTTATAGACTCAATCTTGCATAGTTTATAAGTATGCTTTTGGAGGCATAAAAAATTCATCTGAATTTCACCAAAAGTAGCAAAAAAATAAAAAAAAAAAAACTATCAGATTGAATATATTGTCACATAATTATCTCTTTGCATCTTCTTAGTCAGATATTAGTTAACACTACCACTTTTGTACTAGTAGTAGTAATAATAATAATAATAATAATAATAATAATTATTATTATTATTATTATTATTATTATTGGTGGTGGTTGCTTTTGAGAAACAGACCCTACCACTATGAAGTATCTTATATGATATATATCTGCTAGACAACATTGGAAGGAACTGCAATTACTGTGACAAACAATAAATCATGACCATTGAAGAACTATCAAAATAAATAATGAGAACTGATAAAATGTCACCGGGTAATGAAAGAAAAGGACCAAAGGGTCCAATATCTGAGCCAATATAATTTACCATGTCCAGGAAAATAGGAAGAAAAACAAATAATGGTAAAAATAAATAAATTTGAGGATAAAACAATTAAAATATCATGTGACTATAAACCATCTGCTAGATATGGATGAGTGTTAAGTTCTCTTGCAGGGATATGAGTCCTGTATTTTCTTTTTAATGGGAAACACTGAATTCAATTTTCCAAATTAGGATTCACACCATTTTTTTTTTCCATGTCTTGCATAGGAAGCTACAATGCCACTGTTTCTTTTCTGGTGCATATCTTGTAAGATAATTCATCCATTTTATGACTAATATAAGAATGACCAAAGCGCAAAGTCTGTGATTTTGTAGAATCAATACACTTTCCAGCTTTAGGATTTTATGTTGGCTCACACCATTTGCATTCATGCCAAATCGTTGAAATACAGCACCAACCAAACCTGCATTGGTCTTGTTCCAATTACAAATGGCATGGAAACGTCTGCAGAATTGGATTTGCCTCCTATGCTTTTGGATTTTTACACTATCTGCTCAACTCGCAATCACTAGTCGGATTTTCCATCAAAAGAACCTGAAAAGCTCTAGTAGCATCTTCATCGAGTTTTTGCCAGAAGAATTCTGTTGTTCCAAATTGAGTGAAGTGTCATGTGAAATAAGTCATACTTGACAGGCTCTTTGTGCCAAAAGAAATGCTTTTGAACATTCCTAACTCCCAACTGCATTGCCTCATACTTCTCTTTAGGTATTGAGAGAAGAATATTCCTCAAATTATCAACATCTTTCTCTAGAATAAAGACCGAAAAAGCTTCCCAGTTCAGCGCCTCAAAGAATGGAGGCACGTAGTTATCTGATATAATGACTGGCACACACTCGTAAAGGATGGCTTCAACAACTCTCGGCGTGTGAACTTCATAACCTCTGGCACATATGCAATACTTGGTGCTCTTCATGTACTCCCTGTACATCCTTTTGCCTTCAATGTCGCGGGGCATCGGGCCAAAAATTTTCATGTCTGGTTCTTTGTTCTCCCAGTAGTGCAGCAGAATTGGTCGAAGATAGCCATGCATTCCCCCTGCAAAGAACGCCAGGATAGATCTTTCCGAAGCGGGCTTCCCTCCAACATCTTTCAGAGGGTCTTCCGACGAGCGCACGTAAGTAACAGGTAGACTGGTGTCCTTGCCAATTATGAAGTCTTTACCAACATTGGCATTGCAAAGAGATCGGATGCAATTCTTCATGCTCTTCCTTGTGATGTAGGAGGCCTGAAATTGCATGTGCACACACACATTAGTTTGGCTATCAATTCCACAAGATTGTTTGGGAGTGTTTTCAAAGTAATTTTGCTCGGATAATTTTTGAGAATGATGTTACCATTTCTGAAATGCGTTTGGTTAATTTTCTAAAGAGATTATTTTGAGTACAAAAAAAAAAAAAAAAATTGAAATTGTGTTTAGTTACTTATGCTTCTCAAAATGTGTTGAGTACATGCCCAAAACAATGAAAACGGAAATGGGAAAACTACTCCACAGAGTGTTTAATTTTCTTACACCATATCAGCTATTTGTGGATATAAATATCAACCAAACACTATTAAGCAACCAATTTTGTTACCTTAAGAAACGCATACGAAAGTTCTAAAAATTATAACCAAACAGGCCAGACCGCGAGCCCTCGGGTATTTCAACTAGAAAAAAAAAGGTAGAATGGTATTAGGGAGGCATACCCAGTCATGACAAGCAACAAGAAAGTGATCTGCTCCTCCTGTTCTGTTCCAGAAACGATATTTTCTAGAGATCAATTCCACATAGCTCTTCAGATATTTCTCAAAGTAATTCTTTCCCTTGGCATTTTCAAACGTTGTCCTCAGCATTTTTGAGCTGAAGGGTAAATAGAATAAATGAGCCTTCTTTGGATCCCGCACAACAAATTTCTTATTTGCCTCCATCAGTTTCATAAACCATCCTTCTGAGGCATAAATTCCCCTCATGTAAGGCTGATGGAAAACAGGCTTTTCTCCTTCCCTGTAGATATAAACTTTGAGCATTCGTTCCATCAATTCATAACTCCTGCAATATCATATGCAAAAGCTTTAGCTTAACGAATGAAAGTGGGGAACAATTTTCCAACAAGAAGACTATAAACCATCATTCAAGAAGAACCAAATGGTATATTCCTAGCTCATTGTGCATGGTTATATAGCTGCGGAGACAATCTTGTCAGTAAGTTAATATCAATATAGCCCATAAAACAGAAAAATTTTAATTGGTCTTTACACACTAGTACAGAAGCTAATCATATGTTTTCTATTTTAGGAATTAAAAGCCTTGATTCCTTATATTTGAGAGCGATAAAAGA
This sequence comes from Artocarpus heterophyllus, assembly GCA_025403435.1. Taxonomy (NCBI): domain Eukaryota; kingdom Viridiplantae; phylum Streptophyta; class Magnoliopsida; order Rosales; family Moraceae; genus Artocarpus; species Artocarpus heterophyllus. Next base: position 4,564,286 of record CM046330.1, on the reverse strand, counting down.
ATGAGAAGAAGAACAAAAATAAACAGAGCACATGCATAAGATTTATAGTTTTTCACCACATTAAGAGAGCTACGTCCAAGTCACTGCATAAAATTAGCTACGACCAGATGAAGAAGTACAAGGTACAATCAAAATTAGAAAGCATCAAAGCAGATCAAAGATTGTTACACAGAAAAATACGATATTGATATGCAAGAATTTGCTTTGGCAGTCACGATTTGAGCTATTGAGAAAACATCTTGCCCAAAAAAAAAAAAAAAATCTCTCTTTGGCAGTTATATACTAGAACACTGCTCCTGCTTACCTTTTAAATTTGGAAACATTTCGAAAAACAAAAGCACTAAGCTCTGGACTGTTTCTTACGATAGGAGCATTTTCAATCTCCAGCTTAGCAGATAGGAGTTCACGGTCGCGAACAGAAGACCATCTTGGCCTCTACTGCCAATAAAACTATCAAGTGAGAATCTAGTACATTTTTTATCATCACATACTGTCATTATAATTCAAATATTAAAAACTTATATCCATACCGTTGAACGAGTGGAAAGAGGACTCCGAAGCAACAGCATGTTCATTTGTGATATTGTTGTTGGTTTCTTGTGCCGCCTCTTCGGCATGAGCATGCTAGGCATTGTTGGATCCTTAGAATTCGATCTAACCAACTCGATCTTCCTGTCCTTCGGTCGTGTTTCCCTATTTTGCTCTACATTCTTTGCCGAATCCCCAACAGTCAAGTTTCTTATGCCCTCAACAAAGATTCCTGACACCCTACCAACTCGGTTCCTATCTTCACTAGAATTGGTTCTTGTTGAGCTGGTGTCTTTCTCATATTTTTCTTCCATTCTAATACCCGGAGCAGAAACATTTCCTCTAACTATATCAGATTCGACTTCGAATCCAATACTGAGGTCTACCTTCTCAAACCCGAACTTCTTCTTTGAATTGTTGTCAACTTCTACATCTAATGATAATTCATAGTCAGTGTCCTCATTATCCACTATTTCATCATCAAACCCAACTTCGTCTTCCGAATCCAAAGCAACAGAAGAGTTAGCCACCACTTGAACCGCGATTGTTCTAGTTGGTTTCGATTGGTTTGGGCTATCAGTATTGGCAACAGTCATAGCAGTTGAATCTTTGATACCGGCTAAAAAGAAAGACATCTTCCCATATGGAAAAGTTAAAGCAATGCACTGGGAAACAACTATAGTAGCAACTAATGTACCAACAATTAACAGAAGTCTCCGAAATTCAAGACGAAATAGCATTTGGGCTAGAGCAGTAATATCCATGATAATCATAACATTTCGTAGCACTCAACTAGTGATATCAACAATGACCCAGAAATGATTTTGTATTTCCCTTCTCAAAACACGTAAAGACAGAATTATTAGATGTATAATAGTGAAACCAGAGTATGTAACAAAATCAAATAAAACCCAGAAGAGAAAAGGGAGATTAGAACTTACATGACCTATAATTTCATAAAAAGAGGAAAAGTGTACCAGAAAACATTCTCGTTAACACAAAAGGGAACCAAAGGAAAGTCACCAACTCAAAACCTATTAAAATCTGGTGGATGGTGAGAAACAGAAGAAAGTGAAGTTCCAGTTTCAGTGACGAGACATTAGGTTGCTGGGTTCTTTCGTCTTTCCCTGATACTGCACTGAGTGTCAACGCTATATTCCTCATATGCCCTTTCTATTTGACCAAATTACACGGAAACCACTAATAAAATGGGACCACGGACACTTCTAGTTTTTACTCAAGAAAAATGTTTTTTTTTTTTTTAATCACTGCCCCTGAACTTTTGCCATATTTACAATTTGTTTTCGAACTTTTGTAGGAATTTAGGAATTTACTTTTTAAACTTACACATTTGTAGTAGATAATTTTTTTTAATAAAAATTAATATGTAATTTATACATAGATCATTAGTTGACAATATAAATGATTATTTTTTAAGGTTTTGATACGACTTATTAGTAAAAAAGTGTTTGGTATAGTAGTGAGAATTATTGGTTAAAACTATTTTTACTGTAGCATGTAAAAATTTTATACTGTAGCAATTTTTTTTTTTTTACTGTAACATTTGAAAGTTTTATACTATTTATGACTAAAATAATGGTTAAAACCACTCTTTACCAAATAATATGTAAGTGGAGAGAAATATAAGTTTGTTAGTAGTTCTTAGGTTATTAACTGCTGGTATAAATAAGGGCATTAGTAAGAAAGGGAGATCAATAAACCAATGGCGAATTGAGAGAGAGAAAGTCTTAGCTTGCTAAGCAAAGGTTCGAATGGTTCTCGAGTTCCTACACAATTTTATGTTAAGTTTTGTTTCTTTCACCAATAAAAATTTATTTAGAGTATGTTTGGTTATTTATTTTTTAGATTTAATAGATTTAAATTAGGATTTGAATATCAAAAATCATTTAGATATGTATTTGTTTTTTTTAAAATCCAAATGAAATGAGTTTTAAGAATCTCAGTTTTTAGATTTCTAACCTCCTTTAAACCATTAATACCCGTATATTTTTGCTATGGTAAAAGCTAAAATTCTTTCTCTTATATTTAAAGAAAAAATATCATAACTTTTTCATTTGATATTCAATTGAGATGATTTTTTTTTTCATTATATTCCTAGTTCATTGTGTTCCTAATAAAGAAAAAAATAAATCAAGATCCATATTGTATATTTTTAAGATCATTAACATTAAAATTTTATTAGATTTGTTAATAAACCAAAAACTATTTTCACTACCTCTATAAACATAAATTTTAATTTTATTTTATATTTAAATTAAAACTTAAATATGTATCTAAAAATTAATTTAGCTAATAATTTAAATCTTAATTTAAATAACACAATTTAAATCAAATCGTTAAAACAAATCATTAATTTAAATTTATTTACTAAGCCATTTATGAGTCTAGAGTCAACAATCCTATCAATTTGATACTTTTTCTGGGCATGGTTGAGAAGGAAATTGTCGGGAGATTGGATGAGGTAGAGCAAGGAATCAGAGAAGTTAGGGATTTAATTGAGACCAGAATTAAGGGAAAAGATTGCACAATATAGGGCGGTGTTTCGTCAATTAATGGAAGAGCAAGCGCGACTACTCATGTCAACAAATCGAGCGTGGTCACCGGCTGAAGAGGCGAATGAAATAACGGCAGCGTTTGGGTTGGGGATTGTCGTGGATTAATTTCAAAGATCTCAGATGGAGAAAACACGATCTGATCTTGTTACGGATTTTGGAGATTCGCAATTGGATTTGGTCTTTGCTAGGACCGCGCCTGTGATCAGAACTTATATCGGACCATCACCGGCAAGCGACACTTAAGGATTTTCGATTTGATTTGGTTGACGAATGAAGGTTTTGGGGACTGGTCTGGGCATTGATTCTTGGCGGTGCGATCAACTTTGAGTGGGGACCCTAGGGTCTTAAGTGGCGGCCAAAAGGAAAATCACGGATTCACGACAGAATCGAGCTTCGACGGCGACGAGTCTCGCAAATTGGGGATAGGAACTTGGAATCGAGGCGCAATTCGCACTGGGTACCAAGATTCCGGCACAATGGGTGCGAACTCCGGTGAGATTAAGGCTGGGGACCAAGATTCCGACGTATTAAGTGCGAACTTCGGTGAGATTAAGGCTGGGTACCGAATTTCCAGCGAGCTTAGGTTGGGTCTTGAAATTCAGCCGCAGTTCGGGCTGATTCTAGAACAATTGTGACTGGGTCTTCGAATTCTGCTGTGATTAGTGCTGGGCCAAGGAAATTTGGCTCGAATTCTGGCGAGTTTGTGGCTGGGTTCGAAAATTCCAGCCGAATTTGGACTGGGTCTCTCAATTCCATCAAGATTGGGGCAAATTCCAGGGAAATTGGGGTTGGTCTCAACGTTCTAGTCCGACTAGGGATGGTTCATGGATTTTCCGACACGAATTCAAGCGTTAATAGTGCTGGGTGTGCAAATTTAGATGTGATTGCGGCTTGGTCTGGAAAAATTAGTAAGTTTGGAGTTGGAATTGGAGAATTCACAAATGGCAGTCCTAAATTCAGGAGTTCATGATTCCAAAGCCCAAAATTTTTTGCTTCAATGCTCTTAGGTTGGTTGCTCCAATCCCCGCTGCATAGAAATCACGTTTGTCGTTCTGATGGCTCCAATCACACTTTGGTTCGGCACCGCTGCATTCAACTGCTCAAGCTTCGCTCCTAAATTCGGCATTCCAAGATTCAGCCTCGTCGAGATGGGACGGAAGTGGAGTCCACTCGGCTGTGATTTCATGATAACACCTTGAGGACAAGGTGTTTCTTTAAGACGGGAGTACTGATAGGACTTGTTAGTAAGTGGTGGGAAATATCAGTTTGTTACCAATTGTTAGGTTGTCAACTGCTGCTGTAAATAAGGGCATCAGTAGGGAAGAGGAAGATCAAGAAATCAGTTGTGAGTTGTTAGGTTTTTAACTGCTAGCATCAATGAGGGTATTAGGAAATTAGTAGTGGGGAAGGGGAGATCAGGAAATCAGTAGTGAATTGGGGAGAGAAAGTCTTGGCTTGTCAATCAGGGGATCTGGGCATTAGTAGGGAAAAGGAAGGTTTTTAACTGCCAGTATGAATAAGGGCATTAGTAGGGAAGGGGGGAGAACAGGAAATCAGTAGTGAATTGGGAGAGAGAAAGTCTTGGCTTGTTAAGCAGGGTTCTTCGAATTGCTACTTAATTGTATATTAGGTTTTGTTTATTTCATCAATAAGAATTCGTTTCTTGTTGAATTTCTGAGTATATAGTCAAGAATCCTATCAAAGTAATGGTACTATTGTTCAATTTCAATTTCCTTTCTTGTTCAATTGATAGGATTCTCAAAAATTAAACAAATTCTTATCCGATGAAATAAACAAAACCTAACATACAATTGAGTAGTAATTCGAAGAAATACTCAAACCTCCCTTGCTTGGCAAGCCAAGACTTTCCCACTCCCAATTCACCACTGATTTTCTGATCTTCCTTTCCCTACTAGTGCCTTTATTTATACTAGCAGTAAACAACCTAACAATTACCAACAGACTGATATTTCCTAAGTCCTATTAGGTTTAAAATAACAAATTCTATAATTCATCGATCGCTATAAACTTGTATAATCACGAGATTAAACTACAATTGATATGTTATGGGTTTATTTTATATAGCTCCCAATATTTAATTCAATACAAAATTCACTTTGTAAATTAATACAATATAATTTGCAGCATAATCAAAGACCTTGGTACATGTAAATGAATAATTGCGCAATGAAAAAAATCATTAAAGTATATGATTAATCAAACTGAAAAATTCATACATGAAAATGCTTTAAAATTAGCACTACTTTAGCAAAATTGGATTTTCCATCTATGCTTTCGGATTTTTACACCATCCGCTCAACTCGAAATCACTAATCGGATTTTCCATCAAAAGAACCTAAAATCTGTAGTAACGTCTTCATCGAGTTTTTACTTGATGAACTCTGTTGTTCCAAATTGAGTGAAGTGTCATATGAAATAAATCATACTTAACAGGCTCTTTGTGCCAAAAGAAATGCTTTTGAACATTCCTAACTCCCAACTGCATTGCCTCATACTTTTCTTGAGGGATTGAGAGCAGAATGTTCCTCAAATTATGAATATCTTTCTCTTGAATGAACACCGAAAACGCCTCCCAGTTCAGCACCTCAAAGAAAGGAGGCACATAGTTGTCCGATATAATGACTGGAACACACTTGTAAAGAATGGCCTCAACGACTCTCGGCGTGTGAACGTCATAACCCCTGGCAGATATGCAATACTTGCTGCTTTTCATGTACTCCCTGTACATCCTCTTGCCTTTAGCATCATGGGACATTGGGCCAAAGATTTTCATGTCTGGTTCTTTGTCCTCCCAGTAGTGCAGCAGAACCGGTCGGAGAGAGCCGTGCATTTCCCCAGCAAAGAAGGCCAAGATAGATCTTTCCGACGCAGGCTTCCCTCCAACATCTTTTAGAGGGTTTTGCAACGAGCGCACATTAGTAACAGGTAGACTAGTGTCCTTGCCAATTATAAAGTCCCTACCAACGTTGGCATTGCATAGAGACCGGATGCAATTCTTCATACTCTTCTTCGTGATATAGGAGGCCTGAATACCATATGCACATCAGTTTTAACTACTGTTCTATCAATTCCACAAGATCGTTTGGAAGAGTTCTCAAAAGGATATAAATTTTGAAAATGGTGTTGCCCTTTCTGAAAATGCGTTCTGCTGTTTTTCTACAGAGATTATTTTAATATTAGAAAAAAGTGAAACTGTGTTTGATTATGTTTCTTAAAATATACTTGAGTGTATATAAGCCCTAAAAAATGAAAAGGAGAAAGGGAAAATAACTCTAGCATTTTCTATTTTCTTAAAACCAAACACTATTAAGGAACAGTTTCCAAATTAGTTACCTTGGGAAAATTTGGGAATTTGAACTATACACGTTGTGTTAGAGTTAAGTGTGGAATTACCGTTTAAGCTATGCCTACAACCACAATTACCTTGAGAAACAGGAAAAAAAAGGTTTTGAAGACGAAACCAAATGGGCTAGATCATTGGACCCTTAGATATTTCAACCAGAATGGTAAAAGATTTTTCTTTTCAATGCAGAAACATAAGGTAGAATGGTGCAAGGCAAACATACCAAGTCATGACAAGCAACAAGAAAGTGATCTGCTCCTCCTGTTCTGTTCCAGAAATGATATTTTCTAGAGATCAAATCCACGTAGTTCTTTAGATACATCTCGTAGTGCTCAATTCCCTTGGAATTTCCTAACATTTTCCTCAGCATTTTTGAGCTGAAGGGTAAATAGAATAAATGAGCCTTCTTCGGATCCCGCACAACAAATTTCTTATTTGCCTCCATCAGTTTCATAAACCATCCTTCTGAAGAATAAATTCCCCTCATGAAAGGCTGATGGAACACAGGATTTTCTCCCTCCCTGTAGATATAAACTTTGAGCATTTGTTCCATCAATTCATAACTCCTGCAATATCATATGCAAAAGCTTTAGTTTAATGAATGAATGTTAGGAACAATATTCCAAAGAGAAGAGTAAAAGCCATTATCCAACAAGAACCATATTATATGATCGTAGCGCATAGGCAGGTTAGGGTGATGTAGCTGCAGAGGCAATCTTGTCAGTGAGTAAATATCACTAACTCATTATAGCCCATTTAAGTGAGAAATGTTAATTAGTCTTTAGACACTATTATAGAAGCTAAGTACATGTTTCAAATGTTAGGAATTAAAAGCCTTAATTGCTACTATTTGAGAGTATTAAGAGAATGAGAAAAACAAAATCAATAGAGCACATGAACAAGATTTATAGTGGTTCACTGTCAATCACTGCAAAAAAATTCTCCATAATCAGAGGAAGAAGTGTAAGGTGTTATCAAAATTAGAAAGCGTTAAATCAAAGTTATTTATACAAAGCAAAGTACGATACTCATGTGCAAGAATTTGCTTCAGCAGTCACATTTTTGGCAATTGAGAAAACATCTTCCAAAAAATTTACTCTCTGACAGTTATATACTAGTACACGCTGCTCCTTCTTACCTTTTAAATTTGGAAACATTTCGGAAAACTAAAGCACAAAGATCTGGACTGTTTCTTATGATAGGAGCATTCTCAATCTCCAGCTTAGCAGATAGGAGTTCACGGTCGCGAACAGAAGACCACCTTGGCCTCAACTGCCAATTCAAAAAATCAAGTGAGAAACAAGAACATTTTTGTTCATGCTCTATCATTCAAAATTGAATCTCAAAACATATATCCATACCGTCATATGAGTTGAAACAGTACTCTGGAGCAACAACATGTTCATTTGAGATATTGTTGTTGGTTTCTTGTCCCACCTCTTCGGCATGAGCGTACTAACCATTGTTGAATCCCCAGAATTGGATTTCACCAACTCAGTCGTCCTGTCCCTGGGTTGAGTTGCCATACTTTGCTTGACACTTTTCTCTGAATCTCCTACGCTACAGTTTTGCATGCCCTCTACAAACATTCCTGACAAACTACCAACTCGGTTCCTATCTTCGCTAGAATTAGTTCTTGTAAAGGCAGTGTCTTTCTCATATTTCTCTCCCATCCTATTACCCTGACTAGAAACATTTCCTCCAACTATATCAGATTCGATTTCGTATCTAATTCCGAGGTCTATAACACCCTTGTCAAAAATGAACTTCTTGTTTGAGTTGTTGCCAACTTCCGAAGCTGATTCGTAGTTAGTGTCCTTGTCATCCATTATTCTATTCTCATATCCAATTTCTTCTCTCAAATTCAAAGAATCAGAAGAATTAGCCATTCCTGGAACTGCAATTATGTTAGTTGGTTTTGGATGATTTGAACTACCAGCATTGACCATCTTCATGGTAGTTGAATCATTACTAGCAGATAAAGAGTAAAACACTTTCCCAGATGAAAAATTTAAAGCAATGCACTGAGAAACAACTATAGTAGCAACTAATGTACCAACAATTAACAGAAGTCTCCGATATTCGAGGCGAATTAACATCTTGGTTAGAGAAGTTGTATCCATAATACTCATGATATTCTTATCACTCAACCAGTGATTTCAATCATGACCCAGAAATTATTTTTGTATTTCCCTTCTAAAAACACATAAAGACAGAGAACTATTAGATGTAAAATAGTGAAACCATAATATGTAACAAAATCAAATAAAACCCAGAAGAGAAAAAGAGAGAATTAGAACTTACATGATCTATACTTCCATTTAAAGAGGAAAGGAATTAGGGAAAACATTGCCCATTAGAAACAAAGGAAAGTTCCTAAAGGCTAGTGGGCAGGGAGAAATTAGGGGAAATTGTACTTTCTCAAAGGAGAAGCATTTAGTTGATGGGTTATTTCTTCCTTGTTGGCCCGACTTTACATGAGTGGTCAACGTACGATTATTACACGGAAACGGAAAAGCATGGACGGCTGATTTTTCCTAGACGATAAGATATTTGGCTCCGTACAGTAACAGCACCATCAACGTGGCAAGATCTATGTCGCCACAACAGTTGTGGACTTGACATAGCGAAAACGAAAAGAAAAAAATAACAAATAAAGTGGGCCCGTGTCCATTTAAATGGAGGAATTTTATAAATACAATCCTTTGGCGTTATTTTTGTAAATGGCACAAAAGTAAAAAAGGGTTGCAAAACTTGAACAGGTAATATAAATAATAATATAATATTATTTAAAATTAGGCATAAATAGATATAATTTTTAAAAGTGACGAACATGTCATTTTGGTAGATTTTGATAACTAGGCAAAAAAAAAATCCAAATTGGACAAAAGGCCTCTTTTTTTTTGGAATAAAAAAAATACGTTTTTCTATGCAGGTAAACTGTCTCAGTTTTTTTCAACAGAAAAAGAAAAATGACTGTAACAGAATAAGGAATCTTAACATGCTGAAAAAAAAAAAAAACTGGAACCGTTTTGATATCTAAAAAACCTTTTTTTTTATACCAAAAACTTAAAAAAAAAAAAAGGCCTATTTATCAAAAAAAATTTCTGGGCAGCCTAGTTATCAAAATCTCCCTGTAATTTTTTCATTTAAATAACGAACGAGAAATTGTACTACATAGGCTAGTTATTAAAATTGTTAGAAGTAAATAGCACATTAATAAAAATTAAAAATTAAAAATTAATATGCAAGGTTTAATTTTAAATGTTTAGTTCTCCGATTTTACCTGTTAGAAAAATTTTGAAAAAAAAAATTTAACCTTGTTTTCATGCTTTAATAAGTGTTGCCATGTGCCTTCTAGCCACCGCGACATGCCTCCTTACCAACCGCCACATGCCACCAATAAAGCCTCCTGTTGACATCGTCCCCACCAAATGTTTGTCGGTCGCCGATCTACAAATCCATGTTGCTTATTGTTGCCTTTCCCGCCTCAATCACCACCAACAAGTCGCGAGACCCCTTTCTCGTGCTTCATTCTCCATCATTCATCCTCTTTCATTTACTACACAAGGTCGCCATTGAGGACAATGCATCAAGGTTGCCGTCGAGGGCTGTTTCTCGTCGTTGTTGCGAGCTCTTAACTTCGCTCTTTATCTCGAGGTGCATTGGCAAAGGGAAATGTTGGTGAGTCGGGGTCATTTTTTAAATCTAAATTTTTTCTCAACTTTTTAAAAATTTTAAAATATATCTTTATTTTATAAGAAAAATTATAATTATACCCCTACTGAATAATTAAAAAAAAACTATTATACTCTCGTTTTGTATGAAAAATTATAACAATATTCTCACTTAATAATAAAAGTATATAACTATATTTTCATTTAATAAAACACTATCTCTATTTTTTTCTATAGTGTTTTCGCTGAACAAAAGTTTCGGCTTTACCATTGTATGTGTATAGCAGTGTTTTAATTATTATTGTTATTATTTTGGTTCCAAATTCCTATCTTAAAAGGATAAGTAAATTTTCGTGCAAAATAAGATAATACAAGAAATTTTCAATAAAGAATTGCAAAAAATTACCTTTATTTTTTATGAATATTTATTAATTTACATAATTAGATTTAGTACTATATAGTTAAATTTCTTTTGGAGTGCCTTTTTTTAACTCATGAGCCTGATCAAAATTAATATTTGAAATGTCGATTATACAATGAAATAAGACAAAGAACCAGTGTTGGCTAACGTGAGGTTTTGGAATTCAAATTGATAAAGCAAATATACGCTCGACATTTTTATGCCTGTTGGTTTTCAGAAAATTGTTGTTGATAAAGACACGTGGAAGGCGACGGGATTGGCATTTAAAATTTATCCTAAAATCCATATCATATTGCTATATTAAATAATTATCAAATAATCAGTTCTCGTTTATTGGCCAAGAACTTTGACTTTGTAGTTTTCCTCGTCATTTTTCTTTCATTGAATTAACAAACATGTGGACATCGGCTTACTCGTCCTTGACTTCTCAATTCTCCTTCTAAAAGAAAATTCTAAATGGAGGAAAAAAATACCAAAATGAAAATACTCCATGAAAGATTTTTTTTTTTTTTTTTGTGGCAAATAATTGATTAGAGTTTAAAATCTAATTCTAACCCTGTCAGTTGCACTACTCAAATTCAATCAATTTATGAATGTGCCTACTGCCAAACAAACAAACAAACAATATAGGGTCTTTAGCCCTTAATAATACAATTTAAGGGACAATATGTCGGTAAATTATGATACAAATTCTTATTTGAAAACAAATTTTAAGGATACAAATGTGCGAAGTGTGGGGTGATAAAAAAAAATCAAATGAAATGAGTACCAAATAGCAACTAGTCAAAGGATAATAAAGTTAATATCACAAACGGTATTCAAACTTTACCCTCGGATTTAGGATTTTATTCCAATGGGTTAGAGGTGTCAATTCGTGCCGTTCAACCTAGCCTATAAGCCCAAAAAGAGAAACTGGGCCAGCTTGGCCCGACCTGCTTGGTGAAAGGGAGGCCATGAGAAAATCAGATCTCATACAACTTTTTAAACACCATTAATGTTTTGTATAACTTTTTTTTTCAAACTTTTGATTCATATTACTTTTGACATACGATATGTTTAAATTATCCTATAAAAAATCTCACCAGTCGTCTCTTCCTCTCTTTCTTCCCTAACTCTATGTTTCACTCTCTTTCCTCTTTCTCCTCCCTCTCTTTCTTTCTATTTCCTAAAAGTATGTTTCAAATTTTTTTCACAAAGTAGTAGAAAATCAAAAATGGTATCACAGAAGTTGTATTTATCAAATTGACCTAAGGCCTAGCCCGGCCCAAATCCCGTATAGGCCGAGGGCCGAGCTGGGTTGCCCAAATTTTTATGTGGTCTTTGCAACAATGCCACAAATTCTATGCTTCAATTGATTTATGCCACAAGAAAAAAAAATTTGTAGAAAATGTCACAACCATGTCACTCAATATATTTAGAATACAAAACATACTCTTAAGCTCTACGGTTTATGTCAATTAAGTTCTATGGTTTTTTTTTTTATTAAAATGTTTGTTAATCAAGAGGGTAACAAGTAATTTTGTTCAAACTACATGGCAGTGAATGCAAAACTTTTTTGGGGTGTGACAAAGGTCAATCCGCTAGGTTTTATAGTAGCATCTTTCCTAAATATCTCAATTTTATAAGGGAATTTTAAAAAAATATATCTAATTAGCCCGGCCCAGACCGATTATAGTTTGGGCCTAAATTTTTGGCCCAATTTGACTCGAGGATTAGGTTGGGTCGGACCGGTCTCAGACCAAAAGAGGCGGGTCATTAGCCAGCCTAGTTAGCCCGACCCAAATTGACAACTCTACAATGTGGGCACAAATAGGGCAAAAAAATTAGGGGAACTATTATAAATTCTATCTTTTAAAATTTTACTTTTTATAAACGTCACACATGTTTATTTATGGCATAATTTAACATGCAATATAAATGATAGCGTGGTATAAACTTTTTTAAGTGTGACATAAATAAACACAACTTTTAAAAGTATGGCATAACATATAATTTTCTAAAAAGTTACATATTTTTTAGAAAAATATAAGGGTACAAATTTTTTTTGGATTAGTTACTCTAGGTCTTTGACAATTGTGGTTTGAACCATAAATTATTGTGACACCCGTTATTCTCCTAACGGGTATTGAGGTAATTAAATTAATTTTTAATGTATAAAAAAAATTGCTTCATTTAAATTTATTTTATAATATTTATTTTTATCTATTTTTAAATTTTCTAAAATTCTCCTATATTTATTTAGTATGATTACTAAAAAGCCTTAGAACTTCTAATAAATCTCAAAAATGTCATATTGGCATTATATGTGTTAAAGTCTTTAGATGAGACATAAGGATATCTTTTCCAACTACTCTTGACCCTCATTTTCTTTATTTCCTCCGTGACATGCTTCAACATGTCTCCTCTATAATTGTTTCCATCACTTCTCTTCAAAGACTTCATCTTTTCTTCCTTTCTCTTCCACGGTTCCCACACTCTTCTTCTCATTTCTTTGCTGAAGCAAAATACTTAGAGAACTTCTTCAAGGCAGCCATAAAAATCAGCCACCATCACCTCCATTTGAGCAAGAATTTCAGTCATACCGAAGTAAAGGAACCTGTTTTGAAACCATTTCAAGCTTCCAACTAACCATAATCCGAGGTTAGAATCTTATGAACAAATTTAGTCTTTCATTTATAAATTTTCTTTTATACTAAAGGATTATTCAAATTTGCGTTCTTAAACCTAAGTATATGTTTGTTGCTATTTTGGAGAATATGTATGAAGTCTAAGTGTATATGCCCTAGACAGAAAATTTATATTGTTAAACTTTATAATACCTCTATGGGCAGTGGTTATTTCTTGAAATTCTAAGATTAAATTAAAATAAATTTTATGAATGTAGTTGTATGTTGTGCTTTAGTTTTAATTGTCCTTATGCACGCCTTAGGATCAAGGGAGTATGGAGCTAACGTTAATTGATTCCAGGATTAAGAGACTGTTGATAAGCTTAAAAGGTAGGGATTCTATTACTCATCTTTTGTGAGGTTTTTATAGAATTAAAATTGATTGTTTTGCCGCAATATATATATATCTATGTTGAACTGATATTATATGATTATCACATATGAAACTATGACATGGACTCGTCTTGTATTGTACGGCGAGGAACATAATGAATTGACACATGTTATAAATTGAGAAGCATGGTTAGGAAAACTAACTCTATTGATAATGATTCAATATAGAGAAATTGTGAGACATGAAGAGGGCGACGGTTACGTCCTTGGGCATGAATACCCTAAAAGGTAAAATAGGGGGAAGGCGATGACGCTTCCTTGGGTTGAAAGTCCCAGAACACACTGTACAGGAATCGATTTGGTGAGGACTCGGGGCTTGATGTCCCCTCACCGGAACACCCTTGGAATGTTTATAGGGTGATCAAGTGCGCCCATTTGGGTTTCGATGAGTTGAGTGATACTCAATTTAACATGGATACCTAGGAACAATGATGATTGGTAATATTTGTATAAATGTGTAATTATGACACTTGGTAATGATTAACTACGGTATCCATAAGATGTGATCATAATAAACCTCATAATCTGGAATATGATGTAACTTACTAACCATGCAGGTTTTAATGTGGTAATGATAAAAACCTAAAGGTGAGTAATGGCTTTCTCTACTGAGCATAGTGTCGCTCATTCCCTTATGTTTATATCTTTTCAGGACTCACTAAGTGTGAGGTGGCTACGAGAAATATAGTTGAGGAAGTGATGTAACTATATTACATTGGGACTGCTCAATTGTAAAGAATGTTCTTCATGATAATGTAAGCATCAATTGTTACTTTCTGTGACTGTATTACAATGTGTTGAGGGTTAAAATGATGATGACAACAGTTTATATTATTAAATTTAAGGTGCTACATTAAAACTGTGGTTTATTTGTCGTTTATATTTTTATTTTTGAGTTGAGAGTTTTCATTTAAGTCCCGGGCAAATTTTAATCTTTAAGGTTTTACTTTTATTATTTATTTTTATTTTATCTCATTAAAAACTGTTAACCCCCATATAGGGGCGTTACAGAATTTTTGGTATCAGAGCCTAGGTTCGGTTAACCTAGGGAGTGTAGCACCACTTTAAAAAAATATATATTTTTGAGATGGTTTTGAAGCTGAATTTTCATTGTCATCATCAAAATGAACCTTCACATTGATTTATACAGTCTAGAAGGATGTAACATGGAAAGGCCATAGAATGAAAATATCAATAGTTATATGAGTACAATAATTATATAGAAGGAAAGTATTAATAGTTATGAGGGAATGATAATTATATGAAATGAGTTTATAAGTAGAATGCTTATGAGAGATTCGTATAATATTAGGATCTATAAGCATATCTAATTCGTATAAACGATGAGAAATTCGTGTAGATACGAGGATTTAAGAGCCTTTTGTCTCGTGAAAAACAATAAAAAAGAAATATAAGGCTTGATTTATTGATTTTAAAGTTTGGCATAGATATGCCAAATTTTTCGTAATTGATTCAAACCTAAGTAATGATTATGTGTAGATTCGATGGAGCACATAAGTGTCAATGTCTTTTCTTAAAAGTTCTATATATTTGAGGAATATGATATAAGTTGGGAATCATGGTATTGAATCTTGAGAGAGATAAATGTTAGACTTTTGGTCTGTTGAGACTGTGTAAAGTCTAGAATGCATGAATCTCAAAATTGGAATATTTTGTTACGTACATTGTATTTAAGTGTATCAGTGAATCTTTTGGTTACTTAAGGTTTTGTTATATGAGGAAATTATATATTGTATAAGTAGAATTGTGGGGATTGTAGATGTTCTTAAGTAGTAACATCAAGTGTCTTTGTTCATTGATATGGTCTACGTTGGAAGACGTAAATCGTATTGATTTCAAGGTTAGTCGCATTCTAAACCCTTGGTAGTAATGATGATGAATCCATTGATAGATGTTAAGTATTATGAATAACATATAGGTGTATGTATTGTTCAATAAGGTTTTGATTAAAACAAAATTATTTGAGTTGCTGGAGGATTATGTTGTTATGAAATGATTTTAAATATCATTCAGGAAGATCCTTGTTGTCGTTAAATTAGATTTGTTGTTTATAGTTAACTTTATCTATGGTGGGCTTTAAATTGTGTTTAAGATTTATACAAATTGGTTTTCAATTTTATGTTTGTTATTTAACTCGTTTTAAATGTGTTAAGGCCCGAAACAACCTGACCATTTTCAACTTAGAACATTTGGGCCTAGTTCAAATCTTAAATCAGTTTGATTCACACTGTCTCTCCCACGTGGTCTCTATACGTGTCATATACAGTGGTTTAATCATTGTTTACATATACGTTTACTGTGCATAGGAGCTTATTTCTCCGAGTTTATTTTTTCTCTCTTAATTTGTTATTTTCTCTCTAAATCGCAAATCCTCTTCTTTTTCATTAGAAATTCTTCTTTTCCTCTAAAAGAAGAAGGAATTCTAGGATTCTGCAATTTACTATCTTAATTTTTCCTTTTTATTTACTCTTCTTTCATCTCATCATGGACCCAAAGTACCAACACCTGAGAAAGTATTTCCCATCACTCTCCCAAAAGATTCTCAGAAAGAAATACAAGGCTAGAATTACTCGGTTGTGGATTCTTATGCGTTTTGGTATCCCTTGTGATGTGAGAATGTTGATAGAGGGGAAAATCCGTCCGAGTGACTTTAGTCAAGATGTCGGTTTACCAGGAACAGGTACCAGTCGTAGTGCAATGAAAAGAAGAGCTCGTGCCATCGTGGTCGCTTGTAACAAATGTGGAAGACAAAATTGTAACGGTAAATGTACTTCACCTGGTTATATGTCTACGAATAGAGAGGATAATATAAGGTTTTGTAGGAATGGACTTTCAAAGGAGAACTTGGATAGCATCCATCCTCCTCTCCACGGTCACCCTAGTGGATATGTTCAAGGAGCTATTTTTAAACTCTGGCCTAAATTTTATACAGAAAGACAACGCCTCAGGAATATGGTATTTCTAGATCCTGTTTGTCAAGCCATAAGAAAACTGGATGGGAAATAAGTCATCGCTCTATAAAGGTTATTTAGTCTTTACTTATTTGAAGCAGTTTTAGCTGATGTTCAACAGTTTGTGTTTTTCTTTTACTCAGAATATTTGCTTTTGTGTTTGAAATAATTGTGATTATTAGATTGATACAGTAAGTGTTAATATTTTATTTAATTTATGATTTTCTTAAATATATATATAATAAAATATATTATCTTATCAGACACGTTACATACGGTACAGTAATATGTTTGAATTTTGAAAAGCTTATCCAGATATTTCAAGATTTGTGTCTCAAATTTCAAAAGTTCTACAGTATTTGTCGTTTATATTAAATTTCTAGACTTGGTGTATATTTGTCAAAAAGTCTACAGTTGTGTCATGAGGGTCTTCTGTCAAATTGTTCTCAATTGTCAAAAGTTATACAATTATAGTCTAATCTTTTTCAAAAAGTGAATCAGATTTTCTGTAAACTATCAATCACCTTATCTTACTTTCTTATCCGCACAAGATTTTGTTTAAATCTTTGGATTACCTTTTCATTACCTACTCGTCTATCTCTTTAGCCCTTTTTGTATATTTCTCATCTTTAAAAACTCATGTAGAACCCGAAGTCTAAGTGGAGCAGACATTAAGCAACCACTTCTATAAACCAAATATGTCTACCTCCCAGTCCACGAAGAAAATAAAGAATGTCTGTGTCTTTTGTGGTTCCAGCTTTGGAAAAGATAAAGCTTATTTAGAAGCTGCAAATCACTTAGGGCAAGTCCTAGCACGCAAGAAGATTAACATAATCTATGGGGGTGGTAGTATAAAAATGATGGTAAATATGGCACTAGCAGCTAGGTCTAGCGACGCTACTGATGTAAGAATTTGGCCTCATATTCCAGTTGAAGGAAACCTTTGTAAGGAAGCCATAGGTAAGGGAGAAGGAGTCAGGAGTATCCCTAAAAATTTTAAAGACATAATCTATAATTCCGATGCTTTTATAGCATTACCTGGTGGTCTAGGTACTCTTGAGGAAATATTTATAGTTGCTTGTGGGCAATTGTTGGGCTTTTATTCCAAACCTTTGGGTCTGCTGAACGTAAAGGGTTTTTATGACGGTCTTTTGAAATTTCTAGATTACGCTGTGGAAGAAAACATCACTACAGAATCGGAGAGACAAATCTTTGTTACTGCTTCAACAGCTGAGGAATTGATAGATAAAATGCAAATCATACATCCAGAATCCGACATTGCAACATCCAAGCTTAAATGGGAAAGGGAAAGCCGGGAGCGGCCAATTGATTTGAATCTCCATCTGTAATCTTTTTGTTTTATCTTTGGCATGTAGGCATGTGTGTCCGTATTTCGTGTGTTACGAATAACCGTTTGCCTTGTATTCTGTGTTTTTTTGTGGTACGTCGTTGTTAAATCTTTTAGATTCATTGAGCCTAATGCCGGGATGGCTGGATACGGAGTACTTGATGCTCTCGAAACGCATCCTTCTTAAGGTCCGATCTTTTGTTTATCGATGTTTTTGTATCCTATAAGCATGCATGATATGGATAGCTGGTATACGGAGTGCCTTGTACTCTCGAAACGTATCCGTATTATGTTTGTAATGTGTAATATTCTGTTAATATTATGTGGAAGTACCAGAGTCAGTTATGGGGATATTCCATATGAAATATGAGTATAGTATTTGGGTTGAATGTTTGTGTCATGAGGATAGCTGTTTAATGAAAAATATGTCGGGTATGTTTGCAACTCTGAGATTCCGTTTAATATCTCTATGAGTAAGTTTAATGTATAGTTTTGAATAAAAGTGTTTGTGATATATGTTTTATGATTATGTTTTAGTTTATTAGTTGAGGTATGAAATCAAATATATTTGACTTTTCCTTACTCAAAAAGGAAAAGGAACCTAAAGATGAAGTATATAAAATTTCTCTGGCAATCTCCTTAAATGTGATTGTAAATCACGGTCCATGGACAATGAAGGACCGGAATCATGATATGGTCAATATGTATGCCTGATCAGATTCTTAGACTATTATACGGTGTTATAAGTTGAAACTTGTCAGAAATACTCTTATTGAGGGATTTAGGAGTAAGATTTATTATGCAAGTAAATAAGTGGAAATACGATAACTTAAATTTGGAGGACAAATAACATTAACGGTTTAGACTCAGAATTGGAATCATAGTGGAATCATAATTTTTACTAGTATTGCTAGAATTGAAATTTCGAGGACGAAATTTCTTTAAGGGGGGTAGAGCTGTGACACCCGTTATTCTCCTAACGGGTATTGAGGTAATTAAATTAATTTTTAATGTATAAAAAAAATTGCTTCATTTAAATTTATTTTATAATATTTATTTTTATCTATTTTTAAATTTTCTAAAATTCTCCTATATTTATTTAGTATGATTATTAAAAAGCCTTAGAACTTCTAATAAATCTCAAAAATGTCATATTGGCATTATATGTGTTAAAGTCTTTAGATGAGACATAAGGATATCTTTTCCAACTACTCTTGACCCTCATTTTCTTTATTTCCTCCGTGACATGCTTCAACATGTCTCCTCTATAATTGTTTCCATCACTTCTCTTCAAAGACTTCATCTTTTCTTCCTTTCTCTTCCACGGTTCCCACACTCTTCTTCTCATTTCTTTGCTGAAGCAAAATACTTAGAGAACTTCTTCAAGGCAGCCATAAAAATCAGCCACCATCACCTCCATTTGAGCAAGAATTTCAGTCATACCGAAGTAAAGGAACCTGTTTTGAAACCATTTCAAGCTTCCAACTAACCATAATCCGAGGTTAGAATCTTATGAACAAATTTAGTCTTTCATTTATAAATTTTCTTTTATACTAAAGGATTATTCAAATTTGCGTTCTTAAACCTAAGTATATGTTTGTTGCTATTTTGGAGAATATGTATGAAGTCTAAGTGTATATGCCCTAGACAGAAAATTTATATTGTTAAACTTTATAATACCTCTATGGGCAGTGGTTATTTCTTGAAATTCTAAGATTAAATTAAAATAAATTTTATGAATGTAGTTGTATGTTGTGCTTTAGTTTTAATTGTCCTTATGCACGCCTTAGGATCAAGGGAGTATGGAGCTAACGTTAATTGATTCCAGGATTAAGAGACTGTTGATAAGCTTAAAAGGTAGGGATTCTATTACTCATCTTTTGTGAGGTTTTTATAGAATTAAAATTGATTGTTTTGCCGCAATATATATATATCTATGTTGAACTGATATTATATGATTATCACATATGAAACTATGACATGGACTCGTCTTGTATTGTACGGCGAGGAACATAATGAATTGACACATGTTATAAATTGAGAAGCATGGTTAGGAAAACTAACTCTATTGATAATGATTCAATATAGAGAAATTGTGAGACATGAAGAGGGCGACGGTTACGTCCTTGGGCATGAATACCCTAAAAGGTAAAATAGGGGGAAGGCGATGACGCTTCCTTGGGTTGAAAGTCCCAGAACACACTGTACAGGAATCGATTTGGTGAGGACTCGGGGCTTGATGTCCCCTCACCGGAACACCCTTGGAATGTTTATAGGGTGATCAAGTGCGCCCATTTGGGTTTCGATGAGTTGAGTGATACTCAATTTAACATGGATACCTAGGAACAATGATGATTGGTAATATTTGTATAAATGTGTAATTATGACACTTGGTAATGATTAACTACGGTATCCATAAGATGTGATCATAATAAACCTCATAATCTGGAATATGATGTAACTTACTAACCATGCAGGTTTTAATGTGGTAATGATAAAAACCTAAAGGTGAGTAATGGCTTTCTCTACTGAGCATAGTGTCGCTCATTCCCTTATGTTTATATCTTTTCAGGACTCACTAAGTGTGAGGTGGCTACGAGAAATATAGTTGAGGAAGTGATGTAACTATATTACATTGGGACTGCTCAATTGTAAAGAATGTTCTTCATGATAATGTAAGCATCAATTGTTACTTTCTGTGACTGTATTACAATGTGTTGAGGGTTAAAATGATGATGACAACAGTTTATATTATTAAATTTAAGGTGCTACATTAAAACTGTGGTTTATTTGTCGTTTATATTTTTATTTTTGAGTTGAGAGTTTTCATTTAAGTCCCGGGCAAATTTTAATCTTTAAGGTTTTACTTTTATTATTTATTTTTATTTTATCTCATTAAAAACTGTTAACCCCCATATAGGGGCGTTACAATTATAGTTCGAACCACTTTTTGGTCCAAATTTTATGAGAGGAAATATAATAGTTTGATCCACAATTTGTGGTTTAAACGGCTCGCCCAAACGGATGATAATTTTATTTTACAATGTTTCTCTAAAAATATTCTACATATTCAATTTTATTCCATAAATCTAAAAAAAATAACATAAAGAAAAACAAGGTAATAGATCTCCAAACAAAAAAAAAATCTTAAATTTCTAATAGGTTGTTTGACAAGATGGTTAAAACTGTTGGTTAGAACTGTTTTTACAATAGCATGTGAGAGCTTTACACTGTAACAATTTTTTTATCACTATAATATGTAAAAATTTTATATTGTTTATAACTAAAAAAATGGTGTAAACTATTATTGCCAAACATAACTAAAATATTTAACTAAAAAGCACAAATACCTTAAAGAATGTGAGAGGATACAACTATCAAGAGGATACCACTATCAGCCATGCAAAGTAGGGCTGTATAAAAACCACCCCGCACCCGCCAACCGCCCGCGCCTGCGCCCGCCCTTCTAAAAAAAAGCGGGTTTACGTTAGCAACCCACTGGTGGGGTGGGTTGAACCCGCCCACCAATATATTCGGTGCGTGGGTTTGGTTTTAAGTTTTTGAGGGCGGGTTCAACCCGCACCCGTCCGCCTATATATTTTTTTAAAAAAATTTATCATTTATTTGATTTTGTTCTTATTTTAGAGATGATTAAACAATCCAACACTTCAAACATGGGCTCCGCTGCCTCTTGACATATTAGAAATTAAAAATTCTCCTATTATTTTGTGAAGTGATCAAAATTCAAATCAAGTAAATTAGTAGAGAAAGCTCTAAAAGAAAAAGAACACTTGACTTTGTTCATCATTTCATTTGTAGCATTCTATTATTTTCGAACCCAGTGAATAGGCTTTAATTTTTATGGACTATTGACTTTATTTATCACTTTATATGTAGTTGATGTTTCTTATTGCAATGAATGATTATGTTTCTTAATTTGTACTTTTAAATATGGTTACTGTCTTTAAGTATCAAATTTATTGGGAATGCTTTATGTATTATCATCTTATATTTTCTACAAATTTTCTTCACTTTCTCAAAAAAAGGTCCAAAAAATTATATTGGGCAATAACATAGGTCTAAACCACCTCAACCCGCCTACACCTGCCCGCAACCACCCAAAACCAAACCAAAACCGCCCGTCATGTGGTGGGCGATTTACGGGTTGATTAATCGTCAACCTGTCATTTAAAAAAACCACACCGCACTTACCTAAAAACCATCAAACTACACATCGTTCATCCTAATGCAAAGTTAGAAGAGTGCGAAAGAAATATAAAAAAGAAATCAATATAAAAGGAGATGTACGAAGGAAGACTCCAAGATAAATATTATATTAAAATTATAAAAAAAAAAAGGCGACGATGTATATGCAAAGTAAACTTGATATTGTGGCATTCCATCAAAATCAGCGGGGCCTTACCATGTTGTTCTTCTAAAAAAAGCCTTAAAATTTGAAAAAGTAAAGTCTGATGTGAAGGGTTTTAAAAGTAAAAAAAAATATGGTTTACATCAGGGATGATGTCATGACCAATAAAATAGAATGGGATGTTTAAGAAGAGAATGAACTGGTCGAATTTTAAGGAATAGAAAGAGTACATTGGCGACACTTTTCAGTGCTTGAGTGGGGGCACCACTTAAAATATAAGGAAAAAGCACGTGTCCCCACTAACCCAATGTAAACCCATGCTTGCTCGATTTCGCTTTTTTTTTTTTTTTGTCTTAACTAACTTTCAAACATGCCAAATTTACCTGTGATTAATAAAAGTAGTCACATGCTATAAACATATCAAATTTATCTTATGTTTAACAAAAATAATTTATATATAAATTATTTTTTTAGTTATAAATAATGTAAAATTTTTATATACTATAATAAAAATGATTTTAATTAGCGATTTTTACTATTCTGTTAAACACTCTATTAATCTTGGATTATGACTTTATTCTAGTTTTAGTACTGTTGTTAGTTGGATGTTAAAGAGAAGAACGAATATAGACGATGTTCTACTAACAAAGTGTTATTATTGTATTTTTAATCAAGATGACTTGCGTACTCTATATGTATTATTTGTTCATCATCATTAGGTGTATCTTTCATTGTCTTTCACACACTATGGATAGAAAGAACTAAATATGAAACAAAATGATTGATTATGTGGGGTGTTTGAAAAATGAGTTGAAACTAAAAATTAAAACTAAAAATACTGTAGTATGTGAAAGTTTTACATCGTAGCATATATTTGCTTTATATCATAACATATAAGAACTTTTTATTATTTGAGTTATAATTGATGAGAAAAAACTAAGTTTGTCAAACATCCTATAAGTTTAAGATGCTTTACAAGGTAAGTGCTAAAGTAAGATTCAAGATAAAGTTAGGAGACCATTTGTAAGATCAACCTCACAATGATAATACTAAAAGTACCAAGGGTTTATTTCAAATATAACCCTCGAATAATAAGAGGTGTTTCACTTTGAGCCATACAATTTAAAATATTACAAAATTGGTCCTCATGTTTGTTAGAAGTTTCAATGCTTCTATCAATAAAACTATCAATTTTTTATTTTTTATTTTTGGTGAATGAATAGGGTCAAAGACCCAAAGCAAAAACAACAAAAAAGAGAAAATTACAAAACACAACCCCTAGGAGAAGAAGCTCCCATAAAATCACTTTTGATCAAGACAGCCAAACCCGGAAGAAGGTCTTGCCAAAAGACTGAAGAAGAGTTGCAATGAATTGCTCGGTTCGCCAACCAATCCGCAACTTTGTTTGCTTCTCTATAAACATGGTACTGAGAAATAGTCCAAGGCTTGCTAAGAAAGCTCTTAATATCTTTAATGAGGCGAAATAATCTACCTTTATACCCAGGGGTGCGTTGGACAATCTTGACTGCTGTAGCTGAATCCATCTCGACATGGACAAAACGATGCCTAGCGTTCGAAACTTGTTCTAATCCCACCTTTAAAGCCCATAATTCAGCTTCCATAGCAATCCCAATGCCAATTTTCTTAAAGAAACCTCCCATACAAACTTCATTTTTATTTCGAATAATCCCACCAGCCCCCGTGTGCCTAGGACACCCTCTAAAAGCCCCATCCACATTTAATTTGACGAAACCAGGTTCAGGAGGCTACCATTAAACAAAACGCAACTCACACCGGGGGATAGAGCCTCCAATCCTACAAGTATTCCAAGCTTTACTAACTAGGGAGGCATAGTTGGTAGTAGCAAGTCCTCCATCTGATGGACTAGAGAATCCATCCTCATGAGCTTCCTTAGTAATCCATCACCAAATGAGAGAATGCAAGCAAACAACACATTCCACTGAATTCCCGCACAAACTCTGGAGGAAATCTTTAAATTCATTAGCATCCACTCCTCCTTATAAAGAGAAAAGAACCAATCCCAATTTCTAGGTATAATAGACAGCCATAAATTCTTCGCTACAGGGCAATCCCTGAAAATGTGAAGGTCATTCTCCTTTTGACCCAAATAGCAAGGGCGATCTTCAGAAACACCCAACCCACAACGGAACTTTCACACCCTTGTCAGTAAACGGCCATGAGAAAATAACCACAATAAATGATTTATTCAATAAGGAAGTTTAATCCTCCAAATTGATGTCCAAATCTCCTTCTCCTCACCCCAATCCTCTTGCACAAGGGCTTCATAAGCAAAACGACAATTAAACTTCATCCTCACCCGACGTCACCGAAAGAGGGGGGAAAGCCATAATTCTAGGCACAATCCAAGGAGGAAATAAAGAGAGCAGAATGTTCCAATCCCAATCTCCTTGATAAGAGGTCATATCACTCCCTATGCAATTCTGAAGCTCAGGCGGGATAGGCTAAATAGCAAAATTGCAGAGTGGGCCTAACCTATGAACCCAAAAATTATCCCAAAAGCTCACTCTCGAACCATCTCCAATAGCCCAACCAGTGAAATTGCGAATTTCCATCAACAGAGGGAAGGTAGCACGCCAACTAAACCTTCGTTCTGCATTCTTAGCCTCCCAAATTTTTGTCCACAAGCTAGCCTTATGCCTGAAATTCCAAGCTGTCTTTAGGAGGAAAGCTTTATTCATTGTCTCAATATTCTTAATCCCAAGACCCCCTCTATTCCTAGGCATTCAAACCTGCCTCCATGAAATTAGATGCACTTTCTTTTTTTCCTCCAACCCACCCCAAAGAAACTGTCTACTAATTTTGTTGATTGCAAACTGAGGGAGGGCATTAATCACCGAATTAATGAGGGTCACCCTTCCTGCCAAAGAAAGACAATTGCTTTTCCATCCAGAGAGCCTCTTTTTCACGTTATCCACAATATAGGAATAATTATCCTTTGACAGTCTTCCTTTCCAAATATGAACACCAAGGTACATGCCCAAATCATCAGAAATAGAGAAACCCAAAAGCTCTGCAACGTCATGCCTAGTATCCGACCCCTGTGCTCTAAGAGAAAAAGATAGAAGTTTTTTCCACGCTAACTTTTTCCCCAGAAGCCATGCAAAAAGACTGTAAACAATCAAGAATAGACACCTTTTGATCCACAAATGCTTTAGCAAAAAGCAATAAATCATCAGCAAACATAAGATTGGAGACGACAGGGCCATTTCTACCAACTCTAAAGGGGTGCCAACTACCCTCAGTCACCCGATCCTGAATCATATGAGCTAGCCTTGATGACAAAAAACATTCACTAACAAATTAATTCATGAAAGCGGAAGCAAATTGGATCATGTGAATACCTTTCGTCATTTCACTGTATTCTGTAATTTGGCCCGACTTCGACCGGTTATTCACATTGTTTTTTAACCTTTTCTAAGCACTAACAAATTCTCATAAGATGGTGTCAATCTAGAATTTTTTGAATGTATATTTGTATGCTCAGGGACCACAAAATAGAAATTTTTTTTTTTTACTTATAAACCGTGACCATCACACAGTTAACAGTCACGGCCTTTTGTTGTAAAGACGCTACGCGTCCTGGGCAGTTGATGGTGGTTATTTATGAATATGACACGTGGGCAAATCAATTATCTAACAAGCCTGTCCATATAAATATCAAAAATATAGGGAGAAAGGGGCCTAATACCTCTGGAAGGCTTAAAAGCGTCCGTCTTTTCTCCGTTCCAAAGTACTTGGAATGAAGTAAAAGTTATACACTCCATGGTCAGGCGGATGAACTTAGGAGGTAGACCAACCAATATTTCCAAAATTCTCTAATAAAACTCCATTCTAATCTATCATGCGCCTTCTCCATGTCCACTTGAATAGCCATAAATTTTCTCTTCAACCTCCGCTGCCTCATGGTATGAAAAATCTCCTGGGCAATAATAATGCTATCTTGAATATGACGACCTGGCACAAAGCTCACCTGATTAGGGGCGATTAAATCAGGAAGGATGGACTTCAGTCTTTCTGTTATATTTTTAATGGTTTTAAACATGTTACTTTACGTGTCTGCTTAACAAGTAGAAATACAATAAATATAAATAAAATACACTTTAAAAGTTTGAAAAATTTAAAC
Source organism: Artocarpus heterophyllus (assembly GCA_025403435.1). NCBI lineage: Eukaryota > Viridiplantae > Streptophyta > Magnoliopsida > Rosales > Moraceae > Artocarpus > Artocarpus heterophyllus. Next base: position 4,537,807 of record CM046330.1, on the reverse strand, counting down.
AAAAAAATGACAAATGTTTCCTCTCTTCAACCGTATTTGTCGCTTCCTTATTTACTCACAACCTTGCATCGTCGCCGTCATATCTTATTTACAAATCATTTATGTCACCACACGTGTTTAAAGGGTTGAAAATTTTCATTGGCATAAGTATTAAAGTTGTAAACTTTCCCTTTAAACTATTTTGTTAACTCAAATCTAATAAAATATTTTCTTTTACAAAAACCTGAATTTTTGTTCAAATATAAGCAAACGGGCATGATAGGTTCAAAAATAAACTTTATATCATATAAAATTGTGAAGACCAAAGTGAGACACTTCCCACTTTGGGAATTTAAATTTGAAATTAATTTATAATGTATTATTTTCATTTTCTACTAACGCCGTTGGAATAAGCAGCTAGAGATATCTAAAAAATAATTTTCATCACTTACATAGGGTCCGTTTGTTTTATGTATTTTTTTGACTCAATAAACTCAAATTTATGTTAAATATTACAAATTTTTTGGATATATATTTGGTTCCTCAAAATCTAAATCAAATGAGTATTAAGAATTCAAAGTTTTCAAAGTTATGACTCCCCTAAACTCTTGATACTAGGATATCTTTACTATAGTAAAGCTGAAATTTCTCTCCTATATTTGATGAAAAAATATAACTTTTTCATTTGATATCCAATTGAAAGGTTTTTTTTTTTTTCATTATGTTCTTAATAAATAGAGGAATAAATTAAAATCCATATTGTATATTTTTTAGGATCATTTATTAGATTTGTTAATAAATCAAAAAACTATTTTTACTACCTCTCCAAACATAAATTTTAATTTTATTTTATATTTAGATTAAAACTTAAATACACATCTAAATATCAATTTAAATAATAATTTAAATCACTAATTCAAATCCTAAAAAATATAACCATAGAAACTATAACTATAGAAATTTGCCGCGCTTTCCTCTTATGCTATGGAAACCTGTCACACCTGTATATCCTAGGCTGGTTCAAAAGGTTCCTGAGGGTCTGAAGCTGGAAGAAGCAAATGAAATGCGCAAGAAGGGACAAAAACTAATGCCAATATGCAAGCTAGATATCCTATTTGTTCCTAATTAATTAACCTTGTTATTCAGAATATCTTCCAACTTGCTGTCTTAAACTTATAATTTTGGTTCCAAGGGCGATAAGAGAGAATTTAATGTCACTGCTTCTCGAAACAGGGAAAAATGGTTTTTACAGTAACCTGGTGTAAAATGGCAGAGAAGCCTTTGAAGAGTGTGAACTATTACGAATTAATTGTCAAGGGATGAATGGAAGCGACTACCGAAAAATCGGCGCTAAACTCAAGGTCTGCAAATTTTGCCTTGTTGATAACTATTTCTTATGTGCTGATGTTGTGCATGTTAAGGTGATAAGGCATGAAAATTATCTAAAATCCAATGCAGGATCTAGTTCCTTGTGTGCTATTATCATTTGCATACGAGCACATACTTATATGGAGATGACGCGATTGGAAGTCTTCACTTCTGAAACCAGAAAGGGATCTCAAGGAAGCAAAGGAATCTGATGTTAAGAATGTAATTTCAGTTGCACCATCTGTGGAAGGGGAAGGGGAAACAACATCGACAGGCTTAGTTCATGGTGCATGTCTTGAACTGCTCGGTACAAGCACATTGCATAGAAGCCATGAAGTGATGAGCACAGAGGGAAGAGAGGATTCATCTTCTGTGCAACATGTCGAGCCATGTTCCTCAAGTGATGAAGTTTCAAATGAAATGAAGACGTTTGCAGCTGCACATATATCGGATGTACAAATCTCTATTGATGATAGGTTAGCAGTTACAAGTGACGCATATTATGATGGAATTACATCAGAAAATTCTGGCTCCAGTGGAACAAGATTGGACAATATAGAATGTGATCGACTATCAACAACAACATCTGATACAATCATACCCAATGTTGATGTCGAAAACGCTGAAACAAAGTCAGATTCTTTCGAGGCAGATTCTTTAGGTAGTGAGAAGCAGCAATTCACATCAGAAGATCTGCAAGATGTCAGCTAGCCAGCAAGGTTAAATGCACCTTGTACAGAGGGAATACTGTCTCTCTTACAGGAAGGCCTTGGATGTGGGCTTGCAACTATTTTAGACGAGGATGATTTGGATGCTGATATTGTTTATCAAAGGAGGGTTGCCTTTTCTCAGTCTGCTTGACCCTGGCCTGTTTTAGGATTAGGTCTACAAAAAGAATGCCCAAGAAAATACTTGTCAAAAATTCTGACGCTCAGGAGAATGAGAAACAAGAAACTGCGGACTCGGTGCCAAAAGAGATAAAAACAATATCTGTGGAAGGAAGCGGGAAAAGGGCTTTTAAAGCTCGTGGGAGAAAAGATTGTGGTGAGCATCTAGGTAATGTACCTCCGGGAAGCCTAAGAGTAGATGAACTAGCCAAGCTATTAGCATGATGTATACCATTTTTGAGATGTACCTTGTCATTACATCCATTCATTCTCTTGATTTATCTTTCCTTTCTTTTCATTTTACTCATTCTTAAGTTTTTGTTAATTGTTTGAGCTATTTTGGGAATAAGAACCGAGTAAGTATCATGCTAACAGATTTGTGGTCTGATGCTTAGGCAGACTTTCTTTGTTCTTTAAGAGGTCATAAAAAGTTTACAAGAATGTCGTCTGCCAGAAATGTTCTGCTGGATGTTACAAATGATGGTTTCAAGATTTTTGTTTTCATTTTATGGGCATTGTTTTGAGAATTTTCAAAAATGTTTTTGTTTTGTCTCGGCTAAAACCAAACAAGTTTTTATTGTCATTTTCGTTTGTTGTATTTTTAAAAATAGGAAAAATGTTTTGAAAATGAAAACAAACGAGGCCTATAAGTCAGATAATTGAGAACGAAGATAATGACAAACAACATCAATAATCATAGCTCACTAAAGTTTCATATTGAAAGTTTGGTAAACTAATCATGCAATTTTGGGAAAACCATGCAGGTCTTTCTCTAATGTTGTCTCGTACTTTGCTTCTGTGTATTAGTCAACGGTGTTCATCAATGCAGATAATCATACGTTTATCAAATCATAAAGGATTACAACGGGAAAGACAATGAGATTGAAAAAATATTAATAAGAATGAGAATTATTTAATAGAAAACAATCTAATTATTTTTTTAGTGTCTACTAAACTTAACAATGATAATATTATCGTTATCAATACAGTTACTAAAATATCTTTTTAGAAAACTAAACAATCATTAAATTTTTAACGTGAATTTTATGAATATCTAAGTAAACTTGAAATTTATTTCCTTCGATAGAAAATCAGAATTACAAGGATATCCAAGTAAAAATTCTTAATTCTGATCTTAAGTAAACGCTCTTAATAAATCGCTCCCAACTATCCCCTATCACACTCTTAGTGTTGTGGCTCGCAGGCAGAAAAGCATGGACAAATAGAAGTGGAAAAGCTTCTTTCTTAAATATATATGAATTGCATAACTTATAAACATTAATTTTGGACGACTTTTTTTTTTTTTGATATATTAAACTCGTGAGCCTGAGTTCCCATTAGCTTGCTTTCCATCATTTACATATCTTTTCCAGAACGGGTGGTTTTGAAACAGAAGATAAATTTCTTCAATAGGAACTTGCTTTGTTTCTGGCAATAGGAAGAAGATGAAGCTGCTCATAATGAATATCAAGCCAGCAAAGAGCAGGAAAATCCCGTATCGAAGATGGCAAAGCGATGCGAGGAAACACTGGGCGATAAGGGCGGTGAAGAAGAGGTTAACGCAGACGACAACACTCTGTCCAGCCGATCTAGTTTCCAAGGGGAAGAGCTCACTGGGAACTAGCCACCCCAGGGGGCCCCAAGACCTTCCATAAGCCAAAACAAACAAGAAAATCACAATAACAAGGAGAACGCCAATTCCTTTTGGTAGCATCTCTCCTTGTCCAAATTTTAGAGCAAGCGTTATGGCCACAACAATCTGCAAGTGGAAAAGGTCCATAATTATTATTACAAGCGTATAGTTTCTCACATAAGAAAAATGGAATTCAGATTATCTGTCTAATTTTTAGGGCTCAAATGTTGTCTTACTAATCATGTTACTTAATGCACTCTTTTAAAAGTTTTTAAGTTTCAAATGATGTGGTATGATGTAAACAATTAGACATCATTGAGGAGACAAAAACTAGACAGGAGATCCAAGTCCAGAAAAATGAGCTTAGTAGTTGAGAAGTGCATTTACCAAGCAGCAAATCATTTCAGCGCCAGCTTCTAAAAAGAAAGCTCTTCTGCCAAACTTGTCGACGTAAGCCATCGAGATGAGTGTGGCGACAACAAGGGCTCCACTGGTGATTACAGACGAATACAGAGATGCACCTGAGCCGAAACCTAAGCTCTGGAATATGACAGGAGCATAGAAGAGAATGGAGTTCATGCCAGTGAGCTGCTGGAATGCAGGAATTCCCAGAGCCCCTAAAACTAGCTGAGGGCGGTTTCTTCTTTGCAGGAGATTCTTAAAAGGGTGCGTTATAGCCCTTGCCGCGTTGCTGGCATCTACAAGATCAGCAAACTCAGCATCAATTTTTGTGGTGCCTCTGACTTTTTTAAGCACTTCTTTTGCTTCTTCTAATCTGCCTTGTTCCACAAGACTGTTTGGGGTCTCGGGGAGGAACATTCCCCCAATGAACATGAGAGTTGCAGGCACTGTAGCTAAGCCAAGAGATAATCTCCAGCCCCATGGATGGATCTTTTCAGTTCCGTAGTTTATCAAGTTTGCTATTAGGATTCCTAAGCAGGTTGTCAACTGAAACAGTTGGTTAACTGCTCCTCGAATTTTTGCAGGAGCCATTTCCGAAAGGTATAAGGGAACTGCCTGCATCATTAAAACAAGAAAGCTTTGCATTTAGTGAACAAGATAAACAGCTTAAAATTCTCATTCTTAGGGAAATATTTTTCATTTTCCAAGTAGGCTTACTTGGTTGCCAAATCCAATGCCAATACCAAGAAAGATTCGTCCGATGATCAGCATCGCAATGTTGACTGCAAATGCATTTAGAATCGCGCCTAAAAAGAAGGAGATCGATCCAACGATGATGCTGGCTCGCCTGCCTCTGTTCCTGGTAACGTAGGAAGCAGCGAATGTGGAAACAAGACCAGCAAAGTACAAGGATGAAGTAAAGAGTGTGAGAATCTGGTTGTCATATTTGCAGTAATCAGTCTCTTTGAGGTGCTTCTGCTTCCTCCGATACACTTTCGGAAAGAACTCTTCCAAGAAATCATCCATGGAAGTAACTCCTCCTAAATTTACCATCGAAAGTAAAATCTGTTACTTCTACCCAAAAGTGATGAACTAGTTTAAAAAAGTCTTCCTTGCTGCAGTAATAGTATTATTGTTATCCTTTTCTTTTCCAACTATGGAAATGATTTTTACTCTACAAGGCGTCTGTTGTTTTGCATGAATAGGAGAATTATTAGGGAACATGTCTCCATTATTAGGTAAGGAAATATCAATCAATGACCACTATTTTGTATTCAAGCTATTCTAACAATATTCACTGAGAACGCCATTGAAAGATTTTTAAATTTTCTGTTGTATGTAAAGAAAAACTAGAATTAATCTGCACTATAGGGAAATAATGCATGTCATGAAAAAAAAAAGCCTAAAAAAAAGCAAATATCTTTCTTATCAAACGGTCTGAATAAAAAAATAAATTTAAAAAAATTTCTTATATTTTGATATCACTTTTCTGTTTTTCCTTAAATATCATACAAATCTATGTTTGCTGCAAATTTCACCTCCTAATCCAATCATTCAAAGTCATATCAAAATATCTAAGGAATCTTCAGATTATACTGACAGACACCCTTTGAAAATACGACAAGGAAAATTCTGACTTTTTACAACAATAATTGCTGTCATAAATAAAAAAAATGTTATTTTCCTTTTAAAATCAAGATACAACCCATAATACATAATACATATAATAATAAAGGTGAGAGAAAGGATTTTATTGATGTTCATCAATGAAAAATACCCAGATGAAATTAAAGGTTAAAGTAAAAGAAAATAAAAACAAAAACTCACCAGAAACACCAAGATCATACCCAAAGAGAGAGCCTCCAAGAGCAGCAACAATGCAAGCAAATATGAAGTACCCAGTAATCCTATGCTCATAGAGATGAGCCCTGTCAGATGGTGCTCCACTCACAAATCCTCCACCTGCCATTTTCTCTCTCTAGCTATTACTCTTCCAACAATCTCTCTCTCTTGCTTCTTTGTATTTCTCTCTCTAAACAGATCTGTCACAACACTAGCACATAATGGTGATTAAGAGTAGAAAATAAAAAAGTGCATAGAAAGAGCACAAGTGAAGAACTTCTTATAAAGAAGCGAGAAGTCAAAGTCAATGAGGTCAGGCTAGAAAACAAAGGCTTCTTGCTTGGAAACTTATTCAATTGGTCTACTTATATAGTATATATTGCAGTTTCTATTCTGAGGACAAAATTGGTATAGAACCAAAGAAAATGACCTGTTGAAAAATTAATGGATAAACTATAGTTCATCCCTCTCCTTGGAATCTTTGATTAATTAGATGACTAATTTATAGGTTTAAACAAAAAAATTTGAAAAAAAATTAAATTTTATTAAAAAAATATTGTAACAAAAAAGTTTAAATTCTGGTTGAATATATAAGACCTTTCGTCTTTTACGTGAAAGTTATTAATTGGTGCATACAGAAAAAATATATAAACATACATTATAATATCTCCATAGACGACAAAATGAGTAGAAAATATATGAAAATGACATGCAGAAATATTAATGAATAAACTATTGTTATCTGTTTTTTGTTATTGGAATCTTTGATCTAAAGGTCTAGTTGCAAAAGTCAACAATCATGCATTTTTGTCAGACTCATCTACCAGTTAACCAATAAATGTAGCATGCAAATTGGAAATCCAGTTCTCTTGAAGGAAACCCAAAAAAAAAAAAAAAAAAAAAAAAACAATAATATATACATTAACTCAAAAGATGTGACTCACCAAATTAATTGTTGGGATCCTTTAATTTCGACTGATAAATAAAGGCCAAGATAAACTTAAAGCAAAATAGAGGAGAGTAATTTCTGGGATTGACTCGAAAGATTTTTGATTGACATGGGGCAAGGGACTTCTTTTTTTTTTTTCAATTTGTGGGAAGAAGGGAGAAAAGGGTTGGGATTATAACCAACTCAGTTTCAATTATGCAAGAGATAAGGGACAAGCTAAGAGTGTTCCACCAAAACTCTTTTGAATTTGGTATAAAATACAAAGAATGAAAGACTTGTAACCATCAATGCTTATCCAATATTCATGCAAAATCTTGCCAAGTTGGCAAAGTTTATCCCATAATTCACGTTCCCACTTGCCTTCTCATATTTATTGTAAAATGGGCTGTATTAGTTTTCAAAAACTGAAGTTAGTTTATTTATTTATTTATAAAGAAAAGTTTATTTATTCTTTTATTCGTTTTATTGTTTCACTCCATTTTCCATAAAAAAAAATTAAATTAATTTAAAAGAACGATAATTTAGTGTCCCTCCTCGTTTGTCGTTTCTCAATTATTGCATTTTAAAAGATAATTTATCTTATTTTGACCCTTCCACATTCACTTTTAAAGCTCCAACTATCCTAATGTTTTTTTAAAAATTTACAATGTTGACGTTCTGTTAATAAATGTTTACATGGCTTGATGTGAGGATTTTGAGAGGATAAAGCAATAGAGAAAAAGCAAGTAGTTTTGAAAGAAAAGTTATATAAAAAAGGATTTGAAATTTAAAAAACCATATCCCACCTACAATGTGACTCTTTTTTTGTTATTTAGAATCCTTTTTATATTCTTTTTGTTTTTACTGTTTTTATCCCTCTTAAAATACTTGTATTCCATTACAAAACCATTTTTTAACAAAGTAGTCAAAAGTATAATTTCAAAAATTTAAGATAGCTCGTTAGAATCTTAAAAGTGAATATCGGGAATAAAAGAAAGACTCCTGTATTTTAGGTTTATTCAGACACTATATCTTTGGTTTTGAATTTTATTGAATTTATACTTTTAGATTAGATTTAATACAAAAATTTATATCTTATTTCAATCAATAGTTAATTTTGACATTTAAAATAACCAAATTATCATTAAATAAAATAGAGAAAACTTAAAGCTTCCAAAAAATAAAAGGAAAAGAAAAAAAAAACACAAAACTCCTATTTTTGAGGGTATTTTATACATTTTAAAGTCAAAAATCTTAGTATAAAGTTTTTTTTTAATTTATAAAATTTTCTTATTTTTTAATTTGTGGGTATTTTAGGCAAATTATCAGATCAAAATTGAATATCAATTGAGAAAATAGATAAATTTGTATATTAAATCACATCTAAAAGTATAAATTTCATGAAATTTAAAACTAAATATACAGATTTTAAATTAACTTAAAATAGAAGGCATAAAAAGATAAATATCTCTATTTATAACTCATAATTTATTTCTTTTTTCCGGTTCCTCATTTACTGCCAAATCCAACAGCACAAAAATCTGTGAGGATCTTCTGTGAGTGATAAAGATTTTTATTCAAAAAAAAAAAAAAAAAAACAACAACAACAATAACAGTAACAGCCAAAAAGGCTGGCCCGAAGTCGCCAACAACGGCATATTCTTCGTTTGTGGTATCTGAGTTGTCGTTTTGGTGGTAGATCATCATTATAGAACTAGTTGTGGACATGTGGTTGAGAATTATGAATTTTTGACGGCGATGGGGAAGGGAAAAAGAAATGGAAGTTTGGTGATAAGAGTGGGACATCAGGCAGTTGTTTGCATCTAAGTTGAAACCATGTAAAGCTCTTAATAGCTACAGTAAAAAGTAAAAAATTATTGCACGTAAAGTTTTTACATGCTATATTTTTCAATCGTTCTCCTAAACATCTATGAAATATTGTTGCATGTAAAATTTTTACATGTTACATTTTTCAATCGATGTTTTCGGTTCCATTCATTCTCTTAAACATCTATAGAAATTGAATGTGCAGGACTTTGGTGCTTATGGTTGTTAGTGGAAATCATGTACTACTAACTACTAACACACTAAGTAAGAAAAACATAATTTTTTCAATTAGAGGTCAATAAGCATTACATACTTTTATTTATAAGCTCTTACTACTATTTATGAACTTGGATCCTTTTTTTTTTTTTTTCCTCCAATTAATTTTAAACGCATTAATGATATAACACCTCACATTTAATAGTTTTTTCATCTCTGTATTCTCGGCATTTTTTTGGGGGAAAAACAACAAAAAATGGGAGATTCTCTCTTGTTAGTTGTTACCTTTTTTAAAAATATTTTTAAATTTGAAGAAAATGTAATTCCATAACCAAACAAAAGGGTATATCAACATTTTGAAGAACGAAGAGAATCTAAGAAGGAAAAAAAATTAATGAAAAGTAACTGTCGACCCTTACACAGGTAAAAAAAAAAAAAAGTAACAAGAAATATATGTGCGCTTGTTTCTTAGATTGAATCACAGTTTAAACAATTTTATTATAGTGTTTCTCTCACAAAAAATTAAATTCTTATTTTGAAGTAATAAACCAAATGGGCCAATAATCTCTCATATTTAATTGTGTTTCTAAATTAAAGTGCTCATCTATATATATGTGCTATATAATAAGTGGAAGTTCCCTAAAACACTATTCAAAAGTTTAGCCAAGTTAATTTGTCCTTTAGTTACTTTCTTTCTATATATATACACTATATAATAAAAGAGAGTTCCCTAAAACACTATTAAAAAATTTGGTCAAATTATTTTATCTTTAGTAACTTTCTTTTTATTTTTTAGGTTTACCTTAACTTTAATTTTTATTAACTTTTCTTTTTGCATTTTTAATATAAAATGCTATATCTAATCTATATCTATATATTATATAATAAATAAGAGTTTCCTAAAACACTATTTAAAAATGCGGTCAAATTATTTTATCTTTAGTGACTTTCTTTTTATTTTTATATTTACTTTAACTTTAATTTTTACTAACTTTTCTTTTTGCATTTTTAATCTAAATGCTATATTTTTTCTTACAATCATCTTAAATATTATTTTATTAAATATAACCTTAATAACAAATTTTTTTATTTAAACCAAAAATTACAATTCCTTATTGTTTTTATGAAAGTAATAAAATTAAAATAAATCTAAAATACTAAAATTAAAACTTAATAAACACGTTAGATAACTAAAACATGTATAACAAACATGAGATTATCATAAGTGATGCTGAAAGTATGAGTGGGAGTTCTCTAAAACACTATTCAAAATTGTGGTTCACCTATTTTGTCTTTTTGTGGTTTTTAACAATCTTTTTGGACTTGTCTTATTTGATTCCTCTTTTACTTTTATACCTTTTAAAACTTTCTCCTTTTTCTTCTCCGTTTCTCTTCCTAAAATTATAATTAGCTTAATTTTTTTTTAGCTTGATCGTTTTACGATGTGCTTCTGTAAAATATTTTTTTCCTTGCTTTACTTCTATTAAAATAATCTTTCATATGTGTTTATCTTAATTATTTTAGGTTTCTTTTTTTTGGCAAAAACTTGTATACTATTAAATTTTCCTTGATTATTCTGATTAAAGCATTTTTTAAATATGTCTATACTTAATTTTTTTCAATACAAGACATTATAAAAAATGATCCTGAAAAACATTTAAGTAATTACAAAACAATGATACCTTTAATACATAGTAATAACAAAACATTTTAGGTTTGGCAAGCAAAGTATGGGAATAGAAGTGGTGAGGGTCCTGGTAAGATTTCTTCCCCTCTCTGGAAGGCTGTTAATCCCCTCATGAACAGGTTAAATTCCTTTTTTGAATGGTCTATAGGCGACGGGCCAAAAGTTTCTTTTTGGGAAGACAATTGGATTAGGAATTTAGGCCCTCTCAAGGAAGTTGCCTCACCCCCTATTCCTAATATTCTCTATAATGCGAAGGTAAAAGTAATGGTGAATCTGACTAGGGATTGGAATTGGAATTTGATAACCCAATTCATTCCTCAGGATATTTGTCAAAGAATTGCTGCTATTCCTTGCCCAAGCGAAGGAGCTAGAGAGGACATGGAATACTGGAAGTTGACCTCAAGTGGTTTATTTAGTTCTCATTCAATCTATGAAACCTTTATGTGTGATAATTGAGGAGAAAAGAGCTCTCTGTGGAAGTCTATTTGGGGTTGTAAACTCCCTCTTAGGATCAATATTTTCATGTAGATTTTTGCTCATGGTCGTCTCCTCACTAGAGAAAGAAAGCTTAAATGTGGCCTAGCTAATTCTAACATATGCCCTCCGTGCAATGAAGTGGTCGAAACTGATATTCATGCTCTAAGAGATTGCCCTACTGCTCATTCTTTGTGGAGTTCCTTGATTCCGAGCAGCTGGTCGTGGTTTTTTAATATCGAAAAAGTTGAGTGGATTGATTTTAATTTAAAGATTTCCAGTAGCAGGTTGGTTCTAGCCCTTGGAACATGTTGTTTGCATGCACTCTTTTTTTACTCTGGTCTTGGAGAAATAGAGAGGATCACGGAGTTGAGTTTGTTAGACCTACTAATTACTTTGCTGCTTCTTGCAATTTTGCCTCTCAAGTGAATAAGGCCTGGGATTTATTGAACATCAGCAAGGTCTCTGTTACTAAGAACCTTCGTTTCATCAGGTGGTGTCCACCTACCAATGATTATGTGAAACTCAACGTAGATGGAGTGTGTAAGGGGTGTCCAGGACCGATGGGAGTAGGCGGAATTATTTGAGAGGGATCCGGAGTTTGTTTAGGTGGTTTTTTCAAAACAATCGAAACTGGAACGGCTATAGAGGCAGAGCTTTGGGCGTTAAAGCGTGGTCTTGAGTTGGCTTGTAGCCTAGGCCATCGTAAAATTCTAGCAGAAATGGATTCTACTTTGGCCCTGAGCATGATCAATTCTTCAGACTATTCCCATGGTCATCTTGCCAGATTAATTAGGGACATTAAAGGGCTTTTGACTAGCGAGTGGACCATTTCCATAGAGCACGTGTATAGGGAAGGCAACAAGGTTGCCAACTGGCTAGCCAATAGAGCGATTTAGATGAATCAGTCTTATGTCTTTACTCAAAACCCTCCGGTAGGCCTGACGAGCATGATTAGAAGCGATGCTTTGGGTGCTTCTTCCCCTAGACTCTGTGTTCAGGATGGCTCCTGAGCTTTTGTTTTGTGTTTAATTTTTTTCCTCTTTTTTGGGTCCTGGTTGACCCTATTCTCTCACCAAAAAAAAAAAAAAAAAAACTACAAAATTGCTTCCACGTGTAATGCATATGGTTCTTTAACTAGGGAGGAGAAAAATGTTAAATGTCAATTGAAGAAAAAGATAGAGGATTAAGGTCCTTATTTTTAGTTCAAACATAAACGTCCATTTTAAAATTGGAAGTCAATGAATAACTTTTTTTCCCCAAAAATGTTTAGCCGCCTCTTAATGATGTAAGTTTTAAAAATATTTCCTCATTATTCTATTTATAAACTTAATTATAGCATGACATTTATAATTTTTTTTCATTCTAAATTTTAAATACTTAATTAAAATAACTTTATATAATGGAAGGAAAAAAAATAAAAGGTCAATTTTAATAACTTAAAAAAAGTAAGGAAATTGTTGTAAATAGAAATTTTCTAAAATTAATTGTCATAAAAAGCATGTTTTGAAAATATTAGCAGTAAATAGCGAGTTTATAGTGTAAATAATTTATTTAATCCCTTATTTAGAATCCAAATAATACTTATCGAAATAATAAATAAATATGAGTATAAATAATTTATTTACCTCTTTGTCTACAGTGAAAATAATTATTATTTACACAGTAAATAAATTATTTATATTATAAATTTGTTATTTACTATAAATATTTTCAAAACCTATTATTTACTTCAAAAAGTTTCAAAAATCATGTATTTTACTCATTCTCCCTAAAATGTAGTCCAAAGAATATACATATATATATATATATAGACACACACATATATATTTGTATCTTTGTCTTTGAAGCACTTGTGTTATCCTTAAAAATGGGCATGTGTCTAAGTAGACTAGTCAATCTAAGCAGCGCCACCAAGTCCATGATGGCCCAAAGGATAAAATGATTTGGCCTGGCTAAGAGAAGGAGAAGAAAGCCCATGCAGGCTTGAGAAATTGCAACAAATAAGCCATAAAAAATATTAGCCTAGAATTTTGATAACTTTGATAAGTAGACCAAACTTTGGTAAATTTATATCTACTTTGAGTAAAATTTCAAAAATATCCTCATCTTCTTCATCTCCCAAAAAACCCTAACACATACTTTCTCTCTCCTCTTCTTCTCTGTCCCATCTTCAATGACAGCTCCCGTGATGAAGTTGCTCCTCTCGAGACTCTGATGACCTCTCTTGTGTGACTCCGACAATGACTTTGGTAGTTGCTCCGGGCACAACTTTTGCCATGGATGACCATGAACTTGTGCTGATTTTTCAACCTTGCGAGAACCTTCACGATTTTGTAGACGTTGCTTTCTTTGCAAAAGGTTCAATCTTCTCTCATCAAAGGCCGTCACCGTTGAGGAGGATATCATCATGTCGTCGGCCATGTGACACCCTGCCTTTTCGGGTCAACACTTAACTTGCTTAGACATCATTTCTTAACTTAATCTTACTTTCTAGTAAGAAAAATATCAACAAAAATTTTTTAATAACATATTTTAAAACAAACTTGAAAACATACTTGGATACATTCTTAAAACTATTGCGACTTTGCTTGCAACAGAAATTGAAACATGAGTTTCAAACTTGACTTCGTAACCATTCCAACCATTCTGTATAATATATTTTTTTAAAATATTTTCATTAAACATTTCCCATAAAACATTTTTTAGACATTTACTTTCTTGAAATTTCTACAGTGTTTTTCCAAACAGTGAAAATATTTTTTTGATCCAACTGAAGACTTCCTGTAGTGGTATCCATATCCAACCATCACATTTGTCTCTCTGCAAACACCAAACTCTTCAACCAGTCATACTGATCTCCTATAGGACTACCTACAACATGAAGGAATTTGTAATGGGCTTTCGCCTAGCAAGTTCAAACATAATCTTACAAAATATTAAAACATTCATTATAAGACATAGCATTTAAACTTTTCTCATAAAACCTTTTTTTGTTAACCTTTTTTTGTAAACAATTTTTATAGAGTGTTTTTCATAACATTCCTCATAGAACATTTCTTAAAGTGTTTTTCATAAACAACTCTTATAAACATATCACAAAAGGAATGTAAGCAAGGTCATTATGCATGATTTTATTTATGCTCATTTATGAACATCCAATTATGAATCTCTTATTATTATTCATAACTTACTTAAACTTCTTATCATCATTCTTATCTTACTTGAACATATGAGCTTAAGCATTCGTACTAACATCATTAATTATCAGATCATATCTTTAACGTAACATGATGCTTCTTTTGTGGAAGACTGAAGACCATCGAACAACGAGATCATACTTTATCAAAACTTTTAAACTTCACATCAAAGAGGTTAATACGACACTTTCTTCTTTTAGCGTTTGGGTTTAGATTATCAATCTTGTACTCTTAGTGAACATTATGTATAACATAATTTAATATCTGAACATTAAACATAATTATTACAAACATGTTGCAAATCATGACTTGAACTTTTTACGTTATGCATTACCTACACAAACATACTTCAAGTACAATAATTTGTAAATACATTACAAGTCTTTGACTTAATCTTTACAACTTTATGCATAAAAAATGCAAACATAAAACATATTCAAAGCATTTGAAATTCATTTTCTTTATGCCATAGGTGAAGTTTGAAACTTACATGGACTTAGCTCTAGCATTTCCATCTCATTCATTTTTCCTTTTAGTAGTTGGCTTTTGTGTCTTGTTTTCAATGACACTTGACTATCGGCTAATCTTTCTTATTACCGACTTACTCGATTGATAACGGAATTTAAATATTAACCGTTCATTCCTTTTGCTTAACCTCATTCTTATCGGTTTATTTCTCTGTTACTTAACTTGAATGTTCCTTTATCAAATTCCATATCTTACTAGATGGTATCATTGCTTAACACAATACGGAACATTTTCCATCCAAGGGTGTCTTGTTAATCCAAAGTGTTCAGCTCCGTTTTAGAGGTTTCTTTAAAATTACGATTTTAACATTGATAGGTTTTTCGTAAGTCACTTAGCTTTGCTAAACTTCTTATTTTACTTCACCGTTCTGTTATTTACGGGATACGAAAAAATTTCCGCTCAGGGAAATTTTCCTAATTCAGTCATTTTGGGGAACCTTTTTATGGAAAATAAACATTTTGCCCTTGATGGGTCTTATAAAACTTTGGGAACCCATTTTAAATGAAAAATTATATTTCTTTACTTCTCGTACTGTTGCGGGAAACAAAACATTAGTTTTCCTTTTGATAAAATATATTTTATCATAACCTTACAGTTTGACCCGTATATGAAAATCTTGACTTTTACCCTCAATGTGCTTTTCTTAAAAAGTTCACACATTCTTTTCAACTTTCAAACCCATAGTTACTCACTTGCTTGCAATAGTGGAGAAAACCAACTTTGCAAAATGAAAATCTAGTTTCACATGGTTTCTACGGTTTTGGCTTGAAACATAAAATCTTGACATTTTTGCTTCCAGGACCAAAACTTAATTAAAACTTATGAAAGCTCTTTGGTTAAACTCAACAAATTTCAAACATTTTTCCTATATTATTGTTTTAAAATTTTGTGATAAAATCTTGTAAAATTCATAACTCATAAACTGTGTAAAATTTTCACAAAATGTCCTTAATACTTAATAGTTTCAACAAGTTCTACAACTTTTGTGTTTGAACTTTTTTGAAATTCTAACTGTACAATGGAGTTTTTTGTCATTTTTCAATTTTTTCAAACTTTTACAAATCTTTTCAATTTAGTTTTTTTGGAATTTTATAAATCTTTGCTCATAGAAGTTGTTAACCTTATTGTTTTAGGAAGACCTGATATTTTCTCAAAATTTAGGTTGCCTCAAAGTCCAATAAAATCACTATTTTTGGTAAAGACATCAAAACTTTGTTTAAAAGCAAAGGTTTTCAAATTTTGATTTTAAACATTTAAAACCCTTATTACTCACCTCAAACTTCACAATCACACATAAGACATAACATAAAATCATGTCATATAGTTCTTTTAACATGCCATGGTCCATATTAAGTGCAAGCCATACTTAAAGTTTCATAAAAATCACAAATATTCAAAGGTTCAAGGTTTTACCAAAGGGCTTTTGTGAGCTTGTGAGTCTCCACAAGAAACTTGATCTTCTCTACTTTCTAGGCAAAAGTCATGACAAAGAGACCTCTATAAAAATCCTTCCCAAAACCTCAAGAAAAACCCTAAGAACACTTGAAAAAAAGTCTAGATTTTACCTTTTGAATTGACAATTCTTCGATGAAGAAACTTGAACTTGCTTATGGCCTTGATTGGAAGTTGTTATTCTTAAGGAAATTTTTGAGAAAAATCTTGGAGAAGAATGCTTAGGGCTGTCGGTTTCTTAAAAAGAAAGTGGAATATTTTTTTTTCCTTGGTTCTAAGTTTTCAATGGATACCTAAGCTTTATGTTGACTTCACAAGAACTAAAGTGAATAATATTTTGCCTAAAATTGAGACCCAAAACCAGATCTTCATAAGGGAAGGATATGGCTTTTTGTCCACCTTAAAGGTGACACGTAGGTGGGTCCTACATTAACTTTTTAATAGTTCAAGTTTATACTGACAATATTTTTCTATGATGTTGGTATATTTCTCATACTGTTAGTATTCTTTTTTATATTATTTCTCATGGTCCGTAAACTTCCACATCATCCACACAGTATGATTCCTACACTGCTTATCTTTACACAGTCTAATTTATATACTATATTACTTTATGTAGTATAATTTCTATACTGCTTAACTTTATGCAGTATAATTATTATATTACTTAACTTTATTAGTATAAGTGCATAATTTTATCAGAATAATCTTTATACTACATTATTCTCATACTACATAATTTTTATACTCTTAAACTTTATTGCGACACATTCTGCAATAATTAAGCTTTCTAGCTTATTTTCATTTCATTCATTCCTTGTTTAAGATTATGGCATGGTTTTTGATCTTGAAAATCCCATTTTTACTTCTATGAAATCTTTCATAAAAATAAGATTTAAACAATAATCCTCGTGATGTCAAAATTATTCCTTAAATTCTTAACAAATTTTTAAGCATAAAATTTTATCTTATAAAATTTATTCATAAATTATGTAACAAAATCCTTAATTATTATATTTAAAATGTACTGGAAATTCTTGGGTATGACAGGCCATGGCAAATCGTGAGCTTAGCGCAACGACTTCAGCGAATGAGTTAGATCGAGAAAATCAGAGGAGAGAAAGGGGGACAGGCACACATAAAACAGAAAGGGGAGAGAAAGAGAGAGACAAAGAGAGTGGGGAGGCCTCAATAGGAGGAAACATAGAGAGAAAGGAAGAAAGGAAAAGTTAATATTAGATGTGTTGTTTTTTAAAGATTGCTGATAATTTTTATAATTTTAATTGTTGATAATTAAATTTGAAGTATTTTTATAATTTAATTAGTTAATAAATATGCATTTATATTTTTTGGTGCATTTATTAACTTTGTTTTAAATTTAGTCTATTAATTTTTATTCCTCTATTTGTGTAGTCTATTTGCTTCATTCGCCCTGCAGTCTTTACAAGTGCTTATGCCAACCCACTTTTTGTGTAAAAAAATAATTGTGCCAAGATGTAGGTCGAATATCTAGGCCCAGCCCGACTAGTGGCTTGTGTCCAATCAGGTCTTTGCGGGGTTGAATTGGGCTAAATACCAAGCTAAAGAGATGGGTCTCAGGCTTGCCCGTTTAGCTTTATCCATATTGCTAGATTTATCTCCAAGTAAATTTGCTCTTTCAAAATTATAAATTAGAAAAAAAGAAGATGAAATCCACATGTGTATTTTTATTTGATTGGTTTTGTTTAGTTTTTTGTTTTTATTTTCTCTAATAGTTTTATGAAATTAATTTGGACTTTATTAATAGAAAGGATAAATTTTATTCTTTTATTGCTAAAATTTAATAGTTATGTTATTTTGCCCTTTGAACTTTAAAAATTGGTATGCATATCCCTTGAATTTTAAGATGTTAACAAAAATATCTCTCGATCTTTAAAAACGATAGCAAAAATGCCCATTTTTTGTTATATATTGTCCATAAAATTTTATTTTCGTCCATCGAACTTTGATAACTAATTTGTCTTACCACCTAAATTTCAAAAACTTGTATGTAAAAATAAAATTTATGCCAAACATCTTTAATGATTTTGGTGATATTTACTCAAACAGTCTCTCTTTGTTTCTTCTTTCTTTTTTTTTTCTTTCCTTTTATTTTTTGAAGATACCAAACGACAGTTTTTTTCTCTAAAAGCATTCCTTTTTTTCCCCCCAAAAAAATGCTCAATTATGCATTCCCTTCAAATTTAGTAATCACCTGCATGGGACAAGATGCGTCGGGGGACTTTGTGTTTGAGATGGTTAGAGTAATTCCAAGTTCAAAATCTCTTATAAGTTTTTTTTTTTTTTTTTTTTTTGAATTTAAGGTTGGAAATTCAAACTCTTCATTTTTAGATGGAGTCGACTGTGATTTTACTGATTGGCTATACCTGAAACCACAAAAATCTCCTATAATTGAGCACCGTAAATTTGTAATATAATCTTTTTAGAAAACCATAACAATTGTATTGTTTCAATTGACGCCAAAGCAAGTGGACAGATTTCGTACTTGGAATTTGCTCAGGTCTTTCATCAATGCACATGATCTTGTTAGATGAGGGAGAAAACCAGAATTTGAACACAATGCATCTCAACCCTTGATCTTGCTTAGGACATTTCCCCGCCCCTAGATCATTTCAACTCCCATTGCAGAACTCGGCCACTAAAAAT
This sequence comes from Artocarpus heterophyllus, assembly GCA_025403435.1. Classification (NCBI taxonomy): domain Eukaryota; kingdom Viridiplantae; phylum Streptophyta; class Magnoliopsida; order Rosales; family Moraceae; genus Artocarpus; species Artocarpus heterophyllus. The sequence goes on along the minus strand of CM046330.1, from coordinate 4,518,699 downwards.
ATTTTGAATAGGTATTATTCGAATCTTCAAACTGTTCTAATATACAATTAATTTTGTGATGTTAATGGTTTAGATTTATTTTTGACATTAAAAAATGTTAAAAATACTACATAAATTATTTTTTAAAATTAATTTCTATTTTTAGATAAAAAGTTCAAAAATATCAGGCTTTATATATATATATATATATATATATATATAATTGGTGAAAAGCCCCATATTTTTTTCCGAAGCTTTATAATTTTGGGTGGCATTATTAACGAGCTTAATGTGCAGTAAAATTTAAGGCCACTTTAACTCTTCTTGAAGTTAAGAAATACTTTGACACAACACAAGGTACAAACTTTAAAGACTTATCAAACAAAAAAAAATAAAAGAAATAAATTTTATCAAATTAGAGTTGTAACAAAATAACTCTTTCAAGAAAAAAAAAAAAACTCGTTTAAGAATCCTTAGAAATGTGGGAAAAGCAAAGGAAATAAAACATATTTATAGGGGCAAAAAGACGCAAAGAAAAAAGATTATGAAACTTCTCTAATAAGAACCCACTAGTGACAGACGTTTAAATTTTTAAATTTAATTAAAATTACTTAAGGTATCTTTTTTTTTTATTCCCGTCAAGAAAATTACCAAAAGAGTATAGATTCCCAAAAAAAAAACTATTTCACTGAAATGGGCAGGATAACGTTAAGGGACATGACATTCACGTGTCAAAATGATAAGACGGAAAAGGAAGAGGGGTGGTTTTGACATTTCTCCTACTACCTTGGCGTTCTCTGCACAGAACCAGCTTACTAGGGCTTCTTCATCTCTCTGCAGATTCAGGTATCTATGCCTCTCCTTTCTTCTGTTATATTGATATTTCTATATACTTTTCGTATTTCTGTTAAATTCCTCTCTTTGCTGATGAAATCCGTTGGATTTTTGGTGAAATTCAGTTTCTGGGTAATTTGGGTTGGTTTCAATTTTAATCTCCACGGCGTTTCCGTTAATTCATGTTGTTGTATGCATGATTTGGTAATCGGCAGATCTGGTTACTCGTGTTTGATTCCCGGGAAAATATGCAAAGTTGGAAAAATTATACTTTTGTGTCGTTCGTCTTTTTTTTTTTTTCCTTTTTTTTCTACTCTCTCTCTCTCTCTCCTGATCGATAAGTAAACGTTCACTTAGGTACAATTCTGTTGGATTATTTTCTGTGGAGTTCTTTTCTTGGAATCACATTATGTGAAATACAATTTTCACTTATTGGTTGATGTTAGAAGAAATCTTATCAGTATTAACACATCTGATCAGGAATTTAGCTTGATTAAGTTATTATCATTATTATTATTATTATTATTTTAAATTTTTATGGTGAGTTAAGTTAGTCTACTAAAAATGGCGCATAGCTCTATTTATTGGCATTAATTGCTACTTGCTAGTAATGGCCCTTATTATTTCTCCTTTCTGTTTTTCCATAACTAGGAAGAAGTCATGACTAGGTTTTCTTCCCTGATATGAGTATTTGATCATCGCTTTTCTGTGCTTGCTTGCACTTGCTGTTGTATATTAAATTTTTGACTAGAGCCCTTGTGATTTTATCCTTTTTGTGTTATACGGCTCTTTTCATCGGTTTCAGCCTATTCTCAAAGGTTTTTATTTATTATTTTTTTTTTTTCTGGGAATTCAAGTCGTCATTTTTTTTAACCAATAAACAAATGGTGATAGATGTATCTGTAGCTAATTGTGATAGATGTATCTTTAGCTAAATTACGTTCATCTGTCCATTGCGTGAATATGATTTGTGGCAGATCTGTGTGATTAAGAATCAAGTTGTTTTGAACTTTGTAGTGAGAAAACCCCCTTTTTTTTGGGTGCAGATAAATCTGCTTAAAATGGTCATTTCTTGGTTCTGTCAAATATCTCAGCATTGTCATCTGCGTGAAGAGGAGTAGAAAGATTTCGCTTGGTTGGTTCTGATTTTATTTTATTTTCTAAATGGAGGATGAAAATGGACTTGAGCTTAGCTTGGGTCTATCTTTTGGTGGGTTGTCTGCCAAATCCAAGAGTAAAAATGGCAGCTCCTCAGATATTAGACCCGAAGAAGGTGATAGAGGAAATAAATTAGTGGATGATTTTAAGAACTTTCTGAATGCTGGGACCCAGAAACAGGACTCGAGTGCTGGTTCCCAAAGAAGTGATTCGCTAAAACCTAAGGAGAACTTTTTCAATGACCTCTCCAAGACTAGTGTTGATGCAGATGCTCCGGTTGACTTGAATGGGAAAGGAGTGTGGGGGAGCAACAATAAACCTGCCAAATTTGAAGAGGAAAAAGGAGCAGAGTCTGGTAGCAAGGGCAGGATGTTTTTCGATGAGATGAACTCACAAAAGAAACATGAGAGAGAGGCTCATTTTGCAGATATAAACGACAAGACGAGAGCTTCGCACATTTCCTTGACAACAGAAGAGGGCTCAACCGCTGAAAACGAAGATGTGGCGGAGTCTGAAGTAGAGGGTTCAACATCAAGGCTGGTGCTGCAACCTGATGATGGCTCCCAAAAATTCATCGGAATTGGGGGCTCTTCTGATGTTCAGAAGGAGGTTTGTGGAATTTCTGATTCTAAAGTTGTGGACCACCTGAACGGGCAAAAGAGATTCAAGAGTACATCTGAAAATGGATTTAAGCTTGGGAATGTGTCGTATGGCAGTCCATTTCCGGGGCAACCCGTCAACATGATGAACATGCCTTTCCCTTTACCTGTAAAGGAGGTTAACCGTGCCACACTAGGCACGCCAGCCCATCTGCTGCCCGGAGTGATGCAGGTGGTGCCTACAGCAAATAGTGAGGCCCCAGGTGCCCAGACTGTGTATCCTGGAAACTTGCCACTAATGTTTGGATATTCACCTGTCCAAATTCCTATGTTGGATAAGGATAATTCCTGGGGTTTGGTTTCTCAGCCTCAACAGTTTCACCCTTCATTTGCAGGCAGAGGTCCACCAAATCCAGGTAATTCGAAGGGTTGCAGTTCTACATATTTGTTGGGTTCTCAGGATATGACTTCCTATAGCTCCATTTCAAGTTTTAGGTTCTAAGGATTTTTTTGCTATTGAGTATTGATTTCATTTTACCAAGGTAAGATCGCAAAATGAATGCTTACCTTCCTTCTGTTGATGCAGCATTAATGCAAGTAATTTCGCATAAGTCGTCTGAGGCGGCTCAAACTTCGGAACGGGCAAAGGGTGATGGGAAACAGCAAGCCACCGAGGAGGGCTCTTCTTCACATGCAGAAGAAGATGGAAAAGGAAGCAGCACAAATCTCAGGGTAAAAGATGCACCTGACCGCTCAGCGGCAGATGGTTTTGCTCTTGAATTCTCGGCTATAAAGCCGGGCATTCTTGCGGACATCAAATTTGGAGGATCTGGTTCCTGCCCAAATCTGCCATGGGTTTCTACCACTGCTCCGGGTCCAAATGGTAGGACAATATCCGGTGTTACTTACAAATACAACGCGAACCAAATCAGGATTGTTTGTGCCTGCCATAGTACCCACATGTCGCCCGAAGAGTTTGTTCGGCATGCTAGCGAGGAGCCTGGTAATCCCGAAGGCGGTGGTGGTTTGGCGCCGTTTCCCAACACCAATTCTGCCGCCTCAGCTCAGAGCTGATTCTGTATAATAATGCATGTTCAAGTAAGACTGCTTTTTGTTGAAGGATGTGCTGTGGGAAAACTTGGCTTTGTTCGGGGCACAAGCCCTCTTCCTCTCCCCACTTTTTCCAGCGTACTTTAGTTAAATATTTTCTTCTACGTGCTCGGTAAGTAAATGAATTTGGTTTAAACCACGCCCGTATATGCAGGAGTTGAACTTTCTATGACTTTATTTTTTGAATTATTTTATTTTATAATCTGAGGCGGGGAATTTCAAATCCTTTACCTCACGGTGGAGTCAGGCATGAATTCAAACTTTCTATAACTTTTTTTGCTCTGAAAAGATACTTCATAGCACTAAAACAAACTAGCAGCCACAGCAGGATCTAGCAATCCACTTGAAGGAAATACAATAAAATTAAAAGCTAGCCGTCTAATAGCTTCAATTACATCAGCGCACCACCACAAAGGACAATCTCTAATCGCCTGCAACACTCCAACAGAAATCAAGGAGTCACTTTTCACCACTAGCGAAGGCCAACCTTTTTCAATAGCTGCTTCCAACGCGCTTCTGATCGCATACAATTCAGCTTCGAGGATTGAGGAGCAGGGAAAACAGTGTAGAAACCATGGACCACGTCCCCTTGCCCTTTACACACTTCACCAACCACAGCCCCTTCTTGATGAAAAGCTGCGTCGACCTGAATGATGACATCATGGGGCTCATCCTGAATCCGAACCTCTGTTTCTGCGATTTGATCAATTCTAGTAGAACTAGGCTGATCCCTGTGCTCGACGACTACACGAACTGCCAAGTGTTCCTTAGTGACTTTGCTTACCACTTGCCTGGCCTCGTCGGGAGTCAGACTTACCCCATCGTCAAGTTTCTTGTTTCTCGCCTGCCTTATGAAATCACACACTACGCTACCAAAAGTGAGAAATTCAATTTTTCTCAGCTCGTAATAAGCGTTCTTCAAGGGGAAACAGCAGCCACTTGATAAAACTCTTCCCCGAATTGAAATCCAAACTGCATAAACGAACTCCCTACTTGCTACTAAAATATAAGAGTCTAGCAATCTCACATTTAGTTAGCAAATGAGGAATAGTCTTGCGGATTTCCCCACACAGGAAGCAAATGTCGTCCGAGTTACCTCTCAGCCATGGAATTTTGTCCTTCGTTGGCAAAGCGTCATTGGCATTCCTCCAAAGAAGAAACTTCAGGCTCTCATGGATGTTTCCATTCCAAACACGAGTTGAACCTTATTGAATTGACAAAACAAAAGTTTAGGCTAACAAATTAATAGGGCGTTTGAAACATGCGATGGAAATGAAGGGTAAAACTGAAAGTACTGTTGCGTGTAAGATCTTTACTTTGTAACATATTTTTATTTTAAACTATAACATATCAGAGCTTTATACTGTTTAAGTTGGAACTGAATTTGTCAAAGTTTTACACTATTTAAGTTGGAACTGAATTTGTCAAACACAACATAAGCGAAAATTAGAAAATGTACCTAAACTCATGTCTTTAATTTGTGCCCGTCTTCTGCTGGCATGAATCTTTATGCATACTCACTGGAGAGGAATTCCTCTAAATTTCACCATTCCTTTTAATACTCTCGAATGTTTTTAAGCCCAAATTAATCTAAGCCCAACTGAATTGGTACTGTAATTTTAACTGTAACATTTTTATGTCGTTCGAACTTTGGTTTCTCTATATCTCAACACCTCTTGTACCCTAAAACGTTATCACAAGTGCTCGTTTTGGACGATTTACTGACATGATGAGTTAGGGACAAAGCAAAAAGAAAATGAAAATAATAATAATGATGATGAATAAATAAAAGGACCAAAATATGGGTGGTAAAAATAAGAAATAAAAGATGACCAAAAAGTCAGTAAGTAGTTCAATATCATATCTCATGTACCAAAACTTCGAGTGAGGGAGAAAAATCGAACAAACGAATATGATCCATGCAAAAACTTAAGATTATAAACATGAACTTGGCCTACAACAACTAAAAGAAACGTGACCTAATATTTTTTTCCCTTTTTTTTTCTCTAAATTGGGAAAAAAAAAAATTGATCCCAATTTTCCTGTCCCATTAAAATAATTGAGGTAGGTTGCATTATTGGCATGCGAACTTGTGATGCTCCTCTATTAAGGTCATTTTTCATTGTGATAATCTAACAAGAAGTTTCTAAACTTTGTTAATGTTTCGTCACCTACTTAAATCAGTATATATATATATATATGAATGTGTATATATACACACACATACGCATGCATATGTAATAGCGACACAAACCTAGACCAACAGGACCCTGTTTGGGCACGCATGTAATTTCCATCATGCTTTATGAAATTTTTCATTAACATTGACTATTAATTTAAGACTTCAGCATCCTTCCATGTGCAATTCCTACGTTTGCTGCCGGGTTTCTTGCATTTGTGTTTATCCATACAGTTTGTTTTCTCAAAGAAAAATGATCGGAACCCCACCGCTGATGTTAAACATAATAACTAATAAAAAATTAACGTCATCTGTAAAACCGACACCATTAAACTCAACCTTCTATTCATATATGGTTTCAACACTGTCGGTGTTTCCTAACATTATTATTATTATTATTTTTTCACATGGTGCATCACGATACATATTGAGCGATAAGTCAAATGACATCTTCATCCATGCCCCCGTCTCTTTTCTTATAAACAAATACCTAATGATGACAGGCGATCAAATGAGATGAAAAAGAAATGCCAACGTCTTTTTTAATTCATTTAGACAACATAATGTAGGCTTCATTAGTAAAACATATTGCTCTTTTTTTTTTTTTTTAGCATAATTATTTTCTAATTTATGGTCGAGTGACTTTCACGATGGCCTATGCGGTGAGATCACCCTTAGGCGTACGTAAACTCCGTCGACTTTTCTAGCGGCTGGAAATTGCTTATTTCAACGAAACACTTATTTTTCTTATAATAATAATAACAACAACAACAACACTAGATTTCGTAAGAATTCTAGGCCAAGGTATTGAAATAATAATAATTATTATAGAACTATTTTCTAAAGTGTCTACATATATGATCTTGTCCTCACTAACTTTGAATCTGGGGCATTGAGGGCATTTGACAATCCGGTTATAACTATATAGTTGGAATTACTATAGTGTAAAGTAAAAATAGACTATAGTGTAAAGCTCTCATATGCTGCAGCGTTTCAACTGTTAGTTTAACTGTGTTGTCAAACACACTCTAACACGATATCGAATCTTAACCATTTATAATAATTTAAAAATAATCTGAAAATTGTAAATAAAGAAAGGGTAAAGAATTATAACAAAATTGGATAATCACATTAATTGATATAATCAATGGATCCAACCAAACAAGTGTTACGTGGCACCAATACTCGAAAGGGACGGCTACATATATATATATATATATATGTAAATTTATATTTACATGGGAATGAAAAGTTTCATTTGTTGCCTGGTACAAATGGATGCAAAAGTATAATAGTCAATGCCATTGTTTAATTTACATGATCAATGACGGCCAAGAACAAGTTGTCTTTTCCTGCAATGTCAAATCCTTTAATTTTTTAGTGTTATGTTCTGTATTATTATTGCGCAAGTAACGCCTACAAATGGCAAAGTTTCTCCAACTTGTCATCACTACTAAGTTGACAAATGATTTCACAAATTAAGACAACCAAGAAAACTTTAAAATAATGGAAGAAAACTAAGAATAGGCGGATAAAAACCAATTTTCTGCAAAGACTATAAAAGGATTATGCATAAAAACAACACCCCTAAATTTACTCTCTTGGGAAATGTCTGTTTCCAAACAAAGACAAGCTTACAAAATTCTTTCCTTCTTTACATGTTTGCTAAACATGCTTAGAGTTCTTGTCAAACTTCAACCTCTCAATCTTCCCATGAACAGATTAGAGTTAATCATTTTACATCTCATTTTGGTGTTGTTTCATGCAGAAGCACAAACCGTAGGCTCGAATTTTTCTTCATCGGATGGAACAAATTATTATCAACCAAGCCTTGCACTTGTTATAGGAGTTGTGAGTGCCATGTTTGTGTTAACCTTTCTAATTCTTGTATATGCAAAATTCTGCCGCAGAGAGCCTGTTCGCCGAAATTCACTTCAAAATCGAACGGGGCTCATCAGCGCGAGCAATAGATTTTCGGGCATAGACAAGACAGTGGTTGAGTCACTTCCTTTCTTTAGATTCTCCTCTCTAAAGGGCTCAAAGGACGGTCTGGAATGTGCTGTCTGTTTATCGAAATTCGAAGAGATTGAAGATCTTCGGTTGCTGCCAAAATGCAAGCATGCCTTTCACCTTGACTGCATTGATCATTGGCTTGAGAAGCACTCTAGCTGTCCTCTTTGCAGGCACAAAGTTAGTTCTGAGGATTTGAAACTAAGTACTTACTCAAATAGTATGAGATTCTTGTGGAACAATCAATCAGAGCTGAGAGATCAAGAATCAAACAACATGGAGTTATTTGTTCAAAGAGAAGAAAGCCATGGAGGGTCTTCAAGATTCAGCATAGGAAGCAGTTTTAGAAAGATTCATGAAAAGGGTCATCATAAAGAAGAGGAATTGTTAATCCAACAAGAAACCGAAGCAGATGAAAAAGTTTTCCACAAGCACAACCACAAAATTATTGCATCGGATTTCATCTTTAACAACAGGTGGAGCAATTTGAGTTCTTCTGACCTCATATTTTTGAACTCCGAGATGCTCAATGACATGTCAAGTGGTAGGTTCGCTTCCATGGATTGGAACATCGACATGTCGTCTGCTGGAAATGCAGAGGAGAATAAGGAAACCATGAAGATCCAGGACGAGATGGAGATGAAGAAACCGTTTGAGAGCAAAGTTGGAAGAATTAGTACTTCAGATGGCAGGGCAAGTACTTCAGGTCACGCATCGAGGTCCATGATGAACTCCGGTGATCAGAGATCGGTCTCGGAAATCACCGCTTTTCCGAGACATGGAGATTTCGGGGTAAAGAACAGGATTAGGGAGTCATCTTCTTTGTTTGAAAACAATGTGAAAGAGGAAAGAATAAGAAGTATTTGGTTGCCTATTGCAAGAAGAACAGTTCAATGGTTTGCCAACAGAGAGGAAAGGTCTCAATTATCAGAGAATCCACAAACACATCCCTAAGATGTGTAGTATTAATAATGACTGATAAATCATTGTTGCTTTTAAGCTTTTAATCTGGATTTTTTTAATCATGTTTATGGAATCAAAAACTTTTTGTAGATTTTTATATAGTAATGTTACAATACACATGATCAAGATATATATATATGTATATATATATACACAACTCTCGTATCTTTTGTTTCCCTTATATTATGTACACGCTTTCTCATTATACAGATACAACTTTCATCTCATGTTTTGGTTATAAGAATGGCCTTAATATTAGGTCCTCTATATTCTATTTGTTACACATTTATTTTTATTTTTTTTTCTTTTTGCAGAGAACAATAACAGAGGCTTTGTTTAAATTGAATCAACTATTGCAGAAATCTCGTTTGGGCACGTGTTTGATTAAATTTCTAAAATTTAATTCCATGGCGATCCCTTTAGGCCTTAGTCCACATGAATAATGAGGTGGGTTGGTTCTAATAAAAACGGAAAAAAAAAAATCACAAGATCTTTCCAAAGGGATTAGCTGAAAATTCTTAGCGCATCCGAAAGTGATACTTAAGGGGTGCTTGGGAGAGCAGTTAGAACTGAAAATATTGGTTTGAAAATTATAACATATGAGAGTTTTATATTACAACAACTTTTTGCTTAAACTTAGAGGACCATCAAGTAATGCTTATGGTCATCATAGCCGTTTGAAATTAGGACCAAAATACTCTTGTTATTATTTTTTATTAACAAAAATAAAATCAAATCACAAATAATTGGTTTGGTCTTTTTGGTCTTAAAGCCTAGAAGTTGTTGGAGAAAATTCCCCTCACTAAGTTCTATCTTGTCGATTAATTAAGAGTTTACTTATGTAATGTACTTAAAAGAGCTGAACGTTTTGATTCATGCCTCCAGATAATAAAGCTTTGAATTTGTGCCCCTTTAAAATTGGTATTTTTACCGAAACCATAAATCCAATCTTTTGAGACTCACGATTTTACAAATGCCATGCATGTTTAAAGTTTATAATGCTAAGAAAAATATTCTTATAGATGTAGAGAAAGAAGAAAGAGTTGATAGAGTGTTAGGGCTTGTTTATTTAAATTGATTAAAAAAAAGATTTGAACAACTTACGCTAATCATTTTTAAAAAGGGAATTTTTATGAATGTCATCTTTTAAAACTTACTTTTATAAATGCTATACATGTTTAAGTGTGATGTAACTTAAACATATTATATAATGAGAGTGGGCACAATTTTTTTAAGTGTGACATGAACATGCATATTTTTTTAAAGAGTGACATAATATGTAAATTTATCCTTTTAAAAAATAGTATGAATAGTAATATATCATAATTTTTTTAACCTTTATTTTTCATGACATGAATAAACAAATTTTTTAAAAGTGTAGCATAATATGTAATTTTCTCTTACTAAAATTTCCCCAATGGTCAAGAAGGTAACCAATAAGATTGCCATCGGTAATTTATTAGATGCCATGGAAAGGCTTCCTCTAATTACTAAAGCACGGTCACAAGAGACTAGAGAGTAATCCATAATTATTTATGGTACACACATATTTATAATGTAAATATAGTATTTATCTCAGATTTTTTTTAAAATATACTTTTACTTTTTAAGTTAAAAAAATATTATTTGCTGCAATTTCTCTAAATATACTCTGTGCCTTTTTTTTCCCCCTTCAAATTGCCCCCTTTTCTGACTAACTTCAAATGATGATATTTGCAACTACGGTTACAAGACTAGAGCAAAATCCCTCCACCTTTTAGGGCCTGAAAAATTGCTCACGAAACGAAGATTGACATTTACACTTGCATTAATGAAAACTCTCCTATCCTCTCAATACATTATTCAAGAATATATATTTATATATGTACAAAAGTTGCATATGGAAAAGCTAAAGCTTGAAAATGTCAAATTAGCTTCATTCTATCATTCATTGTCTGGTACATATTGATGCACAATCATAACATCAAACTCTGAACTTCATTGTTAGATAAACGTGACGAATGGAAAGAACAAATCTTAAAATGTCAACTCCTTTTCTTTAACTCAAGAATGTTGTATTATTGCCCAAGGTGGATCCCTCTTGTCTGACTTATCAATTAAATAAACGATTTACATACCAAATTTAGATAGCCTTGCAAGCCTTAAAATAATATGAACACCCTTTTTCTGCGGAGACACTAAAAGGTCTTATAGGGCCAATATGCACTAAAAAATTGTAATAATAAACTTCTCCCTTCCAAAAATTACAACTTCTCAAACAAAGATATAAATAAAACTTTTTGGTACTTACCTACCATAGCTGCTTACAGTTCTTGTCAGTTATTTTTTTTTCCCATGAATCTGTTCAGTGTTGTCATTTTTCATCTCTTTCTGGTGCTGCTTCATGTCGAAGGGCCATCCGGAAAATCGATATCTTCAACCAAGCTTTGTTGTTGTAGGATTTCTGATATTATGCTTGCGACTGTGGCAAGTTGTCTGTCTTCTTCTTGCATACAAAAGGTTCTGCCAAGGAATAGAGTTTGCTGATCATAGGAATCTATAAGAGTGTGGTGACCTGAATTTAGTTTAGTCCGACCTCAAAAGCTCGCAGTGTGACAATTGTAATAAAAGAACAACTATATGATTTTTTATGAGATTTATAGTGGTAGCGGAGGGATTGGACACCGCGGTACGAACCTTTATGTTTTGAACTGTTTAGTTTATGTTTTAGGCCTATTAGGTTATATTGTTTATGCCTATATATATATATATATATGACGTATTGTGTTAGGGTTTGGTATTATCAACTTTTAGCATTTGTAATCACAATTGCCTTGTATTCTTTTTTGAGTGTAGTGATTTTTTTTCCTCTACCTATAGTTTTTTTCCCGTCTTGGGTTTTCACATAAATCTATTTGTGCTCTTGTTCTTTGTTTCTATCACACTATTTTCGTAACAGAATCCACTGCTATATAACACGGGACTCGTTATTAGCTTAAGCAAAAGACTATTTTCAGGTATAGACAGGACAATTGTTGAGTCACTTCCCTTCTTTAGATTCTCCTCTCTAAAGGGTTCAAAGGAAGGGCTGGAACGCGTAGTCTGTCTATCGAAATTCGAAGATAATGAAGTTCTTTGGTTGCTGCCAAAATGCAAACATGCGTTTCACATGGATTGCATTGATCTTTGGCTTGAGAAGCACTCTAGTTGTCCTCTTTGAAGGCGTAAAGTTAGCTCTGAGTATTTGGAACTCATCACTTACTCAAATAGTATGAGATTCCTGTCGAACAACCAATCAGAGCTGAGAGATCAAGACTCGAACAACATGGAGTTATTTTGTTCAGAGAGAAGAAAGTCAAAGAGGGTCTTCAAGATTCAGCATAGGAAGCAGTTTTAGGAAGATTCATAAGATGGGTCATCATAAAGAAGAGGAATTGTTAATCCAACAAGAAACCGAAGCAGATCAGGAAGTTTTCCATAAGCACAACCATGGAATTATTGCTTCGGATTTCGTTTTCAGTAATAGGTGGAGCAATTTGAGTTCTTCTGACCTCATTTTCTTGAACTCCGAGATGCTCAATGACATATCAAGCGGTCGATTCTCTTCCACAGATTGGAACAACAACAGGTCGTCAACTGGAAAAGCCATAGACAATGAGGAAACATGAAGATCAAGGAGGAAATGGAGTTCAGAATTTCACTTCATAGCAAGGTTGGAGTAACAAGTACTTCATTTTCAAGCTCTTTGATGAATTCTGGTGAACAAAGATCAGTATCGGAAATCACTGCTTTTTCAAGGTATGGAGATTTGGGTGTGAAGAACAGGATTATGGAGTCATCTTCTTTGCTTGGAAGCAATGTGAAAGAGGAAAGAATAAGAAGGGTTTGGCTGACCATTGCAAGAAGAACAGTTCAATGGTTTGCCAACAGAGAGAAAAAGGTCTCAATTGTCAGAGAATCCACAAGGACATCCCTTAGATGTGTAGCATTAACTAAGAAATCATTGCTGCTTCTTCAAGCACGTTATTATTCTCCAGTGATCTCCACAATTGTTTGATGGTTTTAAAGCTTTAGATTTTGTTTAGAACTTCAGTCGTAACTGATGTTTCAAGTCTAAAAACTGAAACATGTGAGAACTTTACAAATTATACCGTAACAACTTTTTGCTTTAGTTACTGAGAGCTTTATATCATTCTTAGTTATAACTGATGAGTTGAAACTAAAGTTCCAAACACCATTTTAATCTAATTCTCTCTGTCTCATGTTTATGGAATTGAAAAGCTACTTGTAGAGTTTTTAATGTAGTAACTGATTGAATATTATGGAAGTTCCATCTTTATTTTTTTTTTAAATGAGCTAGGTTGGCTCTTATAACAAAAAAATAAAAATAAAATCACACATGAATAATGAGTTGGGTTGATGGTCCTTATACCAAGAGCACAAAAATTAATATAAAGAGAAATGTAACGAGTTTGGAAAATAAAGTAAATAAATAGAAATTATTAATTCTCTTACTAACATTTACTTACTATAAAAAAAGAATAAGAAATATAATATTTTTAATGTTTACTAAATATAAGAATCTTATCAATATAAATACTAAAATGCCCTTCAAAATTAAATAAACATTGGCAATTTAATAAGTAAAATTAAGAGTATATGAGTAAAATTAGTGTTTATTCCATTTAACTATCATTTATGACTTTGTAAGTAACCATATCATTAATGAGAAAGGGAAATACCCTTCCTTTCTCCTTTTCCTTTCATGTGAAGTGAACACTCAAGTTGCATTTGGAAAGGGCAACGGTAACATGAATAAATTGGAAAGAAAAGCAATTCCTTTGTTTGATTGAGACCTCAGAACCATATCATGAAACATGGATACTTTGTTTGATTAGCTATAGAATAGAATGAAATTGACATTAAAGTTGGGTTTTGTTAGGAGTAATGGGGAGGAATGGACATGGGAATGGAATAGTCATTCCTTCTCACCTTGTTTGGTTTGTCTTCTAACCAAGGAAGAGTCATTTCCATTGGATTCCAACAAATTGATGGAATGTTCTTACCGAAAGTAAATAGGAGGAAAAGGATATTCTATTCCTCATCTCCACTTCTACTCTTAGTAACCTCTTTTATATTTCAACAGTTAATCAAACAAAGTTTTAATTATGTTTTAGGATAGGATTCTAGAGTCCCAACTAAACAAAAGAATTACTTGCTCTTTCTGTTGTATTCCTATTACCACCATCACTATTTCCTTAGCATTTTAGTAACGCAATTTAATCTTGAACTCTGTTTACCAAACTGTGTTGGAATATAATGAGAAAGGTAACGGGTTTGGAAAGTAAAGTATGTTGGTAAATAGCATGGAGTACCCCGATGGGCATTTTTTAAACTGTTAAACAAAACTAAGAATCTACAACACATGTTGCTATGCACAATAATTTATAGATACAACTTTTACCTAATTGACATCGTAATTCTAGATGATCGAGCGTTCTAAAACCTGATCAAGCTCGAACCGATAAGTTTTACGTGCTGTGTCATTTTCTTGGTGTGCATTCTTAGTATATGCCGCCGGATTCCTTTTTTTTTTTTTTTATTGCTTCTATTTACAGCTTATTATTTTTCCTAATATATGTAAAATATTCTTAGGGAATGGACTCAAATTTATGCTTTTTTGAAAACTTGAGGGATTAGCACAAGCTAATAACATCTTCACCCACGGCTCTGTCCTTAACAAACATCTAAGTTTCATTGAGGATGAAATGAGAATAAAATTTCCCTTGACTTCTGCCTGCATAATATTCAGGCTTTTTTTTTTTCCCCTTTTTTTCAAACCGATTATTATTGGGAAAACCTATTACACATTGTATCTGAGTATCACGTGTGCTCATGAATGAGAGTGTTTCAATTTTTACATACATGATGAACTATGAAAAGAAAATAAATACGAAAATTATGGTGGTCTTGCAAATGCTCAATGCCAAACTCCATTAATGGTGTTGAGCAAGGATGAAATATCGGTATCCTAGAAAATACATTATCCTCAGATTTACGGAATAGTATCAATATCCATAGTAGCCTCTATAAGTAATAAAAATCACGTGAAGTTATATTTGATATTCAAGATATATATATATATATATGTGTATATATATTGTTCTTTTATATATTTGAATGTAGTAGTAAATTTTTGAGTAAAATATGGTAATAAAGATAGTGACAAATAACACATTTTTTTTTAAAGGATCAGCATATTCTGAAGAAAGAATTGATGTAGTAATAATGTTACTTCGTTAAATAATTTTAATTGCACATTGTTGTAAAGATAGTTACTTTGTCAATGTTGAGAATTATGATTTTTTTGAACTTAGGGTTGTGAGGATTTAAACTTCACCTTCTAGTGGGGTCGGGTGTAAATTTACTGCTAGGTTATGCCTAGAACTACAAACATAAAATTTACCGCTTGTGAAATTACTCATGTAAATAAGTTAAGATTGACTTTAATTACATTAATGAAAACCCTCCTAACCTCTCCCTACAAATATTCAACAGAAAATTATAGCATATTGGAGAGCGGATTTGAAAGTGTCAAAATTCTTAATTAAGTTTCATTATTGTTTCATTCATTGTCTTGTACATATGGATGCACAAGTAGAATAATATTAACCGTCAATTTTCATTGTTGACAAATTAACATAACAAATGGCAAACAAATCTCCAAACTCTTATACATGATGTCAATTTCTTTTTCTTTAATCCAATAATGTAGGTATCGTTGCCAAAGAAAAGTCTACCATGATCTAACTAACAAATAAATTAACGTTTTACTTAACCAAATTTAGATAATCAAGCAAGCCTTAATGTAATATGAACACCCTTTTCTCCATAGACACCAAAGAATACAAGTTCTCAAACAATGATATATATATATATATATATATATACACATACAAACTTTCTTTTTGTCCTTAAACAGATATTTCCCCTAAGTGCTTACAATAATTTTTGACAAGTTTTTTTTTTTTTTGTCCATGAATCTGATAAGTGTAGTCATCTTACATCTCCTTTTGGTGCCGCTTCATGTGGAAGCAGACACAACAGGCCAGTCGGGATATCCAAATGTTCAACCAACCGTTGTTGTTGTCATAGTATTGCTGGGAATTATGTCTCTGATAACTATTCTTCTTCTTGCATACGTAAAATTCTGCACTAGAAGGGAGTCTGCTAATAGAAATCCACGGCAGGATAACACAGGACTGATTAGATCAAGCAGTAGACATTCAGGCATAGACAAGACAGTTGTTGAGTCACTTCCTTTCTTTAAATTCTCCTCTCTAAAGGGTTCAAAGGACGGACTGGAATGCGTGGTCTGTCTATCAAAATTCGAAGATATTGAAGTTCTTCGGCTGCTGCCTAAATGCAAACATGCCTTTCACATTAATTGCATTGATCATTGGCTTGAGAAGCACTCTAGTTGTCCTCTTTGCAGGCACAAAGTTAGCTCTGAGGATTTGAAACTGATCACTTACTCAAATAGTATGAGATTCTTGTGGAACAATCAATCAGAGCTGAGAGATCAAGACTCAAACAACATGGAATTATTTGTTCAAAGAGAAGAAAGCCATAGAGGGTCTTCAAGATTCAGCATAGCAAGCAGTACTGGGAAGATTCATGAAAAGGGCCATCATAAAGAAGAGGAATTATTAGTCCGAAAAGAAACCAAAGCAGATCAGACACTTTTTCATAAGCACAACCACAAGATAACTGTATCAAACTTCCTCTTCAACAACAGGTGGAGCAATTTGAGTTCTTCCGACCTCGTGTTCTTGAACTCCAAGATGCTCAACGACATGTCGAGCAGTCGATTCTCGTCCACGGATTGGAACAATGACATGTCGTCCACTGGAAAAGCCGTACAAAATGAGGAAATCATGAAGGTCAAGGAAGAGATGGAGTTCAGAAAATCGCTTCAGAGCAAG
The DNA here is from genome assembly GCA_025403435.1 of Artocarpus heterophyllus. Lineage (NCBI taxonomy): Eukaryota > Viridiplantae > Streptophyta > Magnoliopsida > Rosales > Moraceae > Artocarpus > Artocarpus heterophyllus. Next base: position 4,501,903 of record CM046330.1, on the reverse strand, counting down.
GATGGAATAACAAGTGCTTCAGTTTCAAGCTCTGTTATGAATTCCCGCGAACAAAGATCGGTCTCGGAAATCACTAGTTTTTCAAGATTTGGAGATTTTGGTGTGAAGAACAGAATCACAGAGTCTTGTTCTGTGCTTGGGAATGATGTGAGAGAGGAAAGAACCAGAAAGGTTTGGGTGCCTATTGCAAGAAGAACAGTCCAATGGTTTGCCAACAGAGAGAAAAGCTCACAAAGACAGTCCTTGGATGTATGATAGTAATTCATAATTTTATTTTTTTTATTTTGCTCAATTGAAAATAATTCATAATTGTTAGCAAGGAATCTTAAAGCTTTGTTTTTTATTTCTTTTTGGGTAGGAATGATGCTTATGTAATTAAAGCTTGTGTAGAGTATAAGAGTACTGCTATTCAAGTGTCCAAGTTAGTTACTAGAGATAAAGTTATAGATTTCATTTTTCAGCTCAACATTTTAAATATTTTTGAACTTTTTTAGTTTTTAACACGTTTAGTAATCAAGAAATTGTGTTAACTCAAAAAAAAAAAAAGTAATCAAGAATTGTGCTTTGTTATTTAAGGAAGGTTTTGTAGAAGTAATTTATTTTGGGAATTGTTTTAATTTTAGTTAACATAAGATTTACCATTTTTTCTTAAAACATATCACTTGTCAAAATAAAGATTACAAGTAAAATTGAGCCCAGACTTTACTCCCTATCAAAAGCTCTCTTGAGCCTCCCTCCTATGGCATAAGACAAAGAATCTTAAGCAAATATAGGATTCAACATGAGATTTACTACTTATTTAAGTTAGTAAATACTGATTTACTTTTTGGTTGAAAAAATTTTGAATTTACTTAGTAAACATGAGATTATCAATTATTTTGGTCAATAAGTATGAAATTTACAAATTAATTTGTCATCCTATCTACCAAATTCATTTTTTCACTTAATAAATTTTGGTCATTTTTTGAATTAGCTCGCCAAAATTCAGCCGTTTCCCTAAATCACCCAAAAAAAATTTGTTAGATTCCCTTTTATTTGAAGTGAAATTCGTACAAAGGAACTAAAACTATTTTTAGACACGCATCGAAACCATCAGTTAGAACCGACTTCCAAACAGACATGAAAACAGTACCTTCAAATAATTCCCATTGAATGAACACACTACGTATAGTGCTCTTATTAAATAATTCCTCCTATTTATAGTAATTCTTGATTGTGGAAGATTTTAGAGACAACTGACAAGATATTTTCCATGTGCAAAATGTCAACTTTGATCGGTAAGCTTGGCCAATTCTAGTGGTTTTATTTATTATGATCTCTCGTTACTATTATTTTGTTAATCTGCCAATGAAAGTGATTAGTATGCTAAAAAAGAGGTTAAGCTCATAAATGGTCCAAACTTATGTCGTTAGTCTCATTTTAGTTCCCGACTTTGAAAATGTTTCAAACTGCATCCCTAATTTATCCACTAGTTTTAGTTTTAGTGCTTTTTATTAGTTGGATATCTAAAACAGAACAAAAGATAAAAAAATCTTCAGTTGACAGCGTTGTTTTACATTTTTTATGTCATAATTACATGCATATTTCGTGTTCTATCAACAAAATGTCACTTTTTATCAGCATTATTCTATTATGTTTTTAACACCTAGCTGATCAAAAGGCTAAAATTAAAACAAACTGGTAGATCATAGATAGAATTTGAGACATATTAAAAACAAATTGATAAACCAGGGACCATTTCTGTAATTAATTTAACCCAACTAAATAAATTAGTAACTGATGACACCTTCAGCTCACTCCACTTGTTCTTTTGTCATTGGCGGGTTTCAAAATCTCCCATGCTTTTGGCATGTCACCAGACTGACCACTTTTTTGTTTTTTTTTTTTTGTTTTTTGTTTTTGTTTTTGGTTTTTTGTTTTCAATTTGATTGACTATCAAGTAAGACTTGTTAATTATGCTCCAAAATCCCTCCATGTGGAATTCTTAGGATATGCTGCTGGCTTTCTTGTCTATGTAGCTGTTCCATACAGCTTGTTTTCCATTTGGGGAATGAACCAAACTTTACATGTGCTTGAAAAACATGATTTATTTGCCCAATAATATCATCAAATCATTATCCAAGCCATCTTTTATTTTTTTTTTCTTAATTATAAATATAAAAACCCAATTTTAAAGAGGATGAGATCAAAAATGGAATTTGATCCCTTAAATCATATTAACAAATATTCGGATTTTTGTCTTCTCTGATCCAATTTCCAATCACTTCTTTTAATTATTTATTTGAATCATGGAAAAAAAGAAACTCTAAATTTTTAAGAACTAGAACTTGTTTTAATCCAATTGCATTTTATGAAGTAGTTCGTATACAGGACCCGTAAGAAATGGTTATATCAAGTACATTTTGCTCTATAGTGATAACAAAAAAAAATACCTATTGGTGAGTATTTGTTTTTGGCTGTCAGATTTGCAGGTTAAAAAAAATACCCAATTTCTTTGGTGAGTATTGCTGCCAAAATGCAAACATGCGTTTCACATGGATTGCATTGATCATTGGCTTGAGAAGCTCTCTAGTTGCCCTCTTTGCAGTCGTGAAGTGAGCTCTGAGGATTTGGAACTCATCACTTACTCAAATAGTATGAGATTCTTGTGGAACAACCAATCAGAGCTGAGAGATAAGACTCAAACAACATGAAGTTATTTGTTCAGAGAGAAGAAAGTCAAAGTCAAGATTCAGCATAGGAAGCAGTTTTTAGTATAATTCAAACTTCTTATTTTGTACCTGACCAAA